>JAKGSA010000849.1:130887-222890 GCA_033558755.1 Philaethria dido | reverse complement strand
GATTTGCATCAAATTTTGTGTAAAAAATAAAATAAAGTGCTCCGAAACACTTAAAATGTTGACAGTGGCATACGGTGAAACTGTTCTGAGTAAAAAAAATGTTTACAAGTGGTACAAACTCTTCCAAGATGGCCGGGAAGATGCCAATGACGAGCCTCGCTCTGGACGCCCAAGCACGTCAACAACTGATGAAAACGTTCAAGCAGTGAAGAAAATTGTTCTGGAAAATCGTCGAATCACTATCAGAGAAGTTGCTGAGGATGTTGGTATATCGCTTGGCTCGTGCCATGAAATTTTTTCTAACGTTTTGGGCATGAGACGTGTGTCAGCGAAGTTTGTTCCGAAATTGCTCATCATTCATCTTTGCTGGTGAGAGATTTTTTGGCCAAAAACAACACCACAATCATGCCTCAGCCACCATATTCACCGGATTTGGCCCCATGTGACTTTTTCTTGTTCCCAAAACTAAAGAGACCTATGAAAGGACGGAGATTTGCAACGATTGAAGAGATAAAGACTGCATCGCTGGAAGAGCTCAAGGCTATACCGAAAAGTACTTATGAGAAGTGCTTTGACGATTGGAAAAACCGTTGGCATAAGTGTATTATATCTGAGGGGGATTACTTTGAAGGGGACAACATAAATATTGATAAATAAATAAATATTTTTTCTTAAAAATACAAAGTCACCTTACTTTTTGAACACACCTCGTATATATATATATAACACATTTGAGTTTTCTATAATATCTGTTTCCCGTATTTAAATGATTCATAGCCCAAAAACATTTTTAGACAATCTAATATGAATAAAATTTTTCACATGTAAATAAAATTTCAAACCAAACAATATTTTTATAAAACGTATAAAAAATTGAACGCAGCGGGACTCAAACCCACGCCTCTTGTAAACTGTCAGACCGAGCGCTCTGACCGCTAAGTCATCCGTTCTAGTAGTCCAGGTACGTCAAAATTCTTACACATTAGTAACAAAGGTACGGATTCGAGGCCCGCTGCATTGAAATTTTTGTACGTCCTCTGAATTTTTTTTTCGTATGCTAATTTTATGATTAACACTTCAATCAAAAATAATTGCTAGCCATTTCTTCTACACATTTGAAAAATTTAAACCTACAAGAACTTTTAATTACTATATTACGCTATATTTCCGTTATTAAACTTTATCACTGCTGTAAAGTTTGAAAAAAAAGTCACAACAATACAGTTCAAACCTATAAAATATGAAAACATTATCAAAACCAATATATCCAATAACTCACCTTCAGTACACTCGCAATGACTGTCTAGATACGTAAGGACAGGCGCCGTGACATATCGAGCTCCGAGCAATCGCGCTCTAATGAGGCCCTCGCGTCGAGTGGCGCGCACTATCCTAACTTTCGGCAGGGAAGACATATAATCGTCTAGCTGTTGCATCAAATGCGCTGAAATGCAATATGATGTTATAACGATCAAACTTTTGAGTATGCAGTTAGCAAAATTTATACTAAAATTGTTTTGATTTTCTTGAAAAAAGGTCCCGCTGAGTTGCTTGCGCCGGTTCTTCTCAGGTCTGAGGCATTATGTGTGGGTAACCGGTGGTAAGTTATTTGATATTCAAAAAATGAAGCATGAAATTTCTTATTTTAATTATAATGATTTGACTTTGACTTTGAAAAAGCATTTTTTTGTAAGGTGTGTTGAAAAAACACCTAATTGCCTATATAAAAGGTTCTTTCATATATACTGGTAGCCCAATTGATGTGTTTTCCTTAACAACGTGTATATTACTACAATTTATTCAAAAGTGTATATCAAAAATACATACATATATTTCAATAATATTTATTTCATTAATTTAAAGTATTTCTGATATATATATGATTAAGGTTGCTCGACTTTTTCACGACATAGTCGGTCTTAATAAATACCCCGTCCTGAAACCCTCAGGAAAAAAGGTACCTATTAGTAATTATTATTATCCCTTATTATTTCTGATATATTATTATAAAAACATTGATTTTCTACATCTAAACTATAGCAAGCCAATTTTCACTCCATAATCTACATAGTTTTCATAAAAAGAAATATATATCTATCATATTTATATATATATATATATATATATATATATATATATATATATATATATATCATATTTTTCCTTCATGTATCAATATATAATATTCTTTATTGCACATAAAAAAATACATAAGAAAAAATAAATATAATTTTTAGATACTAAAGAATCTATCTGTATAAAAATATTATTAGTGTCCCCGTTGACGCGTTAACAACGCGTTTTAGCAATGTATGTATGTCACTTTATATAAATATTGATGTCAAATCATGCCAGTGTGTGTAACATTTATTTTATTAATTAAATATATTTTTTATGCATTATTTTAAAAAAATGTTAGCATTTTGCACTCCTCTATATAAACTATAAGTGTGCTAAATTTCATGCTCCTCCGTCCGCGTAATTTTCGTAAAAAGGGGTACAAAGTTTTTGCTTCATGTATTTATATATAGATTATTATATTCCTATCACACAACAAAGCCAAGAAAATTAACACAAAATAATTCTAATATAACTAACTCTAGAACCAAACAATAGTCAAAGTTAATCTTACAAGTGTAAGGTGAAAATGACACGTTGTAACATGCGAGACGTACGTGTTTACCCCATCTTAACCCGTCTTTAGAACATACGTGACAGCCTTAAATAATTGTACTGTAGTCATCATGTACAATATCTTAGAAGATAAGTAATATATGTATATAATTATAATTATTTATTAGAACGCCTGTCGTGGCGTGGAGGCACAAGCGTGCAGCAAGTTGTGGGTTCGATTCCCACTCCAGGAAATGAAATTTTTCATTACCTGGGTTTGGTAACAAGGCAAAGGTCGGCGTTGAGTTCCGCCACTTAGCACTATGCCTCAATTCGGCGGAAAGTGGGGAACAGAGTGTCTTAACACTAGGTTCCCTCTGCCTGCCTTGCTATATACGTGATACAGCGTGAAGCTATGTATGTATATATGTATTAATATGTAGAAATATCATATTTAACAATATTTCATACTATATATGTATATGTTTTCTATATAGTTTTTTAGTTTCACGCTTTATCCTAAATACCAGGGTAGAGGGAAAGAATCTAGTGTTAATACACTTCGTTCTTCTTCCCGCCCCAGGTTTTTATAAATATTATATTATATTAGAATTTTAGGATTAAATTATAGAGATCTTAATGTCATAATCATAATTCTTCGTACATTTTAAAAATATTATTTTCATTCAAAAGTTTGTACTCTAACTTCTAAACGCACATTAATAAAGAGGAAGAAAAACAGTACATAAAAATAATAATTATAAGCCAAAATCTATTCCAAAAACGTTACTTCATAGATTAGATAAAAGCTATCTCAACATAAACACTTACGCATATCCGAAAAGTCATCAACTAGAATAATTTCCTTTATCAAGTGAGGCGGCGATCTGTCAATGACTGAATGGACGGTCCTAAGTAACACCGACCAGGCTTCATTGTGAAAACATATAACAACCGACGTCTGTGGGAGATCTTCTAGATATCGGCCTGGTTGTTTACACCTGATAATACACAAGTAATTATTGTTCATATATATTGTATTTTTGAAGAAAAATTTCTTTAGAAACATTCTGATTTGTATGTGAATGTAACGAAAATGCGTCACGGTAAAAAAAGTAACATGTATAAGATTATCGAAAAGAGAATCAAATCAGAAAAACATTACACAGTAACATTTTACATGGAAATATAAAATAATTTTGAAGCTTAGTAAAAAAGTCTAAAAATCATAATTATTTTAATTAATTATACAAAAACTCCTTATACTCATTCATCTCATCCTCTCCTAGCCTACGTTTCTAAAGCACGCAAACAGGTTTTTTTTATTAAAAATTGATTTTATATCTAATATCAATTCAACATCTCAATAAACAACACTTTTCCAAAACCAAATAGCCTTTTTCTGATAGAAATATCATAAAACTCACCATTCATCCCTTGGGTCGGGCAGTTTTCGCCTAATCGATATCAAGTCGCTCACGTACTGATTGAAAGCGTTCTTTTTCCATCCCTCAGAAACCGCCAATTTCGCATCGTCGCTCATATTCGTTGGTAGAACAACCGGTTTTCCCAGTTCGCCCGGTGCGTTGTCTGAACCGGGTGCAGCAATTACGCCGAGCCCTGCAGAATAGAATCGATTAAGGTCTTTTTACTTTTAGGTGTCTAGTGAAGATGGCTTTTAGATTAATGTCGCATGTTCTGTAAATATACTTAATTACACAATTTTCTATTTAAATCGAATTTAAAAAAAGAGGATGTTACCAATTCGATTGTATGTTTTACCGTATAAATACTGGGTTAATCAATTTTGATTATCATTTTTTTATATGATGGCCCTTTTACATTTAGTTAAGATCTGGCAAGTAGTTTTTGAGTTATTCGTAATCTTAAGTTTATTAATTTGCAGTAGGTTTCCTCTTTTGTTGAAATCTTAATAAAAGAACAACAATATAATCTATTTGAATAATCCTCCTAGTATGATAAATACAAAAAATTGTAAGGATAGATGGAAGTTTGTTACTGTTTCACTACTAAACAGATCTAAATGAAACTTTACAATATCATAGCTCAGATATCAGAATAACATACAACTACAATTAATAAAGATTTATATAATTTGACCATAACGATAACTATCAAACAATCCATATTATCCATAACATGCATCAAATATAGCAATCGATTCTTGATAACTTTGCAACATTAATTCAGTAAGTTTCCTCTTCAACCTGACCTCTAAACGCTATACTCGTATATTTCCGTGAAAGCACAGAACCCAGATCTCGATCGGACGTGCGCCGTTGGCACGTTACATCCGATACGTGTGAAATAGGGCTAATGTTAGCGATTAATAACATCCCTTTAGGTCGTGAGAATATTGCCCATTAATTGGCTTCCCATTATAAATTATGAGTGTCGTTTAAAGTGTTTTAAAATATGTGTATAATTAGGAAAAATTGTATCATTTGTAAAAGTAGTAAAATTGAATGGAACTACGTTATGTTTTTCAAATAATAATTATTATTTTCGTTTTCCGCTCTGGCGTTGAGTTTTGCCACTCAACACGCAATGTCTTGAAATCATAATCGAAATCAAAAATGAAGAACTGAGTGTCTTCTCTACTACTACATACTTGGTTCTGTCTATCCACACTGCTATGCAGAAAAAAATATGAACCTGCTTTAATGTTTTAATACTTACAAATAAATAAATTACTAAAACCAAATACATTTTTAACATAGGACAAAAAATATACTTATTAAGAACGTTATTACAATACACTAGACATACATAGTACATTCACTAACAATAAAATATTATGTACAAAGAAAGCAAAAAGCAATTAGAATTACCTTCTTTCCCTGCAATCCGACCCATCCAGTCGACTCGCGTCGGTGCTGCGATTGATAAACGAAAATTATCATGCAATATCTACATGGACCAAAACACTGCATATGCTGGACAGTTATAACAACACCAAGCTATTTCATTTAACACAATTCTTAGATATCTTAGTATTTAAAATATAAAATTTTACACTTATTCCAAGATGGTCAATGATTTATCCAGCATATGTAACTTATTTTAACTTTAAAGAATAATAAATTTAAAGTATGTTTAAAAAAAATAAACATAGAACTTTGTGTGATATCAGCTATGTATGAAAAGGAAACAAGTAGTAATGAATTTTGAAAGGGCAGGCTAAGAGAGATAGGACAAAGCTCTTGGGATACTTTCATTCTACATTCATTCGGCTCTGTAACGTCTTCCCTTATTAACATATCTATTGCGTGGGCTAGCAAAGACAATTGCGACCGCCGGTTTCTAAGGAACATCGAAACACCACGAATTATAACTTTAATGGACTTGTGATTTAGAATGGCCATAAAATCATGACAGGCGATAGCTCAACGGGATTGAAGTTTACAGTAATTATGTAAATTAGATAAGAATTGAAAAAAAAAACCATTTAAATGTGGTTTCAATATTATTAAAATCATAATATCACTCAAATTTCTATAACAACATAATAAACATGCATCACATAAAAATACAATTTTAGTAACATCGTTAACGCTAAGAACTGTAACTATTAGCAAACGAAGTGCGGCGGATGCATTAAAGTTATCGAATAGCATCAGAACCTATTGTTACTACACCATTAAAGCTCATGCAATTTGTAATGTCTCGTAAAACATACTCACCATCAGATAAGTTGTTGCCGTAGGACTCGCTTTTCTTTTTAGTAGACGTCGGTTTTGCCATTTTTAGTGGTTTTGCTTCAGCATCATCGTATTCGACCGGTGGCGCTCCTATAGCGTTCCTTGCATTTGAATTTGTAGTTAGCAGAGCGACCATAAACCACAAAGCTGTCAGAATCAGCACAGCTTTTAATATCAAAGTCCGTCTTCGCAAAAAGAACATGCTGTAATATTTCATTTTGCTTGTTTTCTTCTACCTTAATTTAAACAGTGTATTGTCTACTTTGACTTTGTTATAATTTAATATTTGGATATCTCCTCTAATTATGACTAATTTAGGATATATTATGAATTTGAGCAATGAAGTACTATCTATAACCACGAAGAGGTGACTAGCATTAAGTAGTAGATATGTCCACGTTGGATCGATCGATATAAATCAAGATATGTATGTTTTTGGAAACAGTGATATGTTTGTGGTATTTTACATTATTCTTAAATTCTGGATTATTGCTATGATATTGACTTCATGTAGCTACTGAAGCTTTTTTCTGGTTTTTTGAGTCATTTCAAATATTTATATCGCTTCATATTTTCTTCTATTACTGCCAAACCTGTAAACAATATACGTATAAATGTAGTATACAATACTAAATTCTAAGGACTTATTTCGCAAAACTCCATAGCGCACCGTTCAGTCATAGTAAGGATAAAAAATAATACACGTAACGATTACAAAGACAAAACGAAACACCAGGAAAAGCGCTGGACGTTAGATAATGAATCCTCGACATTCTCACCCAAGCGAGTAAGCACGATCCATACATGCCATCTACATACGCGAGTATAGTTGATATTTAAAGGAATGTTCTTAGATATTAGAAACAGCAATTGGAATTTTGCGATTGTAATTATTACAAAAACTAATGATTTAAAAGGGATTTTTAAACTATCAACAGTTTATTATTTGTAATTAAGTATTTTCACATCTATAACTGAAATGAAACTACGCATTACAGCAGTTCTTAGATTTCGTCCATTTGGCGCACAAAATCACCATATTTTGTCTGAACAAATTGAGTTAACGCTTATAAATACACCAAAGATGATATTATCAATACAAAAATACTTGTAAGAGTAAAACCGACAAACAGACGCCATAATACAATATTCGCGACAATTTTTTACATATATAAACACTAAATTACTTATATTCATCTTCACATAGTATAATTTGGAATTACACATCACATTAACTTAACAATAACAAAGAAAATCCTCAAAGTGTATTCCAAAGAGTTATAAAGACAAACTAAATCTATCTGCACTATTCCCTGAAAACGACGCTTTCGAGATCTAGAGAGTGAAATAAATTGCAATAAAACTGTAAAATATTGCAATTAAATGGATTTTTCTTCGTACTTGAGAAGAAAATATGTTATATTCTTAAATTTATCATATTTTTAATTTAATTTCGAACTCTAAAGCTTACTTATATATCAGAAGAAAATCTATATATAAAGTATAAGATTTTCAAAGGTTTTCCAGGAAGTAATTTTATTAATTCAGTAAATTTCAAATATAATTTAATAGGAAAATGTATTATCATAGATAATGTAATTCCTAATCTCTTTATAAATGATAAATAATTCTTATCAACCCGCATAAAGTTAACAATAAAATTACAATAATTTGACTTACAATTTCCGGAACACGGCTAAAGTTCTCAGCGAAGAGTCTGAAACAATAATAAAGATTTAATTAAAAAAAGAAAACCGACAAATAAAATGCACTAAAGAGTAAAATTATTACGAATAACTCAAAAACTACCCGTCAGATCATAACTAAAATTAAACGAGACCACATCAGAAGCTTTACCATATAAAAAAAAGAATCATTAAAAATTGACACACATAAAAAACAATAAAATTGAGAGCCCCCTTTTTTGAAAGTCAGTCATAAATAATGTCTTATATTTCTCAAGAAATAAATGTTAATTCTATTTTTTTAGCTTCACGCTGTATCCCACATATAGCAGGGTAGGCAGAGGGAACCTGAGAACCTGCTGTTAAGACATTCCGTTGTCTTTCAACAATGCCGTTCCCCACTTTCCGCCAGATTGAAGCATTGCGTGGTGAGGGGTTGGTCAACGCCGCGCTTTGCTAGTTGCCAAACCCAGGAAATGAAAATACTTCATTTCCTGGAGTGGGAATCGAACCCACAACCTGTCGCGTTTACAGTCGCACGCTTGTGCCTCTGCGCCACGACTGGTGTTATATCAATTCAATACTCTTATATAACACCTAAATCGAGATACAAACTATTTTGACGGAATCTTTACGGTTTCGATTGAACGTAAATATCCCGAGTAGCGATCCCGACTATCTTACGCTAGATCGTGTTGCGCCATATATTTTCAGAACTTCCAGTTTTAGGAACAGATAAATATATTTAGCACTTTTGTAAATAATAAATGCTGAAGCTGAGTAATAAAGATAGTTGGGATGAATAGGATTTATAGAATGTCTGCCATATTTAAAGGGATGTAATACAGTAGTCTAAAATAGAAAATGATTGAATAATAAAAGAATTAGCTGTTAACTTCTTTATACGACTAAGGGTAAGTTTATTTTTTTAAACATTAAAATTATTTTTTATGGTTTTATTCGAGATTTCACACTGTTCCCGTACCCATCATTTGTTTAAATGTTATAAAAACTAATCTTTCAACGAACAATTTCAAAAAGTAGAAACGACCTAACCAATCTACTTAAAGTTGTCTTTTATAAGTCATTTAAACGCCTATATAATGCCTGTCGTGGCGCAGAGCCATAAGCGTTCGATTTTAACGCGACAGGTTGTGGGGTCGATTCCTACTCCAAGAAATTGAACTTTTCATTTCCTTGGTTTAGTAACAAGGCAAAGCGTGGCGTTGAGTTCCGCCGCTCAGCACGCAATGCCTCAATTCGGCGGAAAGTGGGGAACGGAGTGTCTTAACACTAGGTTCCCTCTGCCTACCCTGCTATATGCGGGATACAGCGTGAAGCATGAATGTAGGTATGTATGTAAAAAAAATATATTTACTAGAACTAACACACTATATATTAAAATGTATTTTAGTAAAACAAGAAGTATTGGTACCACAGGCGAAACCAGGCTAGCCACTGATAAATACTTATATAAGAATAAATATAATTAAAAGATTTTTTATACGTTATTAGTGTCAAGGAATACACGTAGTTTTTACCGTCTTAATGGAATTCCATAAATATTCCAGAGCTTAATTATGATGTCTAGTTAAAATTGTGAAGTCGTTTTCTTGAGATATATTTAATTACATTTAATTAAAGTTATGTATTTCTAATATATTATCATGAAAAATGGTGGTTTTCTACATACATACTTAACATTATAAACGTGAATGTAAGTTTGTTTGTTACGCTTTCATGCCAAAACTACTCAACTGATAATCATGAAACGAAAACGTTTATAAACGTTTATGTGTAAAACCACATATTCTAAGAGAAATTAAAAAAGACAGAATACTTATTATTAAAAAAAAAAAATTGGCAGACATGATTGTTTATCTAAAAATTGGAAATCTAGCTACTTCAAAGCCAAATAACGCATGTACGCACTAAAGTAAATGTTATGGAACGCAACTGACCACGCGAGCGGAGTCGCGGGTAACAGCTACAACCTTAAAAAAAATTAAAGTTTTTATACTGCACTGTTCGTATAATTTTGGTGAAAAAAGGTCTAAAGTGTTTATATATTAATATAGTAATAATTACAAATAATAATTTTATACCTCATAGAGAAAATGTACCACCATAAATAAATATTTTTTTGAAACTATTTTTAAAAGATGAGTTTTAATATGTACGTTTCAAATTCCATAAGTTCTTACTAAAAGTAACTTAAAAGTTAAAAGTTTAAAATAAAAAGATAACAAAATTCTATTTTATTGGTCTAAAACGTAATACAATGAAATCTTGGCTCCACGCCATAGTGCAGTCAGGATATATCTCATAATGACTCGCACACATTGGTTGCGAACTAAAGTCCTACCGGTCTGGTTAGTATAAATATTTTATTAACTTCCGCCGCTTACCACACGCCGAACATTGAGTATATCTATGTATATGAATGAATGATGAAGACTTTACTAAGTTAGTTTCTGGGTAATCTCCAATATATGGGGAATGTAAAGATAATAATACAGCTTCCCGCATTATACCGTACAGCAGGGTAGTCTGAATGAACCTAGTCAAGTTCGGACGGAAACTAGAGAACGGAGTGTCTGTCAAGACACTCCGTTCTCTAGTTTCCGTCGTTGGAATAAACTTCTGTCTCTTGGTATTATTGTCGTGAAGTAGTTCCATTACAGCTCCGAAATTGTAGTAAGTGGAAATGTATTACTATTTATGAAATTCATGCAAACTTTGCCTGTGCATACTTGAAGTTCCCAAATTAAATATATCACTCGTTAAGCTAGTACATACTATTAAACTTAAATTACTTGCTAGATTTGTCGTTTGAAATTACAACAATTTTTACTATAAAGTTATGCTTAAATCATATATCTACTACTACAACTAGTTGTTACCAGCGGCTTCACTCACTTCATAGTGAACAATAAGATCATAAATTATTACGAATAACACAAAAACTTTAAATAAATGGGATCACGTCAGAAGTACCAGCTATCATATAAACAAAGAATCATCAAAATAGGTTCACCCAAAAAAAGTTAGGTTACACACAATCGAATAGATAAAAAATACAGTCGAATTGACAACCTCTTTCTTTTTTTGGAGTTGGTTAAAAGTAGCTCATGTGTCTCCCCAGCCTACTATATATACTTAAAAAATCATAACATAACGTTATTTCATTGACGAGAAAAAGAGGACAAACAAACACACCACCCCATTTATAATATTATTACGAATTTCAACAATAAATATTAAATCTTGGTGTAACGACCTGAATGAATTATTGAGACAAGTCATTAACAGTGGCGCTTGTGATTGCCAATTTTATGGTAATAAAATATTCATCATCTTTAAAATGAGTTTTACCAAAAGACGTCATGTTTAAATAACTTATTTTAATAATAATAGTTAAATTTTGTCAAATATACGCAGTAGCAATTTTAAAATAATAAGCTTTAGTAAAAAATAGTAGCCAGCCATCGTGGCGCAGTGGGTCATCGTCTGACAATAAAGGCGATTGGTTGCAGATTCGATTCCCTCTCGAGGTAATGATCATATTTAAATTATTTATATAGTTTTGGACAAAGCGCGGCGTTGCGTTCACTTAACACACAATTTCCTGGATTCATGCGAAAAGTAGTGAACGTAGTGTTATGACACTATGTTCTCTCCGACCCCTTGACAACAACTTTTCCAATGCTATGAGGGAGAAAGGGAAAAACTCTGTTTTGCTTCTGTAGTTTTTACACAATCAAAATAAATAACATTTAGCCCTCAAAAACAAATATTTTTCATTTGCGGCTAACGTGGACGCGAAAGATTATAAGTTCGGTTCCCACTAGAGGTAGTGATCATATTTAAATTATTTACTTTTTTTGATAAGACAATTTCAGAGTATTTTGACAACAACTTTTCCAATGCTATAAGGGGGGAGTAAGAGAACTATCTGTCTCTCTTCTCTATTTGTTATATAATCAAAATCACCACCATTCAACCTTAATTTTTTTGCTGTATCCCGCATATAGCAGGGTAGGCAGAGGGAACCTGAGAATCTAGTGTTAAGACACACCGTTCTCTTTTAACAATTCCGTTCCCTTCTTTCCGCCGGATTGAGGCATTGCATATTGAGTGGCGGAGCTCAACGCCGCGCTTTGCCTTGTTACCAAACGCAGGAAATGAAAACACTGAATATTATTTTAACTTTTCATTTCCTGGAGTGGGAATCGAACCCACAACCTGTCGCACGCTTGTGCCTCAATACCACGACCTTTATTATATCCACTCAAAAATTAATATACAGCAAAAGTATATACAAACAAGGCCCCCATTGGCCGGTAGTAGTGTAATGTCGGTCATTTATATCAGCGTACAGTAGATCCCCGGTAATTGGGCGTGCGGCTCGGAATCGTGTAATTCCATTAGTCGACTACCTAAGAGCTATTGATTCCCTGACTTGTAATCTGATTAATTATTTAATTGTCAACTGTAGGTGCATAATTTATTGTTTCTATATTGAATGGGGATTCGATGTTTGATTTTTATTAGTATTGTTGAAAATTTTAATTTAGTACGTCAATATTAGATTCGTTTCTATATAAATAAGTTCTAGCATATTAAATTTATGAATATATAATTATATATACGAGTTTCCGTTGACGCGTTAATAACGCGTTATGTTTTAGTAATGTATATGTCACTTTATATACACACTGCTGTAAAACCATGGTAGTGTGTGTGACATTTATTTTATTAATTTAATATAATTTTTTATTCATTATTTAAAAAAAAAATGTTAGCATTCTGCACTCCTTCTCTATATAAACTATAAGTGTGCCAAGTTTCATGCTTCTCCGTCCGCGTAGTTTTCGTAATAAGGGGTACAAAGTTTTTGATATATAGATTTTCAAGTAAAATTTAATTAAGTCAAAGCAAACGCAATAACATAGACAGATCTAAACACGAATTATGCACGAGAATGGAATTTTTAAACCAAATAAAAACATTATTAATAATTCTATGGTTATTGTTATAAACTTTTAATTTTAAATCTACTCCGATAAGAAATAAGTGATTATAATATTTTTTATATATTTTTTTTTTAACTTCACGCATTATCCCGCATATAGCAGGGTAGGTAGAGGGAACCAGAGAACCTAGTGTTAAGACACTCCATTCTCTTTCAACAATTCCGTTCCCCACTTTCCGCCAAATTGAGGCATTGAGCGTTAAGTGGCAGAACTCAACGCCGCGCTTTGCCTTGTTACCAAACCCAGAAAATGAAAATACTTCATTTCCTGGAGTGGGAATCGAACCCACAACCTGTCGCTTTACAGTCGCACACTTGTGCCTCTGTGCCTCTGTGTCTCTATTTTTTATATTGTGATTTAAAACAGAAAAATACCTAGATAAATATTAACAAAGTAATTAATATGAAGTAAATAATCAAGTCCTATTAAGTGAAATAAGCACAAAATACATTTCTATATATAAACCCGTGAAACAAAAACTTTGGACCCATTTTTACGAAAATTACGCGGACGGAGGAGCATTAAACTTGGCACACTTATAGTTTATATAGAGAAGGTTTACAAAATGCCAATATTTTTTAAAAATAATGCATAAAAAGTATATTAAGTTAACAAAATAAATGTTATACACACTACCATGGTTTGACATCCATGTTAAAGACAACGCGTTGTTAACGCGTCAACGAGGACACTATTATACATAAAAAAAAAACAGATGCCGCCACCAAACACAAAACATCATAAAACAACTATTTTCAAATCGTTTTCAAAACACCCTCTGAAGCGTAACGCATTGCCTACACTGCCTTACATATATACATATAAGGTTAGCTTTCAGATATAATATCGCATGCAACCTAGAATGCACAGTGCAAGGAAGCGCGAGAGGTCGCTAACCTCCCTTCTAAGAGAATACTGCTAATGACATTTGTGAGGTATTAAACCCGTCCTTGCCTTGCAACTGCGGTGGTCTTTTTCCTACATTTTTACACTAAAAATAGATTACAAGAAACGTATAGACTCGGATGCTTTTTTCCAGTACGAAGTACTATAAAATATCGGAAAGGAAGATTTTTTTTAACTAATATGATATTTCTCATAATAACTTGGCCGAATTGTATGTATGTCGGCGGAAAGTGGGGAACGGAGTGTCTTAACACTAGATTCCCTCTGCCTACCCTGCTAAATGCGGGATACAGCGTGAAGCTAAAAAAAATTGAATGTATAGTTTTTTATCATAAGTAATTTTATTCTTACTTTATGATAATATTTTAAGCTATATATATATTATCTATTTGCATTATACTTTCTTTTTATTACAAAAGTCTAAGCCTAAGTTAGGTTTTGTCTAACATTTGTCCTATAATATGTATAAAAATTATATCGAATTTAATTTATATATTTAGGCATTTTTAACATTTTCAATATGGTGTTTTAAGAGCCTATAGACTCCACTTTCAAAATACACATATTTAAAAAATACCGAAATATTTAATCATATGACTTCTCTACAAAGAACAATGTAAAGTAATTTCTTTCATTTAAATAATTGGCTAATTTAAACTAAGTTTAGTGCATCTTCGCTAAAAATTCTGCTAATAAATAAGGTTCGTGAGGATAGATAGATGTTATTCTTTCACGCAAAAACTACTAAAGGAATTTTAATGAAAGTGCAGTAACAGTTACTGTATAGCTTATTCGTACATCAGAATAACCTAAAATGTTACATAGATTTTAGTTTTTATCTACATGCCACACAGTTAAAGTCGCGAGCAGAAGTTAGTATATATAATAGTAAGCAAAAAATAATAAAATTTTTACAAAATAACAAAACCGATATGAAATAAAATGCTTAGTGCAAATAAAATGCAAAGTAACATAGTTACGAATAACTCAAAAACTTGTTATCAGATCTTAACTAAATGTAAACGGGACTACATCAAAAGCGTTACCTATCATATAAAAAAATAATCATCCAAATTGGTTCACCCAGTAAAAAGTAATATAATAGCTTCACGTTGTATCCCACATATAGCAGGGTAGGCAGAGGGAACCTGAGAATCTAGTGTTAAGACATTCCGTTTTCTTGCAACAGTTCTGTTCCCCACTTTCCGCCGAATTGAGGCATTGCGTGCTGAGTGGCGGAACTCTACGCCGCACTTTGCCTTCTTACCAAACCCAGGAAATGAAAAGATTAACATTTCCTGGAGTGGGAATCGAACTCACAACCTGTCGGGTTTACAATCGAACAGGCGTTCTTTTTTTTAAATCGATTAACAATAACATAGATAATGCAATTACATAAGCTTAAACTACTATATCTGGTACTTCCCTTAATCTAAATCAGGAAACGGGACAAATCATAATTTATGTACACTCCTCAATAGTAGGCAATTAACTCAATTCAAATATTTAGCTATGATATATCTGAACTGAATACATTACAAGTGACTTGAATTATTAAGATAATCTGTTCTGAGCCGCAATTGCTAAGTTAAGCTAGTATATGTTAAATTGAGCGATATCTTACACGTTAGGGGTTTTCAATGACGCTAATAGTAATAATGGGATAATTGTAAGATTAACGTATAGACAAGTAATATGTTCTGTCGTAGTAAACTGTGTTTTTTTATTTTTTCATTCACACAATATTATCTAAATTATTAGAAAAAAATATTATTATTGTTTTTTTTAGAAACTGTGATCGTAGCGAGATTTGAGTATGCGCCTCTTTGATGCTGATGGTAGCTCCGGATTCCAAAAGCGTGGATTCTACTCTTAAAATATATTTTAACGTAATTTTTAGACAAAAATGTAAAATACAATACAAATGGACGATCATTACACGCTGTACCCCGCACATAGCAGCGTAGGCAGAGGGAACCAGAGAATGTAGCGTTTGGACACTCCGTTCCCCACTTTCCGCCGAATTGAGGCATTGCGTGTTGAGTGGCGGAACTCTACGCCGCGCTTTGCCTTGTTACCAGAGCGAGTAAATGAAAATACTAAACATTATTTAATATTTTTCATTTCTTATAGTGGGAATCGAACCCACAACGTGTCGCATTTACATCGTACACTTGTGCCTCTGCGCTACGACAGGCCTCTAATACTTTTAATTATTTTACCAAATCCCTGTCTGTGTCCTCCATATATCACGTGACATTGACGAAAGTTTGTGTCCAATTGACATGCTCGAAAAGCTATAACTAAAGAACTAAACTATTATAAACGTCACTAGATTGCAATTACAATAATATTCAGAATGTAATGAAAAATATATGAGTAATGTGTCACTGGGTTTTTCCTCCCTACAAAATACAACTGATACGCTAAGATAAACAAAGTAAATATATAGAGAAGGTGATTATAAATGTATATATATATATATATAATTAATTGACTTTTTAACCGATTTCATAAAAAGAGAAGATTCTCAATTCTTTATTATTTTTTTTGTGTTATCGCATAACTTTTTACAAGGTGAACCAATTTTGATATCATTTTTTTCATATGATAAGCATTAGCTTCTAATGAAGATTCGATCTTCATCGGAAATTAGTGCTATCATATAGAAAAAGTGCCAGCATAGACTAGTTTTTGAGTTATTCGTAATAATTATACATTTTCGTGCATTATGTTTTAAGTCGGTTTTCTTTTTGTCATAATTTTTATATCAATTATTTTATAATTTATTTACAAATTATCCCATAAAAAAATATAGCAAATGAGACCATATCAAACACAAAACAATTTTTTTACTATAAAAATCAACGAGTCCCTCTTTCCTTGAGATCAAGCCCCGAACACAATAACATTTCTCTAAGTATCGGTAACACTTGTGTGGTAACAATCTTCTTTGTTCTTATAATTATATCATATTACATCATGTGAATTAAATCTTTTTATCATACAGTTCATCTATTTCCAAGTACCAGTAACATATAACAGATTTTGATTGTTTTAATCAACTTAAATAAAAAAAATGAGGTTCTCAATTTCTTTGTTTTTATGATAGGTTGTCTCTGTTGTTTTTTTTTAACTTCACGTAGTATCCCGCATATAGCAGGGTAGGCAGAGGGAACCCGAGAATCTAGTGTTAAGACACTCCATACTCTTTCAACAATTCCGTTCTCCACTTTCCGCCGAATTGAGCCAATACGTGTTAAGTGGCGGAACTCAACGCCGCGCTTTGCCTTCTTACCAAACCTAGAAAATGAAAATACTTCATTTCCTGGAAGTGGAGTGGGAATCGAACCCACAACCTGTCGCTTTACAGTCGCACACTTGTGCCTCTGCGCCACGACAGGTTCTCAATTCCACTGTATTTTAATGTGTTTTATTGCATAACATTATATTGAGTGAACCAATATTGATGATTTTTTGTTTGTATGATAGGTTGTCTCTGTACTAGCATAAAATACGGAAAAAGTTACGGGAAAAACGTTAAAGTTGCTTGTTTATTTATACATTTTAGCGCGATATTTTGCTTGTGTTACTTTTTTGTCTCAGTTAAGCCTTTTCGTTTATGTTTTCTTATTATTACCTACAAGTATTGCTAATAAGAAGATGGTAATCGCTTTTATACATAGGATTTATATAATAAATATGAGGAATATTTATTATATATAATTAACTAATTTAAAAAAACCTAAATTAACTTTCATAGTTAAATATACCTAAATTAACGCCTGTCGTGGCGCAGAGGCACAAGCGTGCGACTGTAAACGCGACAGGTTGTGGGTTCGATTCTTACTCCAGGAAATGTAAAATTAAGTATTTTCATTTATTGGGTTTGGTAACAAGGCAAAGCGCGGCGTTGAGTTCCGCCACTCAATCCGAAATGCCTCAATTCGGCGAAAAGTGGGGAACGGAATTGTTGAAAGAGAATGGAGTGTCTTAACACTAGGTTCTCTGGTTCCCTCTGCCTACCCTGCTATATGCGGGATACAGCGTGAAGTTAAAAAAAATAAAATACCTAAATCTACAATCATTTCTGTAGACAGCACATTCAACAGACAGACAAATAGACTCAGATTTTTCTTTTTACTATGAAATAAGATCTTTCTTATGTCGTAACTACATCAATTTTTACAAAGCCGCCCTGTTGGAGCGGTCATAAACTAAAATTATGAGTTCGCTAATAAACGTCCTGCAGAGAAGTGGGAGTGACGGGAGTTAAATTGCTTTTCTTGTAGCCCTCTTCATTTCCTAACTTGACAAATAACAAAAAGTCGACGAGCATTCTTTGCTTGCGGTTTGTTGGAAAAATTAAAATTAGCTGCTTCTGTTTCAATTATGAATTTTTATAGTTTTAGTTGTTAAAAAATGTCGACAGTTGAGGCTGTTAAAGAAGTAATGTTGGAACTTACGCTTATTTAGTAATACTATTGTACCAGATGTTTTACGTACACGATGTATGCGGTATTTGAATCTACTCAAATGTCAAACGATGGAACTTTCATATAGTTGAACACGTGAATGGACAGAATAATGTCACATTTTCAATCAATTTCAAAAAAAGGAGGAGATTATCAATTTGACTGTATTTTGTATGGGTTAACCTGTTACTGGGTGGACCAATTTTGATTAATTCTTTTTGTATGACATGCTTTTGGTGTATCCAATTTAAATTTATTTAAAATGTGACAGTAGTTTTCGAGTTATTCGTAATAATTTTACTCCTTAGTGCGTTTTGTTTGAAGTCTGTTTTTTTTTCTGTCAAAATCTTAATTGATTAAAAATTAACTTTTTTGCTACTTTGTTACTACTCTTATATACTGCGTTTTTAAATATAAATATTCTCTCAAATTTTATATTGGGCGGGAGATACGTGAAAGGCTAAGTATCTTTTTAAGAGCCCCATATACTGTGTAGGAGAAAATAAAACAAACGAGAATTATGTGGAACACGATGGCTGTGCATAAAACATGAAGACTAACTAATATAAAAAAAAAAATTTGGTAAGTAAAAAAAAAAAAACTAATATAAAAAAAAAAATAGTATGTTAAAATAAAAGTATGGAAACCGAAAAGTGTGTTCAGTGAACATTCACTATTGTACCATTTACACGAGTTGCGGTTTAATTGTACCTAGCTACTGTACAATGAAATAATTAAGATTTGAATATAATAACACCCATAATTATAAAAACCCAAAAACCCGACTGAACCAATTCTTCAAATTTAGGAAGCAAATACAAACAAAGTAAGCTATAAAAGCTAGTTATGTGTTATATATTTGAAATGTGATAATTAAGTCCTTTCATTTGATCCCCCACACGGGACCCTTCATATATATATTGAATTAAAAGTAATGTCACCTATCTAATACGAACACTTGGAGTATCAATACCTATCTAACTTAATTATATAAATCGGTAATCGATAAAGAATATTACAAACAGGCACATTGCAAGAGGCACAAGCGTGCGTCTGTAAACGCGACAGGTTGTGTGTTCGATTCCCACTCCGGGAAATGTAAAATTTAGTATTTTCATTTCTTGGGTTTGGTAATAAGGCAAAGTGCGGCGTTGACTTCCGCCACTCAACACGCAATGCCTCAATTTGGCGGAAAGTGGGGAGCGGAAATGTTGAAAGACAATGGAGTGTCTTTACACTAGGTTCTCAGGTTCCTTCTGCCTACCCCGCTATATGCGGGATACAGCGTGAAGTTACAAAAAAAAAATACAAGCATACATGATACGCGCAAAAAACATAACCCGCCTCTGACAGGCAGCTAAAAAGAAAATCGAATTCAAATAATATGTACTAAAAGGAAGATTACGAATAACTCAAAAACTACTCGTCCGATCTTAACTAAATTTGGGCCCACATAAGAAGCACTAGCTATCATATAAAAAAAGAATCATCAAAATCGATATACCCAATAAAAAGCTATGCAGTAACATAAAAAATCCAATCGAATTGAGAACCTCCTCTTTTTTAGAAGTAGGTTAATAAATTCGGAGTTATTTATTCACAGTTGAGTTTCCAATACACTGATCATAGCTTTATATTTGAAACAATTTTAATATTTAAATATTGGATTTCAAGTTAAACATGTTAGGTATATCTATTACGCGATGTGCGTGAATTTTTAAACTTTTTTGAATGGTTATTATAGGGAAAAACATTTCAATAGTTTTATTCATATGAAAATAAATCCTTTGAAAGATAGTAATATTGTCTTTCAGTATAACAATACGAGCTGATATTTTACTGCTTCAAGGCACAGATGCGATGTGACGTTATAGGTGCAGGTTCGATTCCCACTAGGGCAATATTTAAAATATGTTCGTTTCCCTAGTCTAATAACTGGTTAGACAAAGGGTTACTTTATTCTATTGAACTATACCACTCTTATTGTTAATAAATGCGGAAATGAGTGAGTGATGGATGGATGAATGTTTGTCCACCTTTTACGCAAAAAGTACTAAACAGATCTAGATTAAACTTTACAACAATATATAATAATATTGATCAGAATAACACATAGGCTAAGTTATAAAAAAGTGTAATATAGCCATAATAACAAGGTAACAAGACCAAGCGCGGCGTTGAGTTCCACTCAACACGCAATGCCTCAATCCTACTCGGAAATGTTAGAAGAAGAAAAAATAATGAATGAATATCTAATAATGAATATTACTACGTTATAACAATACATGAAGTACATACATACATACATACATAGCTTCACGCTGTATCCCGCATATAGCAGGATAGGCAGAGGGAACCTGAGAACCTTGTGTTAAGTCACTCCGTTCCCCACGAATTGAGGCATTGCGTGCTGAGTGGCGGAACTCAATGTCGAGCTTTGCTTTATTATTAAACCCAGGAAATAAAAAAAATCCATTTCCTGGAGTGGGACTCGAACCCACAACCTGTCACGTTTACAGTCGCGCGCTTGTGCCTCTGCACCACGATAGACGTAAATACATTAAGGATTTAAATTAAATTCAATAACACAATTTGTGATGATTTCATCTTAATTGCATGGGTTATCCACAACCTTGAAAAAACATTTTTTATCAAGTATAGTATATTAAAACTAATGAACGATATGATAAAAACGTGCACTAACAATTCATACTTATACCTACTATATAATTCAAATTAATAATAATATGCTTGCTCTGAAAAATACGCATTTTAAATTTATCAACTTATTCACGCCTGGAATTTTCAAAAATTTCAGACAATTTTATTTATTGACGACTTTTTAGTACTCTCGTACTAATTCTTATCAGTTCTAGTAGACCTTAACAGTGTGTATGCAACGTGATATTTCTAATGATTTATTATAATAAAAAAAAAAAATAATAAATAAATAAAAAAAAATGTCCCGCTGAGTTTCTTGCGCCGGTTCTTCTCAGGTCTGAGGCATTAAATTTAGTGAACCGGTGGTAAATTATTTGATGTTCAAAAAATTAAGCTTGTAACTTCTTATTTTGAATAAAATTATTTGACTTTGACTTTGATTTTGACTTTGACTTTGACTTTATTAACTTTCTACACTTCCTCTCCGTATGAACTTCCTTCTGTCCACATAATTTTAGTATAAAATCCATATTACAATACATACACATTATTAATATTAATCTATCTACCTCTTAAAATATTAGAATACAAGGCATAAGATAAAACATAAAAAATAACATAAATCTACAAAAAACACATACAAAACTGAGAAACCTAAACAATTTAAAAGAAAGACGTCTTAAGATTATTTTCACTATATTGTATTACTGTTAAGTACACCGATATGACTTTCGCTTTCTAAGCTATACGTATATATTACAATTAAATTTGCTATAGCCCAGTCAGTCCAAAGGCGACAGGTTGTTGATTCGATTCCCACTCCAGGAAATTAAAATAATAAATAGTATTTAGTATTTTCATTTCCTTGCTCTGGTGACAACATTGAGTTCCGCCACTCAACACGCAATGCCTCAATTCGGCGGAATGTCGGGAACGGAAATCTTGAGAGAACGGAGTGCCTTAACACTAGGTTCTCAGGTTCCCTATGCCTACCCTGCTATGTGCGGGATACAGCGTGAATCTAAAAAAAATGCTATGAAGTGACTAAGCTAATTGATTACCTTACTGGTTCCTGATCGACACGACTTAAGATCGTGTTATAGATGCTAGTACTTAGCTAGTCAAGGTTGCGTCTTCATCAAATCACGATTACACATTAGAGCTAAAAGCGTAGTTTAGTTTCAAGTTCCTTTAAGAATAAAAAACAAAGAATACTTGTTTACATCTTGGTTTTGCCCGAACGTAAATAGAATACAATGTTTCTGTATAAATTTCTTTTTTTATTTTATAATAGTTATTTTTACCCCACTGTTAAAGGAGGTTATGTTTTTCGCGCGTATCATGTATGTTTGTAATATTATTTATTACCTCATATCCTCCAAACCCCTGAACCGAATTATATAATTAAGATGACGTTTGATAGGTATTGATACTCCAAGTGTTCTAGATATGTGATTCACTTTTAATTTATTATTGCACCCTCTATATATTTTTCTCGAATAGTAGACAGAAATAATAGTGTCAAGACACTATATTCTCCGACTTAATTCGAAACATTGCGTGTTAAACGAAACTCAACGACATTCTTTTTCCTGCTAGAACAGGAAAATAAAAATATCGCCAAATGGGGATCAAACCCACAACCATCGTGTTTATTGGACAACGCCTTAATATTTTAGATTTTTCTAAACTAAAAAATCATAAAAACTCAACACTCCCAAAAAAACATATACTATAATAGAAAATCTAACTAACAATACTGTATTTTTAACCACAATACTACAGTATATTAACTATAAACAATATCGAGAAAACAGAGCCATTGAAAACGTCCCTGAGGACCAGTATTCGGGAAATTCATGCACGAATGCACTAACACTGCATAAGCTGACTGATGATAGACATATTGATATAACTTCCACTTATATTTGAATTTTACTTGAATTTATATTTCAATTTTGATTTATTTGCAAATAGTTCTGTATGCAATGCCTCAATTCGGTGGAAAGTAGGGAACGGAAGAGGTAAAAGAGAAAGGAGTATATTAACACTAGGGTCTCTGGTTCCCTTCGCCTGCTACGCGCGGGATACAGCATGAAGTTAGTTATATATATGCACACATAAATTATAAATGCCATCGTTGCGTAGTCGTGGCGTGTTCTTTATTCTTACACACAATAGTTCTGAGTTCGATTTCAAGTCAATGCAAATTTTAAATTTACATTAATTCATTTACCGAGTTTAGTAATGTCAAAATAAGCGATATCAATCGAAAATATATAACAATTTTATACAGAGGAACCCAATGATGTATTTTTCAGTCTCTATTTCACCAATAAACTTATTTATAAGCACAAAATTTAAATCAATATGAGCAGACACAGGCAATATAATCCTAAGTATCTCATATAAAACTATATTAAAGAATAAAAATTGCATATTTGGTCATACTTCTAGTGACAAATAATCTATATATTAATATGTAAAGCAAAAACCTTGTACCGCTTTTTACGAAAATTACGCGGACGGAGGAGCATGAAACTTGGCACACTTGAAGTTTACAACTATACAGCAAAGGAGTGCAGCAAAAATATATTAAATTAATAAAATTATTACACATACTACCATGATTTGACGTCCATGTTTATATAAAGTGACATAAACGTTGCTAGGAAACGCGTTCTTAACGCGTCAACGGAAATGCTAGTATACCTTATGTTACACATTATAAAACAGCACAGTATCTACCAACTGAATACAAAAAGTAGCAATCTGACCGCAGCCAACGGTCCACTGCGAACCGTTGTGAGACAGCTACTATACATGTAACAGTTGTACGTTGTTTTTGCTTTACACTTATCAAGTAGCGAGAAATTCGAAGAAATTCATTTTGAGAATTGTTCACTGTTTCGGTAAAAACAGGGAATGTCTGTCCTTGATATATAGTTAGCTTCTTTCAATTGGTTATTTTCAACCGACTTCAAAATAGGAGGTTGTGTTGATTGGAATAAATGTGTATTACCACATAACTTTTTACTAGATGAACCAAATTGGATGATTCTTTTTTATATGATAGCTAGTGTTGTTGATGTAGTCCCGTTTAAATTTAGCCAAGATCATCAATAATTGTACTTTTTAGTACCTTTTCTTTGTAGTCGGTTTCTTTTTTTGTTAGAATCTTAGTTACTATGTACGTCAATTAATTTTAATTTAATTTTGTATGCCTTTAGAATCCATATCCGTATCCATCAATATAACTAATTTTAATCTAAATATACTATCATTATGTTAATACAAGAAGGAAAAACTCCTTTTTACGAAAATTATGCGGACGGAGGAGTATGAAATTAGGGATTTAAAGTTTATGTTTTACGGAACAAGTACAGAAAGCATATAAATAAAAAACTTTTGTATAAAGTATTTTTTTTTTATTGATAACGGACGGCAAACGAGCAGAAGGACCACCTGATGGTAAGTGGTTACCTTCGCCCATAGACATCTACAACACCAGAGATGTTGGAGATGCGTTGCCAACCTAGAGGATACTGATGGAAGGGGGGACAATGGAGTAGTCCACTATCAGAACCACCACATTTTGGGGAAAGGATGGGTGGGAAAGGGGAAAATCTCGCTTACATGCCATCGAACCGGAACACATCATTAGATATTTGGCGGTTCGTCTTTGACATGATAGTGGTCGCGAGCCAGTCGGAGGACGAACCTCCTACCACCTAACATAAAGTATCATACTCATTACTATGGTAACACGTATTTAATGCGTCGACGAGGCTCTTATCTTATTTATTAAATTATTTGTATAACACTATATAATATTTAGTATATAAATTCAAATAAATTGTAACAGAGAGGTACAATAAAGACGAATGATGAAAATTTAACAAACTGAATCACTGATCAGACTTATCATATCAAACAAAATTTAAAACTCATAAAGCTATATTCCGATATGATGGAATAAACGCTGCCATCCTGTTGAAGGCCGGTAACCTTGCGCTGCTTTAACATCACTATTTTAACATTTGTATATAATACTTTAATTTAGTTCAAACATCTTTTGTATCCAATAGCAGGGTAGGCAGACGGAACCTGAGAATCTAGTGTTAAGACACTCCGTTCTCTTTTTACATTTTCAATCCCCAATTTCGTGATGAGTGGCGGAACTCAACGTCGCGTTTTGCCTTGTTACCAGAGCGAGGAAATGAAAATACTTAATATTATTCAATATTTTCATTTCTCGGAGTGGGAATCGAACCCACAACCTGTCGAGTTTATTGTGCCTCTGCGCCAAGACAGGCAAAAATTGAAAATTGTGGAAAATCACCTTAGAAAATAGATATTTATTTGGAAAAATAGAAACTTGTTGTGAAAATTTGAATTTGAGTTACGTTCTTTTTAATACACCATTATTTCCTTCACTTTTATCATTAATCTATAATTTATATAGATTATTGATAAAAGTAATAAGGAAATCTTGCAACGATATTTTAACTCAATTTCTCTTTCTATTAACTTGAATACTTGCAAACATGTTTAGGTCCGATGACAATACAATATTTTTATAACATGAATTATTTGAACTGTTTTTTTAAGTATAAAAACTATTTTACTACTTTAGCCAATACAGGAATTGAACCTACACTAACCATGTACGTAAAGCAATAATAGTCAGACTCTAGTATAAAGTATCTCTATAAAATATGTTCACAAACAGTTGATATAGTACCAATTATAGATAATTTATGACAATTAACTACGCAGTTAAAAAAACATATGTAATTACTGTTATTTACTAGAATTTGTGCGTAAAGTGTTTCTACATTTATAATTTTAGTAAATGTGATATATAAGAAGTAGTAATATAATATCAACTTCAATTATTAGTTGAAAATATTGATAAAAACAATGATTGTGAGTTCGAATCCTATTGTCCTATTGGTTAGTTAGAGAAAGGGGCAAAGGCATTTTAAAAGGGCCCCTTAAACCTACACTTGGAGTAAGTCATAGTTAGTCTCCTAACTCCTTTCTTAGTAACGGGGTGGGCCCGGCATCCACAGGGTGAATCAATGGGTTGCTAAAGAGTTTCTTCTCAACATTTTCATTACTAACCAACTTTATGTGTGTTTAAATATTGTGTTATACCATAGTAATTGTAATACTGAAATAACATTAATTTATTTAGATAGAAAAAGACCCTCAACATATTTTAGCCTCTCTTGGGAGTCTATAGATAATTATCTTTTATTTCTAAGCCTAGGTGAGGTAATGTAAAAATTAATATTAATAATCCAAGAAAAGATAGTAATACAGACCAAGTATCCGTGTCTATGTCAGAACAGAACAAGGGTAACAGTGATATTTAACGAGATTATTTCTGTTTATTCCGCTAAATAAACATACAGAATACATGTAATAAGAATTATTATATTAAAACTGAAATAGGCATTCGTTTCAGTTGACTACGCCCACTGCTATATCCTCCCTCCCAAAATCTTGTATTTATTTCACTGATCGCTAGGTATTTAAGTAATTTATCAAAAACTGTTCTTAGAATCGCTAATAATTAAAATTTTGCATATTTATAAGCCCAAAGGAAAACGATGACTGTCCGAATGAATAAATAAATTCAATGTATAATATAAAAAAAACTTCTAGATACATATAATTCGTTCGAAAAAGAATATCTTAAAATCAAATCTAATATGAATTTGAAAAGCTAGAGTAAAATAGATACCTTTTTACATTACATAACTATAGCAAGAACTTCATTTAAAATGGGTTACAACAAAGATTTATAGCAGAGCTACCCATTAAATTTATCTAGCAACCAAATCATCCCCATTAGAAGCAACACTATCGTTAATATTGGTCTAAGTAATGATTCAGGGGCATTTCCGAGTCCTCCGTCCACCCGTGACCGGGGTCAATTGATTGAATCCTTACCCGATAACCCAACGTCACTAACAATAGCTGAATTAATGACTGAAAGAAATTACATAAAAAAGGCCTATATTGAAAATGTTTAATGGTTTTTTTTCTATCGTATTTTTTCATTCCGTTTCCATTAAGGTCGGTAATGTGTTTTCTTACGATTTCTATTTACAAAAGTCGGCGCTTACCTTTCTGTTTATCTTGCCGTCACCGAATCTGTGAACAATGGAAAACATTTATCAGTGAAATACAGTAACGATTCATGATTATATTGTCAGCAGTATTGTGTTTGTAAATTATGAAGCCAATTTCATGTTATGAATGAGTAGCTTATAATATAATAAACAAAAAATAGATACTTTTTATAATAATATTATGATATATATCATATTTATAGTAAAAACTATAAAATAATTTCGTGTATTTTATTCTTTTTTAATTGAATTTTTAAGAAAATAAATCTTATACTTATTATATTGCCACAAATTTAACACATTTATTCAAACACAAATAAAAGGTTAATAAACATCATATTCTGCTAAAAACCGGACTTAACCTTACTTTGAAAACTTAATATTAAAAGATATTTTGTTAAGTTTCCAAGAACTCCTTTAGGTATAAAGAAATTTTTTTACTTATATACAATTCCATATAATAGATAATCCACCCTTTCATATCCTGAGAGTAAGTAGAGAAAATCAAATACACGTAATTTAATAACATAAAAGACCCAAGTCCGGCTTAACCCGATCGCTGCGAAGTCAGGTGACCGAAAATCATGGAGCATTCAAAGGATTTCGCAAAAGCCCTTGACGTACTGAACTCGTTTAGACCCAGTGGTTGAATGGTTTGCCCGCCTCGTGTTACATAGGGCTGTCTGTTATTATTTTTATGTGTAAGAATTTATTTGTGAACGGAGTGTCTTAACACTAGGTTCTCAGGTTTCCTCTGCCTACCCTGCTATATGCAGGATACAGCGTGAAGCTAAAAAAATTAAATATTTAAAGAAAAAGAAGTTACAAAAATGACTAATTACTAGGAGCAAATAATTCTGATTTTCGAAATTCAAAGGCATAAAATTGTACATCGTAATATACTCGTAATTTTCTTTCTGTATCACTACTCCGCTAAGAATAATGCGTGAAGCTAGGAAAGAAATATAATTTTATTTATTTAGTCATTGGAGATTCAATTTATTTTAGAATATTTAGCAGCATACATTTGAAAACATAATCAGCTATTATATCCCTATACTTTCCAAAAATCAATTCAACATTATAAAACTAAGACCAATTTTAGACAACATAATTGGTTCCTATTCAAACAAAGCAAAGTAAGTTCAATGTTCCTATCGAGAATTTCAAAGGCGATTGCAAATTTCAATTTTCACGAGTCGATTGGTCGTTGGAGTGCCAACTTTTGAGTTTCTCTTAATGAACATAGCGAATTTGGCAACCCTGGTGGCGATTTGAAGGGTGCTTGTCACCGTTCGTTACAGAGACGCATTAGTTCGCGGCTGGCCGCGATACTTCCATCTCTATGCCTCTCGAAACACTTTTGGCGATCTTCTATTTGTTAGAGTAATGAAAGTAAGGATAAAGGTGAAGGTAGCATTAATATATTATATGTGTATATATTTAGTTTATTATAATAATGAGATGCCTCAATTCAGCGCAAAATGGGGAACGGAATTGTTGAAAGAGAATGGAGTGTCTTAACACTAGGTTCTCTGGTCTCCTCTGCCTACCCTGCTATATGTGGGTTACTGCGTGAAGTTAAAAAAAAAATAAAAAATAATAATAATGAGATATGAGTAGATATACATTACATAATTTGTCTAAAACTTCACATGTACTATAAAAACATTGGAATTTCCTTGGTGTAATCAAATTTTGCCGCATAGCCTTATAAGCAATAGAATAGAATAGAATAATCTTTATTGCACACACAACAAAATACAAAAAGAAAGTGGAAACAACAATATAAACACATGTACCTGTATGCAAAGGCGGTCTTATTGCTTCAAGATAATGTCTAACACACAACCTTTGTTAAGTATAGGAGCAAAAGGAAATGGGAATAACACATTAGTGTCTCTACTTAGTGTCTCTCCTATAAGTATAAGTAAAAAAATAAATAAATAAATATAATTATAATAGGCGAATCATATATAAATATGTATAGTCTTTTATTAAAATTTCTACGTACAATATATTCCGCAAAGCTAAAAGTTACACAAGTTAAATATACACAAAAACTTAATAATTTAAGAAGTTAAATGTATGAACTCTATTTACGTATGAACACGCCCGATGTTCTTATAACCCGTGCAGCATCCACTGTATCCAACCTTAATAAGGGTTTCGACGCCTAATTGACTTAACGTAGGATTAATAACGGTTTAAGGCTGAAATATGTTTACCGAAAACCATTCGGAAAGTCTATTTCCTGCACATACAAAATTAACCATTTTCAGATGCTTCCTTATTGAAAAGCTATTTTATAGCCACTTTAGTAATTATTTCAATATTAATTCTTACTTTGATCTCGAATTATTTTTATAATATATATTATTTTATATAGGATGCTATGATGGCGCAGCAGATGGGCCAGCTTCTGACTGTACACGCTTCGTCGTGGGTTCGATTCTCGGGGGAATAATTATATTTATAAATTAAATATCTTTTCATTTTTCCGCTCTGATAAGACAAAGCGAGGCGTTGAGTTCCGCCGGCTAACGAAGCGTCTTAACGCTAGGTTATCTCTGACTACTTTGCTATGCGGGTTAAATTGTGAAGATTCTTTTTTAATATTTTATACTGATATAGTCATTAAACTCAACAAAATACATCAAAACCGCTATATTTTCTTCTATGAGATAACGAGAACTAAGCAGAATTTCAATTTGGCTATTCTGGATATTCACTTCAAAGGTATCGCTCAACTTGTGCATCGTTGGTTATTTGTTTTAATCAAAAAATGCACAAAGTTGGTGAACAAACTTTCATTTCAGAATGCCGAGTGTTATTGAATTGTGAAGTGATAAGAGCTAGTTTATTAAAAAGCTTTGGATTCAACCTCAACTAAAATAGCTTTTATTTCGGACGGTATCACTTTGTTGCCCCGTAATGATAGTGGGCAGAAAGAATTATTTGTTCGTTCTTCCCATTTGACAAAGTAGCGAAACTAATGGATACTTAATCTTGCGGTTAATGTATTGAGTTCTTTAAAATGTTCTATTAAAAGTAACCAAAATGTGTAATAATACGGTTCCACAGTTATTTTTAAGTTATTTGATGTTACTCGAAATATACAATTAATGTATGACTAATAATCAGACGAGGATTAAATAAAAACGCCTGTCGTGGCGCAGAGGCACAAGCGTGTGACTGTAAACGCGACAGATTGTGGGTTCGATTCCCACTCCAGGAAATGTAAAATTTAGTATTTTCATTTCTTGGATTTGGTAACAAGGCAAAGTGCGGTGTTGAGTTCCGCCACTCAACACGCAATGCCTCAGTTTGGCGGATAGTGGGTACGGAAATGCTGAAAGAGAATGAAGTGTCTTAACACAAGATTCTCTGGTTCCCTCTGCCTACCCCGTTATATACAGGATATAGCGTGAAGTTAAAAAAAAAGATTAAATAAAATAATGTAAGCGTAAAGAATAAATAATCTCTCGCACAGGAATCGTATTTACAACCTAGTAATGCACATTCAGACATTTTCTAATTAGACCATAATGGTCACAATAATAAGACATGATTGGTAACAACGCAAAAGCGCGGCGTTGAGTTCCGTCACACGCTCAATGCCTCAATTCGGCGGAAAGTGGGGAACGGAAATCTTAAGAGAACGGAGTGCCTTAACACTATATAATGTAACTCAACAAATAAAAAAAGTATATATCGATTACGCGGTTATTGTTAATAATTCAAAATACCACATCGAAAGGTCAGGTGACTGACAAAGAATATAATTGAATGGAATATCGATTCTTTGCAATAATATGACTCTATAAAGGTCCTGACGACGCTTGAAAATGAAATGTCAATTTATTTAAAGAAAGTTGAAGTTTCGGTTTACTAGTTCCTGTTTTAGACCAAAATATTTAGCTGTTCAAATAGAGTAGTCTCATACGATATTTATACATACCTATAATACCATTATGTCATACTCGTAATTTGGGATTAAATCCATACTTATATATTATAAATGTGATTGTCAGTTTGCTTATTACGCAGTCACGCAAAAACTACATAAGCGATGGATGATTTATATTAAAAATAATGAAAATTTAGCTACATCAAAGCTTTATACTTAACTACTGTACTATATACTATAGTAGTATGAACTGCAATTAACCATGCAAGCAAAGCCGCGGGTAACAGCTAGTGATAAAATAAATTGATAAATTATTTCGCAATTTTAATTCACAACCTTTACCTTGCATATATACGTACATATGTATATAAGGTATCTAAGAGATTGGTCCGAACGGCATCGTTATCCCAAATAATAAGGTATTCACGCAATAAGCTGGAAATTTTCAGAATACATTCACATATTTCGTGGAACAATTGTCGGAAACAGTCATTGTTGCCGTAAGACCATGTTAGCTAATTAAGAACGTTCATATTCAACCTCTATTAAATTCAATAACATTATTTTAAGTCCCAAAAATTTACTATTTAAATATGTAGATTGAACTATAATTAATATTAATAATTTAACTTAATTGCTATGAATTATAACTTCCTGTAATTTTGCGAATAACATCAAAAAAATTTGTCTAATTGTATGTCCTGATAAGTAATTCAATTTTTGTTTGGTACACAGTGAGTATACAAGTTTCTTTTCTGACTGATTGTGTCATTATGTCAAATTTATAGTCAAAATGAGTTTCACATGCTGAAACTCAGTTTCATTACCAATATTTTTAAAATGAATGTCAAGAGGAAAATTAAATGTTGCAATTGAATTCTTACCTTCTTTCCTTCCTTAACATTTATAATAAAGATATGTATTAGAAAATTATTAAGCACTAGCACCCTTTTATTAGCTTAACCTGTACTTGTCTGAATGTGTGTAGATACACATTGATAACAATCCAAGAAAATCTCAAAATACTATTATTGACCCATTCTTTGCTCACTTTATTAAAAAATTGTACATGTATCCGAATCCGGTAACAATACAACATTTTCATAGCATAAATCTAATGTCAGGACCAAGAAAAATTACGAGAAAACAATAAGCATATCCTTTTACAAAATTTTGTTTTTTATAATGAAAATACGTGTTGTATTTTGATTAGTTTTTTTTTTTTCACTTCACGCTGAATCCCGCATACAGCGGGGTAGGCAGAGGGAACCAGAGAACCTAGTGTTAAGACGCTCCATTCTCTTTCCCCATTTCCGTTCCCCACTTTCCGACAACACTTCCGGCATTGCGTGTTGAGTGGCGGAACTCAACGCCGCGCTTTGCCTTGTTATCAAACCCAAGAAATGAAAATAATAAATTTTACATTTCCTGGAGTGGGAATCGAACCCACAACCTGTCATGTTTACAGTCACACGCTTGTGCCTCTGCGCCACGACAGGCGTTCAATTTTCATTAGTAATAATATCATTATACAAATAATTAAAAAAAATATCAAAAACACAGATATACCTCAAAAACTCGATCTCACTAAAACACAATCAAATAAAACTAAAATATCACCCTATAATAACTCAACAAGAACACAGGAAAGCCAGGACACACAACAACTACAACACAAGTAAATAATAAATCGTGAATGCACTAACCAGACAGCATAACACTAAGTCATTAATCTCGTGCCGTGTGTCACGCACTTGATGCAAGTGTTGCTCAAGGTATTGCACGGTTCACGCTTCACTCACATCCGGTTTCATATTTTAATATCGATATCCTAAGGTCAATATGTAGATATTTTGCATATCCTTAGATATATATCTGTGGTTAGATCTTAAGGCTAAGCGTCGTATATTGCTAAAATGTATTGTTTTATTTAAGTAATTAGATTCCTTTACGATAAATATAACCATATGTTTTGAATATACAAGACATTTAAAGACACTTCTTTTTTTGTTTCGCTTCAGGCTGTATCCCGCACATAGCAGAGTAGGCAGAGGGACCAGTACGGGACTGTTCTCTTTTAATATTTCCGTTCTTCAATTTCCGTCGAATTGAGGCATTGCGTGCTATGCACTAACGAAACCTAACGCAACGCTTTACCTTTTTACTAAAGTGAGGAAATGAAAATACTAAATATTACTTAATATTTTCATTTTCTGAAGTGGAAATTGTATCCACAACCTGTCGCATTTACAGTCGCACGCTTGTGCCTCTGTGCCACGTCTACCAAAAAAACTGACTTTTTGTGGACTCTTTCTCTTCTCTCTCTTCTCGATACGCTTCTCGAATTATTTTTCATAAACATAACATATATAAAGTATATATAAAGTACGGCGTTGGGTTCCGCAACTTAAAATACAATAGACTACAAACCAAACAGTAAATAGTGAAGTGATGCAACACTATATTTTTCTCCTATCATAAGTAAGAAGAATTTTTCAAAATATTAAGAAAAATATAAATCCATAATTTTAGCAAATTCAGCGAATTACGAAAATACACAAAACCGTTACGTTATCACGGCGCTTCGACTTAATGAGAAGCCGGGTGTGCAACGTCGGCGCCTTTTTGATAGATTACTCCGTCATTGTCCTTATTTGCATAATGCGATCCATAAAGGCGGGAGTGGCGTTAAATAAAGGCAATTCTTCTTCCTTTACCACTTCGCGGGTATTTATTTACTTACTGACGTGTCGCTTGTCACATTTTTTTCATACTTGAATAGCTCTTTGATACTTTCTGTACTTGAGAATATAATGGTTTAATGTTCAAAAAAGTTTTCGCTTACGTAGTATTTTTTAAATATTTTATCAATTTTGAAAATGCTTTTGTGGTTAATATCGGAGATAATATGAACATCTAATAAGACTTTATTAAATATTTGTAATATATTGCTTCAGTCTTTGTTAAAATTTATATAGATAAGGCCAACAGTGGATTTACGTTTTATCCAGCAAAGCATGGTAGTCAGAGAGAACCTAGTATCAAGACATTCCGATGCCGCTTCCATCCCGAATTTGAGATATTGCGTGTTACGTAGCGGAATTAAACGCCGCTCTTTGTCTTACCCGAGGAGGGAAAGGAAAATAATTTAAATATAATCCCAACTGGGAATCAAACCCACAAAAATCACCTTAGCAGTCAGACCCTGTTCCACGGCGGCCTCTAGAAAAGGCCCAATAAATAAATATTACAGTACATAATATACAAAATCAATTATAACCATTTACCATTTATATTCAAAGAGTAAAGCAATGCAATTAGCCATACATAACATACAAATGGGAACTTCGGGTAGACAGTTCTAAATCGATCACATCTAATCAAGTGTTAATCTAAAGTGAACAAAAGCGAACTAGTTAGTTATTCCTTTGAAGCACAGAACAGATATAGAATACCAGAACAGGAAATGATAAACAAGGTATGCTCAAATATATGTATGTATGTCTGAATATATTATGTTATCTTAGTTTGTGGGATATTTTGGAAACTATATTATAAGATTTAGAGTAAAAAATTAAATATTGGTAAAAAAATTTAAACTAGCGTGTGCTTCCTTCCTACCTTAATCTTCCTATACTCGTACTAGTTTTTTTCGAATGTTTGGCGTTCATATTTATTTTTCTACAAAATCTAACTAGGTACTACAAAAATGTCCTAATATTTTTATTCTTTAAAAAAACAAAACGTAATATGTTTACATACATACATACATAGCTTCACGCTGTATCCCGCATATAGCAGGGTAGGCAGAGGGAATCTAGTGTTAAGACACTCCGTTCTCTTTCAACAATTCCGTTCCCCACTTTCCGCTGAATTTGAGGCATTGCGTGTTGAGTGGCGGAACTCAACGCCACACTTTGCTTTGTTACCAAACCCAGAAAATGAAAATACTAAGCTTTACATTTCCTGGAGTGGGAATCGAACCCACAACCTGTCGCGTTTACAGTCGCACGCTTGTGCCTCTGCGTCACGACAGGCGTTAATATGTCTAGATTCCTGAATTAGTCTTTATTAATATCATGATATGAATTATAGCACTTTGGTTTTCACCACAAATCCTTTTACTAGGTCCTAAATAATTGCAATATAAGCACGTCAGTCTACACGATCTGAAATAATTTTGTCCCTCTTAATCATTGTCATTACCTTTGCAGCTTCGCAATTCTTCGTGATATTCTTAAATTTATATCATAAATTTTAATACATAATTGCACTAAATAACCAATATCGCCTATTTTTGATAAACGAAAAACCAAAAATTTTTATTTTATGGAATTAAAACAAAATAAACCGACTTCAAAAAATGACGTTATCAATTCGACTGCATTGTTTTTATATGAGCTTCCGCATAACATTTTACTGAGTAAACCAATTTTGATGGTCCCATTTAAATTGAAAGTACGAGTAGTTTTTGGTAAATTTTTGGTCTTTGATTTTTTTTTGTTAAAATCCTGATTAATACTTATACACTTTCGTATACATTTACGTTATTTGTAACTAAGTCTATATGAAATATACAATTTTTAAAAGGGGACTTCATTTATAATTCACTTCTCTTTCTCACTGTTCTTTCTCACAGTGCGCACTTGAAAACACTAGGTTACGTCCTCATTCAATAAAGTACTTAAATATTTCTTTGTATGTAACGCTTTGAGACTCAATTATGAGTGCAATTCATTTTTAATTCCATTTCATTTAATATGTTATAGAACAAAGAGCATAATAGTGTTCGTAGTAATTTAAGTAATAACTGTTAGAGTTGCTTATAAAAAAAAAAAAATTATAATTTAGAACCCTAATCATAATTTCTGTTATAAAGTATTAATTAATAACGAAATTAATGAGAACTTTGATTAAAAGAACTAATTTAACCGGATTAATCGCGTATGCTTTAGTATTCGAACATACATTTTTGGAAACCCGATGTTTCAAACACTTTACGATAGTCCGGGTTCTATCTGTGATCACGAACTACTGTAAACTGTTAAAAATATACGTGATTAATCCGGTTAAAATAGTATAATTTAATAATAACAAAACTAGCCAAAAGTAAAATATACTCAATATAAAAACAAATATTAATATTCGAACTCAGAACTCATTACATACACACCTACAACGCTACAACATACCTTTTCCACCTTTAACAACATTAAATTAATTAATATGTATTGGAGGAATCATTTACTAGACACTCCACATCAGTAGGAACATTCATTAAGTTGAGTACGAATCAATATAAAAACCCAGATTAATCAGGCCAACGAAATATTTGCCTTACCTAAGCTGCAAATAAATTTCACCGCACATAAAATTTTATGAATTACTATTATTTTTAAGATTTCTCTTGATCGAAAACCAGTAAATCGCTAACTCAAACTGGAGTTCATACTTATATACTTCTAGTAGCAGTTCTCTTCATCGTAATATTCAGGTCAGAACGAATCGCACGTTCTGGCTGATGCAATTTTAAAAATGAAACAGAAGAGGAAATGTTCATTTGCGCCACAATTAATATGAGGTGACGTCACGAACTTCCTCTTATTGTAATGACTGCCTGAAACTTTTATTTTAAAAGTACCTGGGTGTTCTTTATTAAAATAATATTGCGATGAACACTTAATTTAAGAGCCTTCATATTTTAATTCCTTTTGTAATTTTATGTCACTTGCGACAGTGGAACTGACAATTTTAAAGGGCCAAAAGTGACATACTATAATAATTAAAATTTTAAAAAGAAATCTCCAATTTCCTAGGCACAAGCGTGCGACTATAAATGCGACAGGTTGTGAGTTTGATTCCCACTCCAGGAAATGTAGAATTTAGTATTTTCATTTCTTGGGTTTGGTAACAAGGCAAAAGCGCGGCGATAAGTTCCGCCACTCAACGCGCAATACCTCAATTCGACGGAAAGTGGGGAACGGAATTGTTGAAAGAGAATGTCTTAACACTAGGTTCTCTGATTCCCTCTGCCTACCCCGCTACATGCGGAATACAGCGTGAAGTTAAAAAAAAATCTCATCAAAATATAAATGGGACAACATCAGAAGCACTAGCTATCATTTAAAAAGAAGATCATCAAAATTAGTTTACCCATTAAAAACATAATACGGTAACACACATAAAAAAAATACAGTCAAATTTAGCACCTTCTTTTTGAGGTCGGTAAAGTAGAAGCACATTTATACATATTTTTGGCGTTCAATCATGGAATAATTATTAAAAAACGTTAAAAAGCATGAATTACAAAGAAAGTAGTAAAATCAGATCATAATCATCTCTTAATGTCCACAGTGAGCAATCGAAGAATCACCGCCGGCGGTTTGGCGAGGCTAATAAATCAAGACGCGATGGCGACGCCGAGTAAGCTCTTTCATCTTTGAACGGGACCGTCGCGTCGATTTAAACCTACCACATAAACTCTATAATTGCAATTTTTCTTTACAGTGACAAGTTATGCTTTTATTCGATTTGTATAAAAATAGAAATGTATATAAGCAAGTCACATATACTTTTGTTTAGCTTCACGCTTCTTCACTTCCCGTACATAGCAGGGTAGGCACGGGAATCCAGAGAACCTTATAACTGCCGTAGCCGTGTTAAGACACTCCGTTCTCTTTTGAGAATAAATACAGTGAAATTATTTAATAAAATTCTATATTGCTTTTAGATTATATTCAATTATAAATATTTTCATCTAAATTATTATGTTTCTTTCACTAACTACACAATACATAAATCAGCATATAGTATTCCAAATTTCAATCCTCAATGCAATTAAACCAAAACTTTACAAGTCCAAATAAGGCAAAGTACAGAAAATTTCGTCATAAAGTTAGAAAATGGTGCAGAAATTAAAGTTTAAAGTCAAATTTGGGAAGGAAATACGAGCTGATTACCTGGTATCTCACAGGTCGCAATGTTTCCACATAATTTATGCGGTTTGTCGTATCTGTAGATAGCTTGCTCTTGGACCGTTTCCAGTCAACGCCAGATGTACTTCCACCGGAAGCAGCCGATCTAGGTTCACGAGGATTCAACGTTGAGATTTATTGGGCAAACCGATAGTGTTCTATTAAAAATTCGATTTCTATTCGGATCGACGATTTACGTATACCCAGCCGTGCCATACCTGATTTTGAATTGAAACCTGCAATGTATTGAATCCGTGCTGGACATTTTTCTAACACGTGTGACATTTTAGAGAATTGTATTTTGCATTGGAATTCCTTTTCCGGTTCTATTTTAAGCGCAGGGTGCGTTATGCCATGGTATAAATTATGCAGGACTCAGATGCAAAGGCCGACTAGATGATCAATTATTTCAATATCTCCAAGAACGAATAGATATTCACTTATCAACACACAGACAAGAGAAAATAACGTCTTAAATACAATATTAAAGAAATTTCATTTGGATTCTTAAGATATCAAAGTATAATGGTTGTTGTAGTATGTGACGTAATCTCGATGGCTCTTGACATGCATTTGTCTTGCAAATATGTAACACGTGCCGGAACTGTAAGCTGGAAACCATAAATCAGACCTAACGTACTTAATGTAAAGAGCACTATACAATAAATACATCAGGAACACGTCGACGTAGGACACCGGATACTATTGCTAGACACGAAATATTTAGTGTTTGATACTATAATATATATCATAGTCGATTATATTCTGAACTAAAATATATTTGGAGGTTACACAGTCTTCCTAAAATTATCTATTTAGATAATTTTAGGTGGTTAGGTGGTAGGAGGTTCGTCCTCCGACTGGCTCGCGACCACTATCATGTAAAAGACGAACCGCCAAATATCTAATGATGTGTTCCGGTTCGATGACATGTAAGCCAGATTTTCCCCTTTCCCACCCATCCTTTCCCCAAAATGTGGTGGTTCTGATAGTGGACTACTACATTGTCCCCCCTTCCATCAGTATCCTCTAGGTTGGCAACGCATCTACAACATCTCTGGTGTTGTAGATGTCTATGGGCGAAGGTAACCACTTACCATCAGGTGGTCATTCTGCTTGCCGTCCGTTATCAATAAAAAAAAAAATCTATTGCAAATAATTAACGTCTATGATATAAAATTATTTTGTTACTCGGCTTAAAAAAACGAGGAGGTTGTCAATTTGACTATATTTTTTATGTGTGTATAATGACAACTTTTACTGGGTGAACCAAATTTGGTGATTCTTTTGTATATGTTAATTAGCGTTTCTGATGTGGTCTCGTTTAAATTAGTTAAGATCTGAACAGTAGTTTTTGAGTTATTTGTAATAATATTACTTTATTTTTTAATATTTATTACAAGTCAGTTTTCTTTTTTATTTTAATCCTAAAAACATATTATAAGTATTTTCAATTGAACAAATTTATAAAAAAATAACAAAATAATTTAACCATAATTAAGTTGACAAAACTTTGCAAGGCATCTGCTATTGAGCATTACCAAAATGACAATTTGTAGCAATATCGAAATGGAATTGTTACACCATACCTTTGCTTGCATACTGGGGCTGCCATGACAACGTTTAAAGCATGACAGAAACTCAGAACAGGAATATCATGAATGAGATCAACATCAATAAAGGTATTATAATATACTCGTATACTAACTATTTATTATATACTAGATCGCGTGATCAATGACAGTCCATACTACATACAATATTGCGTATATGCCTTAATTTATAGGCCTTGAAGTAGCTACATTTCTTGACAAACAATCATGTCTGCCAAAATATTTCTTTAGTTTTTTTTTTAATAAAATGTCCTAAATCCTTTTTAATACCTCTAAGAATATGTATACAAAGTTGGATCAACCGATTATTGGTTGAGAAGTTTTGGCGTGAAAGCATAACAAACGAACTTACATTCACATTTATAATATAAGTATGTATTTGTGACATATATATATCACATGTATTTTTTTAAATTAATGAAATTTTAATAGAATTAAATATAACCAAAAATCTTCTATAATTCGTACTTAAAAAGTTAAATTTAAGCAACCTTCTCTTATACATTATATAACTCAAAAAAACCTGTCATATTCCCTTAATAAAAGAATAAATACCATAGTGAATCACAACACAAAATATATTTATTTCCACACAACATAAATATCCCCGTATTCAATGAAAGTAGTCGATGTATTTGAATCGATGTCCTTAAACTTTCGAGGTTTCTGGGTCAAGTTACAATGCCGACCCGATGTGCCCGGTAAGATAAACCAGAGCAAGACCGTATTGTTTGCAAGCTAGTATTACAATATCAACTCTAGGGAATTAAAAAAGAACAATAGATTTATATGGTTATCATAAGCATAATTATGATACCTGTCCCTAGATGCATATTGTTCACCATCATATAAATACTGGTATGTAGTTACATATAAACGCTTATTTTAACTTTGCGCATATCTTTCACCCAGTGGAACAGCGTCTGTCTGTAAACACGATTGGTTATGGGTTCGATTCCTGCTCGCTTTGGTAACGAAAAGGCGTCGTTGTTTCTATCACTTAACACGCAGTTTCGATTTCGGGCAGAAGTTTGGGCGGCGAAGAGAGTGTCTTTATACTCTGATTACCCTGCTTTGCAGGATAAAATGATAGTTGCATGAAGCTGCATATTTTGACTAATTCAGATTAAACAGAGGCAACCAGAAAATTACAGAGAATCTAAAGTTTAGACAGTCCGTTCTCTATTTCAAAGTGTTTTTATGTTTGCCACATCACACAAAATGCACAAAATTTTAACCATACAATATTCGTTCAATATTATTTAAACACCCCCACTGCATCATTTATGACACTCAATCAATTACCCCGCTTTAATTCAGTGAACTTCCTACCCCATATAACCATACCTATATTAGGACCCATAATCACAATTTAAGTAGGGTTGGAATTTATCGCGTTAAGGACTCTGAAAATGAAAATTTATGACTATGATAACTGCACTTCCTCGTTGTAGTCAACTAAATAGTAACGACGGTGGATACGCAACGAGCTAATGTCGTTAGAACGAACGACCCGCTTCTTACTACGTTGTCGTAATAAGTAGTGTACTATAGAGGCACCAATATCTGATAAGACGCTTATAGAATGGTAGGGTGTATACGAATAGTGCATAAAGCGAATCAGACTGTATATAATGGTTACTAATTTAAATTCCGATCGATTTTTTTTTTGATTCACGCATTATTCCTAGATGATCAGAGAGAACGGAGTGCCAAACCTCCTGTTGTCCTCATGTTTTTTTAAGTGATCTTCCAGTAACATTGCCACTGTGATTTTGAATGTCAATCAAGGTCACCCTTTATTTCTCCTCGAAGAGAAACTAATATCATAAGTACCACTCGTTTTCCAAATTTATTGAGATAAGCAGAGAGTCAATTGCTAAGACAATTTCCTTCCGTACTATAACTTACAATTACATAATATGAGAACAATCTAAAATTAATTGGACCACGTATTATAAATGATATGTTAGGAACAACTCGCTAGTTAAGAAAAACGGGGTGTCTTAACTAGTGTAAAGACACCCTGTCCTCTTAACTAGCGAGTTGTTCCTAATGTTTTATTTTTTTTTTTGCTTCACGCTGTACCCTGCTATGTGCGGGGTACAGCGTGAAGCATAAAAAAAAAGAACTTGTTAGCGAGGACTGGTAGTATCAAAAGCGTTAAACGTATTCTCTTGCACTTTTGCATATTAAATAATAAAACAAAAGCCTGTTCACGACTCTTATCGATCGTGAGAGCCGCAGCACTGAATAGTTCACAAGCCAGACTTTTTCCATTTCGTTTTGTAATCATAATATAGAGCAAGAAATGAATTTATACGTTTGCTAATAAAAAAATTAGAATTCATACTGTAATTTTAAAAAAGTTAAAAGAATCATTCAAATTTCATATTATTAAATATTAAATATTTTTAACATTTAGGGTTTTCATTATCTCCCTCTGGTAACAAGGCAAAACGCCATTCAACACGTAATGTCTCAATTCGGCGGAAAGTAGGGAACGGAGTGCCTTAACACTAGGATCTCTGGTTACCTCTTCCTACCCTGTTATGTACGGGATATAATAGCGTGAAGCTAAAAAATAAAGTATAATCTAAAAGAATCGTTCAATTTCAACTGTACTACCTAATATAATTAAATTAACATTTTGTTTAATTACTGAAATTAAATTTGTTACACGACAAGTAACAGCACGTATAAAGTACAGTTATACAGCAACTATATAATCTAATATAACAAAAGCCTTCTTTACGAAAGGCTATAAAACAACGAGATGAAAATAATGCTGATAATGTCAAAATCTGAGTACAATCATAAAATCATACACATATAAAAATATTTTTAGGCATTTTATGTTCATACTTTTATTCCTTGAGAAACAGATCATATTAATAACATCGCGACCTATACTAATTATAAGGAAGGTAAAGATTTTGAATGTTACACTTTATATATTTTATACAAATATAAACAATTTAACAAAAAGCACCTATCGTGGCGCAGAGGCAAAAGCGTGCGACTGTAAACGCGACAGGTTGTGGGTTCGATTCCTACTCCAGGAAATGTTAAAGTTCAGTACTTTCATTTCCTGGGTTTGGTGGCAAGACAAAGCGCGGCGTTGAGTTTCGCCTCAGCACGCAATGCCTCGATTCGGCGGAAAGTGGGGAGCGGAATGTATTAACATTAGGTTCCCTCTATCTACTCTGCTATATGCGGGATACAGCGTGAAGCTAAAAAAAAAGAAAAAGCTAACCAATACGTATTAATATTATTTGTTTCAAAATTATAATATTTTATAATATATATCTCATGTATGCCATATATGTCCTTGTACAAAAATAGTATCAAAACCGCATTTACATACGAGTCTCGTATGTCGGAAATCAAATATTAAACTGTTCACAAGTTTAAAATTCGCAAGCAAGTAGTCTTTTCTGCAAACGTCGTAAGCCACTAGACTTCAAAGACACGCAGTCTAAGCATATTTCATGCAAACCACATTAGCTTACATGTAGCAAATTTCTCTTTACATAGCGTCCTTACTTGTGGTAGAAAATAAGAAAATAAAAAGAAATAAATGTATCATAAGGGATCATAAATCAGCTGTGAACATATTCCACTTGACGACAAACACAGTTTCGGATATATTTCATTGTTGGCTTAGCGATTACGAAACTCGCAAAAAGAGGGAACACGAATCGACTCTTAGTAACCGCATCTAAGAAACATGAGCTTGGTGTATAATACGTTAAGACGTAGAAAATGAAAAATTGTCTTTTTTGTAAAATAATAAGGTAAATTTTTTATCATCCACCTGAAAGATTCTAAGAAATTCTTATTATAAGATATTCAGTGTACGTATGAATACGAAATATACTTCATTTATATGCTGGTCGAGAACTTTAATTAAATATTATGTGTTTTACTTTTCCTTCCAGCCGTTACATGTTTTCTAAATAAATTGAAATCCGATGAAATTTGAAATCATTTAAATAATGCCTGTCGTGGCGCAGAGGCACTAGCGTGCGACTGTAAGCCCGACAGGTTGTGGGTTCGATTCCCACTCCAGGAAATCGAATTTTTCATTTCCTGGGTTTGGTAACAAGGCAGAGCGCAGCGTTGAGTTCCGCCACTCAGCACGCAATACCTCAATTCGGCGGAAAGTGAGGAAATAGAGTGTCTTAACACTAAGTTCCCTTTGCCTAAGCTGCTATTTACTTGGAAATGTACATTTAGAAGAAAATATTTATTTTACAAACGACATTCATTATAATTCTGAAAATAAATTGCTGAAAGGAATCTATATTAAGCTTGACTATTAGTATAAAAAAAATATCACAGAATTTGAATGAAGATAACACAAAGAATCAAAAGAGCTACAAGCAGGAGATGATGAAACGAGATCCAAATAAGAAACTACAGTCAGTTTTATTGCGAGTAAGAAGTTTTTAGCTGAGACACACCTGAGTCTTGAAGGGCTCGTAAACAAGGGGGAACGGGTAAACTTGCGGAAACATCGCAACGGATATCTTCTCGTAGAAAACGTTTTATTCTTTATTTGTATTGCATTGGAAGACTAATCGATGAGGACTTTAGAAAGTCCAAGATCTGTAAAAATCTGATTAAACCTATAATAATATTAATACTATGTTTTACTTTTTTTGTACTTATTTATTAGCGCTTTACAACGTACATACGTTCCCGAATGGAGAACGGAAATGTTAAAAGAGATCGAACTGTCTTAACACTAGGTTCTCTGGTACCCTCTGCCTACACTGATATGTGCGGGATACAGCGTGAAGCTAAAAAAAACTTAAGATAATAGAAGGTAGATACATTACATAACTGTAATTATCATATTTAAACGATCAAGTATTTGTGTATTTTCTTAAATTTTTTGTAACGAAATTTGAATTCAGAAAATTAATTTGCAAGAGAGTGTTGGTTAGAAATGTGCTTACAATACAATTAGAAATCAGTTGCATTTCTACCAATCATTATTATAAATGTGAATGTAAGTTTATTTGTTACGCTTTTACGCCAAACCAATAATCATAAAAGTTTGTACACATATTCTAAGAGACATTAAAATAGAGATAGGCTACTTTTTGTAAAAAAAATAAAAAATATATGTTTTGGCAGACATGATTGTATGTCAAAAAATTTAAAACTCTGCCTACTTTAAAGCTTTCAAATTAACGTATATACGCACTACGCACTACATAGTATGTAAAAAGGACATTGACCACACTAGCGAAGCCACTTAGTAACATATAATGAAATACATCTAAATTTCAAAACAAAGTAGAATCAACAAATATTGGTGCATACAAAAATAATATAGCAACATAAAATAACCAGTTAAACTTTTCATGTGCCACGAAACATTTAGGCGAGCGGGATGCTCACCGGATATCTACTTACTTGTATGAACACTGTCAACAGCAGAGCTGAATAGATTCTAGTCTGGAGTAAAGTTACATGTATGTACATTATTTATTGTGATATGATGGGACGTTGTAGTGGGTCATATTTTTGCACTTCAGTGTTCCTGTCATAGATTTACTGTCTGTATATTTTTTTTAATAACTTTTTTATTTTTAACTCAGATGTAAATTCAATTCTTTTAGAATTGTATAGTGTTTCATTACTATGTTTTCTGCCATTTAGAAATCTGTAATACTTTCTTATTTTGCGGGAAGTCTCTAAAAATTTTTAATGAATGTCGGTCCAAATGTTTCTGACATTAGCCTGGGCGATCGGACATAATCAACAACATTTAAATCATTAAAGGGTACATAACATTAAAAAAAATGCAATCAAATTGAAAACCTAGGCAAAGTGCGACGTTGAGTTCCGCAACTCAGCACGCAATGTATGTATGTATATATGTATGTATGTAATTGAAAACCTCTGCCTTTTTTCAAATCGGTTAAAAAACCCATAAGTTTTTAGAAAAATATGAATTCAAAAATATAGGCATAGGCATATATATGTAGGCGTTGGCGAAAGACTAGTTTTTTTTTAAACAAAAGTTCTTTACAATGGCTGAGAAAACTATACGTTTATAGGTTATTTACGACATTTGGTTTCGCAATAAAATTGAAATTCTTGAAAGAAATCTAAGCGTTTTATCGTTTTAATTTTCTGTGTTATAGGCTATAACTCAATTTTAGTTTTTTCGTACGTACTTTACATCTTTTTGTATTGGATCACATTAAAAACAAAATTTAATATATCTTCTATGAATACTTATTTCTTGAGAAGGTTATTATTAATCAAATTATTTAATATTATATCTAACATTTTATTTTTTAACTGTATCAAAGTTTTTTATTTAATTTTTTAACAATTCTGTTCCTCATTTTCCGCTGAATCGAAGCATTGCATGCTGAGTGGCGAAATTCGACTCCGTGTTACCGAAGCGAAGAAATGAACATACTAAATATTATTTTAATATCTTATATTATTTTCTGGCGTGGGAATCGAATTCACAACCTGTCGCGTTCATAGTGAAACGCTTGTACCTCTGTGCCACGAAGGTGAAACAGGCAAAACAAACAAAAGATTTCAATGAAATAATTAGTCTCTTTTTTTTTTAAATTCACGCTGTAACCCGCATATAGCAGGGTAGGCAGAGGGAACCAGAGAACCTAGTGTTAAGACACTCCATTCTCTTCAACAGTTCCGTTCCCCACTTTCCACCGAATTGAGGCATTGCGTGTTACCAAACCGAAGAAATGAAAATACTAAATTTTACATTTCCTGGAGTGGGAATCGAACCCACAACCTGTCGCGTTTACAATTGCAAGCTTGTGCCTCTGCGCCACGACAGGCGTTACGATTAGTTTCTTTACTTCTTAATTTATTTACATATATATAAATAACTTAAGTATATGTATTCACTAGTCCATTAATAATCTATTCCACAAACTATCCTAACGCCTGTCGTGGCGCAGAGGCACAAGCGTGCGACTGTAAAGCGACAGGTTGTGAGTTCGATTCCCACTCCAGGAAATGTATTTTATAGGTTTGGTAACAAGGCAAAGCGCGGCGTTGAGCTCCGCCACTCAACACGCAATGCCTCAATCTGGCGGTAAGTGGGGAACGGATTTGTTGAAAGAGAACAGAGTGTCTTAACACTAGGTTCTCAGGTTCCCTCTGCCTACCCTTCTATATGCGAGATGCAGAGTGAAAAAAAAAAAAACAAACTATCCTTTTTAATACTCTCAAGATATAAGATATGTTCACCTACTTAAAATGTATGTTATACAAGATCAAAAGGCTAGCTGTTGACGAGGGCCACACTACCTTCATTCATCCGTTACGTAATACCCTACATGCACGATGTTTGTATTCTTTGTGAAAATACACCCAATTTAGTGTTAGCTGGGGATATCGTCCCCACAGTGTGTGGCCTGGCAACCGTATTTTTATTAAGAGAGACCATTGAATATTCTTCATTCATTTCTGTTTAGAAATTGAAGTTTGTGTTTATTTTTGCTTTTGTTTAGTGAACATTTCCATCTCTCTAAAAATACTGCAGCCTCCTCAAGTTTACTATTCTATAGTTAAAATATACATATATTTTTACTGTATTTCCTGTTATTTCGAAGTTACGAAAACGTAAATAAAATATTCCTTTCATTTTGCTTACTTTGTAGGTAAAATCATGAATATCCGTAGTGTGGTGTAGAAGGAATAAGTTAAGAAACTAGCTTGACGTGACAAATTTGTTGCTTACAAAGAAGAAATAAAATGTCTTTTCATTGGTTATAAAATATCATGAAGTCAGCGTACATAGTACTGCATATATAACATTAAAAACGTTGAATAGAAAAGAATGCCAACACGAGGTGTTAAAACGTACTGACGACTAACATTTGTCAAGATAATATGAGACGATCTCAACATTTGTTACTTGAGAAGTATTCATTCCTATGTCACAAATAATATAAATCATAACTAACTGTATCCCATGACTTTGTTTGCGACGACTATGAAACCTACAATCTGTTTTCGTAGGAATTTCGTGAAACCCTCTTTTAACGCTTTCCCATACTCTTCAAGGCTTCAAGCTTACTATTACTTATTACTAAGGCCATATTTCAACTATTTATGTAACTTTCGACCGTCAGTTGCTCAGTAGTTACGTTTTATATACATTTATATATAGCTAAAGATCGTACCAACCAAGAAATACCAAGAAAATAGTCTGAACACGTTAAAAGATTCAACTTGAATAGTTTCTATTTAACTGCGCTATCGATTCATTTTAGCGCCATTTGATTCACAGTTTGTTCAGTCACGTTGGTCTCGCAGGCGTTTCAATGATTTGTCTTGTCCCTTGAATCTCTTCTGCCCGAGCGCTCTTTTCACGGTTAATGGCGCGGGCGTTCCTCGTGTGAACTGATATTGAGAAAACAACTCACGTATCTCCTATACTGTAGAACTGGATCTTTATTTTAGATTTTCGTTTATCAGATACCAGTCTGCACAGTATTTAGGTATTATATTGTTTTACTTTCTTTTGTTCATATTTCTTTACAATCTTTTTATTCTATTGATAAAGAATGGCAAACGAGCAGGAGGACCACCTGATGGTATTCCTTTTTATTCCCTTCGCCCATAGATAACTACAACACCAGAGGAGTAAAAAATGCGTTGCCGGCCTGAATTGTACAAATGGGCGGGGGAAGAGGAAGTACTACCTGGCTTACATATCATCAAACCGGAACACATAATTTGATATTTGGCGGTTCGTCTTAGTTCGTCCTAACTATTGGGATACCCGTCTCATACGGGACGCTTCCCAGCGGCGGAGGGGAACTGTATTCTAACCCCGTCCCCTCATAGGGAGATCTTGAAAAAGATAGAAGGAAGGTAATAAATAAATGATTTTATTTTAACCTTTCACCCGTAACTTGATGGATTTTAGAAATATGGTGCATAGGTTGCGTGTCGGAAAGCGATACAGTTGATGATCGCGTGTGTAGTTGGTTGTGTTGATTGGAATAATTTCAATTGTACTATGAGGGTTTTCGATATTCAAGCTTACAATGTAGCTTACAAGCATTATTATTAATAAAACAAAATGTTCAAGATTTAAATTTCTATTTTACTGTAACATAAAATAATTAAACTGGGACCAAAGCATTCGAGTGCTCTCCGATATTTCAAATTTTCTACAATATTCGAGTCCTTCAAAATTTAATATCGTTTAACAGCGAACTTACGAGTGTTACCAATACAAGGCTTCTTAGTATACGAGTACAAGAGAGGAGTACTCTGAGAGTAAAGACGTTCTTAAATTAACATTTGATGTTGATCATAAAATAAGAAATTAAATAGGAGAAGAAAGGACGGATTAAACTGTATGGGCTTATTTAGTTCTTGCGACAAGAAGCCGGGTCAGACCGCAGTGACCGCACGCTCGGCGAGCTACAAATTAAATAAATTTACAGTCCGCAACGTAGTAATAATGAAGTAAATTAATTTCAACATTAGGAGAGTGCAATGCCTAAACTCGTAAACGTAATTTTAGTTCTACAAACACAAATATATCATTAAAAATTATTATTAAAAAAGTGAGTACTTGCTATCAAAATAAGGAGAAAATATAGCGCATGGTCGTTAAAAGAACTAAGTGACCAAATTAAATCGCGATTATAAATTTCGCGCCGCATTACGTTAAATGAGCTCACGTCATCTATTGTTACTATTTGTTGAAAATATTATGAAGAGGAATCTTATTTATATAAACAAATTCATGTTTTCTAAATGTTTTTTTCTTTTTTTTTATAACTTTACGCTGTGTCTCGCATATAGCAGGGTAAGCAGAGGGAACCTGAGAACCTAGTGCTAAGACACTTTGTTCTCTTTCAACAATTCCGTTCCCCACTTTTCGCTGGATTGAGACATTGCGTGCTGAATGGCGGAACTCAACGCCGCGCTTTGTTTTTATATATCGCAAAAAGTTAGTGTAATCTTTTATATATATCGTTGTTAGTGTAATCGTGATGAATTGAGATTTATCATACTGCCCGTGATGTTCTTAAGTTCAAATCCGAGACAATTTAATATTACATGTAGACGATTTTGATATTATTAATTCTCCCCCTATATTATGCAGAACAAGCTTAGTACCAGAATTTAATATAAGTTCAGTCTATTTTACCCTTTGTTCTCAAAAACAGACAAAATTAAACATTGCACTTTGACTAACTAAGACAATGAAAATATTGTCAATACAAATATTCTCCCAGTTGATATTCAAATCCACACCTATCGTGTGCAGTCAGGCACAACTGAATTGCGCCAGAATGGTTTCAAATTAACAACATAATTCTATCTAAAGTACTCGATTAATCAAAGTATGACGACTATATTTATCAATATATGTACATACATATTAATAATATTGTATCCCGCTTATAGCAGGGTAGGCAGAGGGGAACCTAGTGCTAAAACATTCCGTCCCCCTTTTTCCGCCGAATTGAGACATTGCGTGCTGAGTGGCGGAACTCAACGCCGCAGAAATAAGAATTTAAGTTACTTTGTTAAGCTTTCACACCAAAAATACTCAAACGATTATCATGAAACTTTGCACATATATTCTTAGAAGTATTAAAAAGGCATTCTTTTCTATTCAACGGTCATTATTCAATAAAAAAAATATATATAAAAAAACATACCTATTGATTCAATTCTTTTAGAATGTAATATCGAAATCTTTGATATTTATTTAAGGGATTCAAGGCAAGCGAGTACGCGGGTGAAAGCTAGTAATAATATAATTTCTGCTGCAGTACGATGATACGTCGATGACACTCGCAATGCAGCTATTGGTTTTATTTAAAATATTCCGTACATCGCGTGAACCCTACTTTTTGCCATGACTGAACTCAATTCGGATCGAACGTCGCGGGTGTGAATAATATTATATGCATGTATGTATAGTTCGTAGTTACAGTTTCGATATATTAAGTAGAGATCTGTTGATGTTGTTGATCTTTTAGGTAAATCCTAAATCCTAAAAACAGTCATATGAAGACTGTTTATTTTCTTTTTAAATCTCTTGGGTGAGTTAAAGATAATATTTCAAGAGAGACAAACAAATAAGAAGGAAATAAATCTTCTATTGGAAAGTACTAGTATAGTGATTTCTCTTTGCCATATAAGAAATAATCAGTAAAAAAATCACAAAAAAAAACTACACATTTTTTGAAAAAACTAATCAAACGAGTACCCATACAAAAAAAAGGGAAAACCAATAAAAAAGCGAAGTCTATCAAAAACGTTCCACATAACGCAGTACATAAATTACCGCCTGAATGATAAATTGGAAGGTCCTAAATCTTACATGCCAATAAACGGAAGATATGAAATATGAAGTAGCTAGAATAACTCTCAAAGATTCATGCCGCCTTTGACAAAGATTTCGTCGGGATGCAGACTTTGGTAAACTTCACGGGATATTTCCACAAACGGGTCTTTTATAGCTTCTTCACCGTAGGATTTGTAAAGTTATTACTTCATACTTCCTTTACATTACTGGTGGTAAAATTTTAGAATTTACCAAACACAAATTTTTCGAAGTAGTGAATAAATTCATGTCTTTGTTATATACTGTATGTATGTATTACTAACACTGCTTGTAACTCGCAAAAGAAAAATATTAAATGTATATATGATGGTAGCTATCGCTTTTCTTTTCACCTTCACGGTTTAGCCCCCCTAGCAGTCAGAGTAAATCTAGTATCAAGCCACTCTATTCACTGCTGTCCAGCGGAATTCGAGACGTTGCTAGTTAAGTGACGGAACTCAACGCTGCGCTTTGTATTACCAGAGCGAAAAAATGAAAATAATTCAAATATGATTCCTCCGAGCGCGAATCAAATCCGGAACCAAGCGCATTTACAGTCAGATATCCCACCATTCAACTCACATGACACCAGGTAACAAAACCATTCCAGGCATATAATTAGCATATCGACTAATTTGGTCTAAGTCAATCGACTGGCACAATACTTGTCTAAAGAGTTCTCTAATCAAAAGGCCACGGGGGCTGAAAGAGCATCAAGCCGATTAGCTATGAAAGGTCTGATTGAACGGGTATGATTAGGCATGGAACTAATGACATTAACCTTACCTTGATGTTCTTTGTTCGCTGTGTTATCTTCAAAAGTTTACGAATTTTACAAAATAATATTATGTATTGCTTCTTTACTTCATAGCTCATTGAATTTGTCGATATATTATAATAACGTATAACATTTTTTTTTAACTTCACGCTGTAATCTGCATATAGCGGGGTAGACAGAGGTAACCTGAGAATCTAGTGTTAAGACACTTCATTCTCTTTCAACATTTCCGTTCCCCACTTTCCGCCAAATTGAGGTATTGCGTGTTGAATGGCGGAACTCAACGCCGCGCTTTGCCTTGTTACCAAACTCAAGAAGTGAAAGTATTATACTAAATTTTACATTTCCTGGAGTGGGAATCGAACCCACAACCTGTCCCGTTTACAGTCGCACGCTTGTGCCTCTGCGTCACGACAGGCGTACAACGTATAACCTAATTATTAATAACCACCTTCATAAAATATTTTCATATATCACAAATATTAAACCACCTTAGATTATTATGATCAATGAATTTATGATAAATACATAATAAAACATAATATACGATAAATCGAGTCATCTAGGTAAATAAAGAAACAGAGTCTAAATTCCAAAAAAAAATTACGTTAGTTATATTGGTAACAGAAAAACAATGAATTCATTCATATAAAAACACAAAAAGTTTTTTCAAAATTTTGAAACTCAATTAATTCCTCAGCTATAAATAATGAAAAAAATAAGAGAGAATCATTAAAAGGCCAGCTTCATTATGTTAATTATAATTAAAAAATTTCACCTTTGTTGCCGTTTTAGCTAGCTTTGATATGTAGATCAAAATTACCATAACATTCACCAATTTCTGGGCGGCGTGCTTTATTGCAAGAAGTAATAGCAGCCCCAAAGATTTTGATGTAGGTAGACGTTTGGGAAGCGCCATTATTAAAGACACCAAGCCTTTAGTGATTGATACCGTAGTAACAAGGACCTTATAAATTGTATAGAACGATAAATCTATTGGTATTAAGACGGTCTAAACTTTATACATAATTCCATTTTAATTATATATGAGTACTAAGAAGATGAACAGGATTTATTTTGTTCATTTCAAGGCAAAAGCGTTAAAACCTTAATGAACAATATGTTACTTAAGTAAAAGTTAAAGTCAAGCTGTTATTTACGAATAATTTAAATTTAAGGAATACATATCTTAAAAGATCTCGGCCTGTCTTAGAACTATCATCAGTTCATTTCCTGAAAAGGTAGGAAAGGTAGGAGCACTTCAAATTTAATTATGTAGGAGCTAAAATAATGGACCCTAACGCCTGTCGTGGCGCAGAGGCACAAGCGTGCGACTGTAATTGCGACAGGTTGTGAGTTCGATTCCCACTCCAGGAAATGGAATTTTTCATTTCCTGGGTTTGGTTACAAGGCAAAGCGCGGCGTTGAGTTCCGCCACTCAGCACGCAATGTCTCAATTCGGCGGAAAGTGGGGAAAGGAGTGTCTTAACACTAGGTTCCCTGTGTCTACCCTGCTATATACGGGATACAGCGTGAAGCTATGTATATATGTATGTATATAAAATAATGGAGGGGAACATTAATGAGAATTTTCTTTAATGTCGTTTTTTTATATTTACATTTATTTTGATTTAAAATGTATTAGAGTTTTGTTTAACTAATTAAAATTATCAATTATGTAAACAAAACAGGCAGTATCTTTATCTAGGAAACCACTATACATTTTGATACTCTTCATGTTTGTAACAAAGCTTATTAAACCAAAGTAAGGTTTATAATACTAATATTGAATCCCACGCGATAGTACAAAACTACATGTTATATATAAGCTACTAACTGTTACCCGCGGCTTCGCTCGCGTGTTCAATAACAGTCCTTACTACATACTATAGTGTATAGTGCATTCATTTGAAGGGCTTGGTATAGCTTTTTATTGCTCATGTAACGTTAGGTTTTGTCAAGTAAAGTTGGTAAAAAAATAAAAAAGCTAATTTAAAAGCTAATAAAATAAAAAAATACTGCAATGGGAGATCGTTTGACTAATTTTATTTTTCCGCTATGCTTAAAATAAAATACAGCGTCACTACTTTTGCCACTCAACGTGCACTCAAAGTGCAGGAGAGCAGAGTGTCTTGACACTTTGTTCTCTATGTGAAGCTAAGTGAAGCTGAGAGAAAGGAACAAGTATGTAGTAGAATATTAATTCAACTTAGAAATAAATATGATATTATATTCGTTTTCCTAGTCTGGTACTCATAAAACCCTATCGCAGATCTATATCTATATAATCGGAAAGTAGAGAATTCTACACTCTTATAATTTTCAAAATATTTGACAAACAATAATGCCTGTCTTTTTTATATATATTTTGCAATAAAAAGTATCCGGTCATGTTTTACACCTCTAAAAATATAACTTTTAAAGAAGTAAGCCTCTAAGAATAGTCTGTGTACAAAGTTTCACGACAATGTTAATGAGTAGTTATAGCTTGAGAGCTTAACAAACAAACTTACGTTTACATTTATAATAATATAAAATAAGTGGGGGAACAGAAAGAGAACGGAGTGTCTTAACACTAGGTTCTCGTTCGCGTGAAGCTAAAAAGATAAATAAATCAATAAAGATGTTTATAAAAATTGATAGGAAAATTTTTCATATACTAGTAGTAGATAGCAAAGAGAATAATAAAATTAAAGCGGCCGGTTACATAGCATATGGAAAAAAAAGTTGCCACTTCCGTGGACGAGGAAATAAAATTCGGTAGCAGGCCACGGCGACATCGACGCACGATATTGAGCGCTGTTTTTGCATACGTGAACACATCCACGGTTTTTTACGCAATAAAATGTTTTATGAAGCAAGATACTTATATATCTTTGACTGAAAACGACTATGGGTAGAAATTTCGCAGCCGTTAGCCACTTTCCCCTTGAATTGAAAAAAATGTGTGTTGAATGGCGGAGCTCAACGCCACACAGTCTTGACTTGTCAGAGAGGATGAACGAAAATAATTTTAATAAAATCATTCACAATTGAATTGATCTATTGATCTAACTATTAATACCTAGAGTCCCTGTTGACGCGTTAACAACGCGTTGTCTTCAGTAATGTATATGTCACTTTGTGACACACATTTATTTTATTAATTGAAGATACCTTTTATGCATTATTTTAAAAAAATATTAACATTATGCACTTCTTCTCTATATAAACTATAAGTGTGCCAAGTATCATTCTCCTCCGTCCTCGTCATTTTCGTAAAGAGGGATCCAAAGTTATATATAGAGATATATATAGAGTTATATATATATATAGAGAAACGTACGTTGTGGCCTAGCCACGCGTTGTTAACGCGTAAACGGGGACACTAGTATTAATACGAGTTTTTTTAAACTTTACCTAATAATATAAATACAGAAATAGTAAAAAAGATAAGTGAAAATAAACAATAACAAGAAAAAGTGAAAAGATTAAGAGTTATCGGGAAATCTCTAACACGACGACGTACCTACTAAAATATTTATAGTGTTTTGCTGAAATAGTGTGATGGAATGATGGTATACTCAATATAGGAGGAAAAAGTAGAAGTTATTGATTTGTAATTTTGTTTTCTTTATTTTCAGCTATACACGCCAAAAGATAATTTTTTTAACGTCACGCTGTATCCCGCATATAGCGGGGTAGGCAGAGGGAACCAGAGAATCTAGTGTTAAGACATTCCATTGTCTTTCAACATTTCCGTTCCCCACTTTTCGCCAAATTGAGGCATTGCGTGTTAAGTGGCGGAACTCAACGCCGCGCTTTGCCTTGGTACCAAACCCAAGAAATGAAAATACTAAATTTTACATTTCCTGGAGTGGGAATTGAACCCACAACCTATCGCGTTTTCAGTCGCACGCTTGTGCCTCTGCGCCACGACAGGTGTTAAAAGATTTTTTTTATATTATTTGACAAAACCGATCGTAAATGCTCGTAGGATCGTGGGTTTGATTTCCCCACGGGGACAAATGATTATATTTAAAATATTTTAATTTCTTCACTCTAAGAAGAGCCACGACCGGTAAAATAAAGCGCGACGTTGAGTTCCGCCCGGTTTTTTTTAAATTGACATTAATATAAAACAAGCTGTTACTTATATGTTACGTATTTATCTATATATATATATACCTATTAACTAGTATTTTACCGTGTATTATACTAGGAGAGTAAATACAAAAAGGGTGAAATCTATGGTAAGTCCTTAATCTGATTTAAGTCATTCAGTCACCAACAAAAGCTCATTTTTTAATGTTCTAAATTATAGTAGTTTTCACCACAAACGTATCAACTGAAAATCTATCTCCAATGTACTTACATAAAGTATCACGATGCTCACTGATCACAATGTACCTGTAACGAATAAAAAAATATATTATTAATAATTTTACTTCATATTTGCTTACATACTATAAAATATATACAACTTTTTCTTGTATAATGAAACAAGAAGGGATATTTCTGCGGAGTATGCTTTCGGCCAGCCGTACGTTAAAGGAAAGCCGAACACTGCGTTTTATAGCCCGGTCATGTATCAAAGTTTCTCGTAGTACGCTGAATATCACAACACTCGACAATACGGGCGGAAATTTCGACGAAAATATCCAAAACTTTAATCTGAAACAATTATGCTTGCTGCTGTCCTAAAGATTAGTTTAATATATGCATTTTTACGTAAACGCAATTGGTTGTGGGTTCGATTCCTACACGAGGGATGATTATATTTAAATTGTTTTTGTTTCTCCGCTCTGGACAAATAAAGTGTTGTATTGAATTCCGCAATTTAAGCAATGTCTCGAATACAGGTGGAAAGTGGCGTGTGGAGTGTCTTGACACTAGGTGGTCTTTGACAGCCTGCTATGCGAGAACGAAGAGTACGAAGTTGCTTTTTAATTTTTACTCAAATATCTGTTGGATAGCTGAAGTTAAATAAATTTGATGAAAAGTCTATATCAACAGCACACATGCTTCCATGTGTCATATTCATGTTATTAACTTAACCTATTAAATATTAAAAATATTAGTGTTCTTTTCCCCATGGAAATTTATTGTCTATGCCAAATTTAATACTCCTTCGTCCGCATAAATTTGGTAGAAAGGGATCAAAACCTTTTATTCCTATGAATAAAAGGTTTTGATCTCTTTCTACCAAATTCATTATATTGCTAATTGAAATATTTTTTTCCTATTATGTCTATACATAATAGGAAAAAAATATTTCAATTAGCAATCCACAATTTCTAACATCACTTCGAAAACACCACAAATGTGTATTTCACATTAAACCAAGATGTTAGATAAGCAATTATAATTACAAGCCTATTTACTTTTGTCTTCAATTTAGTACCGTATCAGACATTGAGAATTATCAGTAGATTTGATAGAATTTAATACTGTTATGGGAATATGAACTTTCTGTGTGCGTGAAAAGTTTTAAAGTTATTTAACCATAGCTTAGAAGCGCAGACTCCCGCAAGCCCTCGAAGCAATGTATAATTTGCGTCATTTCATCAAAATTACTGAGCCCGCGCTGTATAATCTTTGTAAAAGTTCATTTTGCTCAAACGAATAAGAAATGTCCTTCTAGCTTGGAACTCGGTGCGATACCTTGCATCTGCTTTAACATTTTTGTTTAGTGCTTTTATTTTTTCTAGTTTTCTGAATTCATCTGTGTATAGTCCACAAAGAAATTTTGTTTAAAATACGCAACATCAAGTAAGATAATAATTAACATTTTAACAACATTTTCCTATAAGACGCACTAAAGTAAAATTATTACGAATAACTCAAAAACCACTATCATATCATATGATCAAAGCACTAGCTACCTAGTTATAAAAAAAGAATCATTAAAACTGGTTCACCTAGTAAAAAACAATGCGGTTACTTATGTACAGAAAAAATACAGTCGAATTAAATCGAACCCTTTTTTTCTAGAAATCGGTTAAAAAATATAAGGCGATGAATTACATTTATATTACCTCATAAGACAAGACTATAACTGTCCATAGTAACATAAAGCAATATCTATTAGACATGCGATAGTTTGTTCAAGATGTTGTGACGTAGCAGAGCCTACCAACCGCAATGCCTCTTAGCTGAATTTGATATTCAAAACTTAATTCAGTTGTTATAATATATGACATAATAATCATGATTTATTATAATAATAATTAACATATGGAATCCTTTTTTCATATTCGCGCATCTCTTGCATACGAGATAATTGTATAGAGATATTTGGTGGCTGTCGAGTATCCGACATCCGAAAAAGGAATATATACTAAACAAATATAGGGGAATCAAACCTATAACTATTGTATACAGTGAAATCCTTTAAAATCAAATATGCGACAATGACGCTTGAATTTATATAAACAATACAATCAATAAAAATTAACAACCCACAGTGTTTTGATGTTTGCAATAAAAAGGTTTTTTTTATCTTCACGCTGTATCCCGCATATAGCGGGGTAGGCAGAGGGAACCTGAGAACCTAGTGTTAAGACACTCCATTCTCTTACAACAATTCCGTTCCCCACTTTCCGCCGAATGGAGGCATTGCGTGCTGAGTGGCGGAACTTAACGCCGCGCTTTGCCTTGTTACCAAACCCAAGAAATGAAAATACTAACATTTCCTGGAGTGGGAATCGAACCCACAACCTGTCGCGTTTACAGTCGCACGCTTGTGCGTCTGCATTCTGATAAAAAAGATAAAGAATTAAATTAATTGCTTACTTTAAACTTACGGATATATTTTATTTCTACAAACGCGTATACATAACACTTGAGCCGATAAAAGGACCAATAAGTACAAAAACTCTATAATGTTTATTCACTTCAACTGTTTTATTACATAATTAAGCTTGTAAAGCATACTTTCTTTGTACTCAAATCAATTTCGTTAAGGTTTCACTTTGATCCACGATCCGAAAGAACAGTGGGAACATTTCAAACTATTCACTTATAAAAGGGATAAACTAGAAATAGTTTTCTAATTTGGGATAAAGAGTTCAAGAAGCGGAAGCTTATATTAAAAGCACGCTTAGTTAAATATTAACTGGAGCTTTCTTGAAATCTTTGCGCTTTTTGTTATTTTAATAATTATTCTTTCATCTTTCTTTAAAAATAAATATTAATATTTTTTTCATATTTCATAAAAGCTACATTCGTGGGGTGTGAAATGATATAAGTAAATAAATTTTAACAAAAAATAAAACCAATTTCAAAGAAAAGGCACAAAAGAGGACAATTATTACGAATAACTCTAAAACTACCCTTATCCAATTTTTTTTACATAATTAAGCTTGTAAAGCATACTTATGATCCGTGATATGTGTATCATATAAATTATCTTAACTAAATTTAAATAGCCAAATAGTCCACCTAATAAAAATCTAAACAAGACACAATTAAAAAAGGCAATCAAATTAATAACCTCCTTTTTTAAAGTCGGTTAAAAAGAAACAGGATCCTTTTCCTATAACAAACGTAGGTAAAATTCAAATTTACAGAGCATCACCGATAGCCGGCAGTAAACTAACGTGAAAAGCTAAAGCTTTAAGCTGTTTAATCTCGTATGACCAGTACAGCTATGTTGGCACACTACTACTTGACAGCCGTACTAACGACTCTAGGGAATCTCCAATCAGAACGGGCAATCTCTTTTTTTTTTGTTTCATTTACAAATAAACAGCGATAATGATAGTTACGTTGTATATATTTCTATTATGTGAGAATAAAATTCGTGTAGGCAAGTGATATTTTTGTATTACTAGCTTTTAACCGTGGCTTCGCTCGCATGGTCAATGGCAGTCCATACTACATACTATAGTGCATATTGCGTATATGTGTTAATTTGAAGGCTTTGAATTAGCTAGATTTTCAAATATTTTTTTAATAAAAGTATCTTATCCTCTTTAATACCTCCAAGTTTTATGATAATCAGTTGAATTTTGGTATGAAAGCGAACGAGCTAACATTCACATTTCTAATATAAGTTAAGGATTTGTATGTATAATGTTAGACGATGCATGCGGTAACTGACTGAATTATTGAAAAAACACATATTTACTAGACATTGTAATTTCATGTTATGTTTCTCGTAGTCTCTCTCGTCTTATATTCATATAATAATTTGAATATACACATAACGCCTGTTGTGGCGCAGGGGCACAAGCGTGCGACTGTAACCGCGACAGGTTGTGGGTTCGATTCCCACTCCACGAAATGGAATATTTCATTTCCTGGGTTTGGTAACAAGGCAAAGCGCGGCGTTGGGTTCCGCCACTCAGCACGCAATGCCTCAATTCGGCGGAAAGTAAGGAACGAAGTGTCGTAACACTAGGTTCCCTCTGTCTACCCTGCTATATGCGGGATACAGCGTGAAGCTATGTATGTATGTATGTATGTAATATACACATACATCTAGTGATAAGCTAGATAATATTAATCAAACACATATCTTACGTCTGCAATGCAGATGATATGTACACCTACATCATACAGCTTCAAGACGATAAAATAAACTACACATCTCAGGTGCAATAAGATGAATTGGCAAACTTTAAAATCTTGCTAAAACTAATAGAACAGGTTTTAGCACAAATTTCCTTGGAACTAGCATCGTATTTACGCTTGTAAAGTTAGGAAACTTGTCTGAGAGTGCCCTAGAGTACAAAATTACTGTATGCTCTCATATTAAGTAGCTCATTGAGAGTGTGAAGACGGGTTCTTATCAAAGTGTGGCTAATTGTAGTAGCCAAGTTATCTTCAAATATATATGAGTATTATATATGTATTTTTTTATTATAGCTTTTATGCTAATTTGTATTTACAATCTTTTGATTTACGTTAGAATGGTGCCGAAAAAGGCAAAGCGCGGCGTTGAGTTCCGCCACTCAGCACGCGATGACTCAATTTCGACAGAAAGTGGGAAACCGAATTGTTAAAAGAGAACGGAGTGTCTTAACACTAGGTTCTCTGGTTCCTTATCTCTACCTTGCTATACCGAAAAGTAACATTATATTTTAATTGACTAAAATCTGTTGTTATGAAATTCTTCCCAAATCTCTTACTTAGTCGACAAATGCCTCCTCCAACCTTTGCTAATTGTGGTAGGCAAGTCATCTTCAATATATATTATGTATGTATAGAATTCTATATTTTCTTCTATTACTCTAAAACAACTACATTTAACATTCAATAATACAATAAAAGTAAATAATAACATAAAAACTAATAATACCATAATGTTTTAAAAATAAAATATGAAACATAATATTTCTCCAATGAAATGACACATTCTTAATTTATTGTCATTCGTTAAGAATATATATTATTATATCTAAACTAATTGCGTCTAGACAATTATCTTGTAAAATGATCTTATCTGTATATCTTATCTGTCAGCGTTTAACTGTAAAAACGATTTGTTGTGGGTTCGATTTCAATTCAAGGGAATATTTACACTACTATCTTTCTCTAAAGAGAATGGAATGTCTTAACACTTAGGTTTTCTGGTTCCCTCTGTTCTGTTCCCCGTTGTATGCGCGATACAGCGTGAAGTTGAAAAAAAAAAGAAAATCTTTCCCTTACGCCTGTCGTGGCGCAGAGGCACAAGGGTGCGGATGTAAACGCGACAGGTTGTGGGGTCGATTCCTACTCCAGGAAATGAAAATTCTAAATAATATTTAGTATTCATTTACTGAGTGTGGTAACAGGGCAAAGCGCGGCGTTGAGTTCAGCCACTCAGCACCCAATACCTCAATTTCGGCGGAAATTGGTAAACGGAATTATTGAAAGAGAACGGAGTGTCTTAACACTGTGTTCGCAGGTTCTCTCTACCTACCCTGCTAAATACGGGATACAGCGTGAAGCAAAAAAAAAATAACTATCTTTCCGCTTTGGTAAAGATAAAGCGCGGCGTTGAGTTCCGCCACTTAACACTCAAACTCGGGCGGAAAAAGGCGAGCGGAGTGTCTAGACACTAAGTTTACTCTGACTACCATGCTATGCGAAGTATGGATAAAGCGTGAAGCTATTTTCTATATATAAACAAGCACTTCTAGTGTACTCCTCTTTATATTTGTGTAGTTTAATTTTCGTACATGTAACGGCTAATTTAGTACAGAGGTTTAGGACCAGAGCTATAGTAAACAGCTTCCGTTCTATAGTTACGAGTAGGTTAAACTTTATGCTGCTAGCAATTTCGGTTTCTAGTTTTACTGCTCGTATCAAATTTTGTATTTAGGAAGTAGAACAATTTTACATACATATATGAACATGTTAATTTGTTATACATATAATATATAATAAAAAATACAGTGGGACACATGTTCGATTAAATACTATAATAATGAATTCAAATATCTACCTGTCTTGGCGCAGAGGGACAAGCGTGGGATTGTAAACGCGACAGGTTGTGGGTTCGATTCCCACTCCAGTAAATATAAAGCTTAGTATTTTCATTTCCTGGGTTTGGTTACAAGGCAAAGCGCGGTGTTGAGATCCACCACTAGTCACGCAATGCCTCAATTCGGCAGAAAGCAAAAAAAAATCTAACGTGGAAGTAATTATAGTTTTTTTTCACTCTTATACTTTTCGGAATATAGCAGGTTAGACAAGGAAAACCTAGTATCAAAACACTGTTCTTAACTTTTGCCCAAGATCTGAAATATTGTGTGTTAAGTGGTGGAGCTCAACGCCGCGGTTTATCTATATCAGAGCGGAGAAAGACTTTGTCCTGCGCAACCAGAGCGGGAAAAAAAAAATAATATAATCATTTACCCAGGGCGATCGACCCCACAATCATTGCTTTTACATTCAAACGATATACACTGCACTATGACAGCATATATACTTATCATAGTCATTTCACTGATCCGATAGATAAAATATAGTGTTAAAAGAAAATCGTAAAAAACTTTTTAAAACATAAAAAGTCGTTTAAAGTTTCACTTATAATCTTTAACAAATATTTAAATTCCTCACTAGAGACACCTCGTAAACACCGATAGAAAGAAACAAAAACCATCGCGATTCGATAATGATAGTGTCAGCTAGATACGTCACGAACACGAATAAGCCATGACACCTTCAAAATTTTACATCTTTTAATCTCTAGCCATTTTTTTTAGCTTCACGCTATATTCCACACATAACAATATAGACATAGGGACCCTGAGAACCTAGTGTTAAAACAATCCTTTCTCTTATCATCCGTTCCCTACTTGCCATACAATTCAGGCATTGCGTGCTGTGTGGCGGAACTCAACGCCGCGCATTGCCTTGTTAGCATAACGAGAAAATGAAAATACTAAATATTAATTAATAAAATATTTAATATTCCATTCCATCTTTAGACATGTACGATAATATTTTAAAAGTTAATTCAAGGATTCACACACGCTTGGAACATAAATATTTATGGGGCAGTAACATAAGCATTACGCATACGAACGTCTTTGGAAGAGCTATTTTAAGGTAAAGTTGATCCGATCAATAAGCGATCGTAATACTAAGTATATAAGAATTTTATGCTACTGCATACATTTAGTATAATCTATGCTAACTTATTATATATAATACAAAAAAACAACTTCACGCTTCATCTATAGTAGGGTAATTAAAAGAAAACACGTGTCAAGACGCTCCTTTCGCCTCGCTTTCCGCCTAATTTCGAAACATTGCGTGTTAAGTGGCGGAACTCAAAGCCATATAATATATATGATTTACTTTTATTTATCTAGCTTGATAAGTCAAGCCAGATAAATAAAAATGATTATATATAATAATCATTCTTCCGAGTGGAAATCGAACTCACAACCAATCACGTGTACAGGTAGGCGCTATCCCACTGCGCCGCGAGGGTCTCTACTTATTATAACGTAGAATAACTTGAAAGTTTAATGTTTATTTATAAGTCTCAATATATAAAGTGCTATTAATATTGCAAGTAGAGAATAAATATTTTAATGGAAGACGGAGTGATTTCACTCTACGTTGTCTTTGCATACGCTACTATAAAAAAAAGCGTCGGATAGCGAACTCATGTCGTTCGACCTGACACTACATTCACTACTATACAAAAAAAAAGCGTGAAACTTAAAAAGACCCACACAAATAATATCTTTACGAATATAAAAAAACTTTAATAAAAAACTTACTTGAAAATATTTCATACTCATACGGTAAACAAAACTTTTTGAAACGTGCACTTCTCTTTATATCTCAAAGAATCTAATTCGTAAAAACAAAACTAAAAGCAAAAGAATAAAACTTGCCGCGTTCCAACTTGCAACGATACTTTTAAAGTTAGAATTGAATCGAATGAATGGAAGTCAGTGAAACTTCTGACATTACCGTATCTAAGTGGTTCGGAGATTGATAATTTAAACAAGTCAAATTTTTATGGACTACCAAGTACCATGTAAGGCTTATTTTTATATGTTTTGAAAAGTTTAGATTTTTTAATACACCAACAACTTAACTAAGCTAAGCTGATCTTAATTTTTATTTCACTAATATCATATTTTTTTAAAAGAAAGAGAACAGATTGTCTCAACACTAGGTTCTCAGGTTCCCTCTGCTTACCCTGCTATATGCGGGATTAGTATGTATGAGGATTGTAAATGAGACAACGTTCTTTTGCAATGTACACTTTATTACTGGTCGATCTTAACACGTTAACAATAATGACAAAAGGGGCACATAGCAGCAATACAGAATGAAGCAAAAAAAAAATATGTTTTTTTAAATTAACTAAGATTATCTTTTACGCCATTTTGGACCATAATTTTTCTTTATAGCTTTTAAGTTAGGAACCTCGCACCAAATTTCGTCAACATTTTTTTTTTACTTAAAAATGTGTACAATTAAGTAGATAAAGCAGCTTCATGCTTTCTGCTTCATAACTGAATAGTCAAAGAGAGCCTAGTGTCGAGACCCTCTGTTCACTGCTTCCCACCTGAATTTGAGACACCGTGCGTTAATTGGTAGAACTTAACACTATACTTCTACAACCAACTGATATTATCTTCTATAATACATAAATCCTCTTGTAATCCGATTAAATATTTTGCATATCACATTAAATTATAACTGTATACTGACATTTAAAAAAAAAACTAAGCCAAAACCAGTAGCTATAAAACTGGCTAACCATATTATATTAACAATTTATTATCACCACTAGAAAAAAAATACAAAAAAAAAAATGGCAAACAAGTATTCTATATTCCAATATCTATCAATTTGCATTCAAATGGTCATTTCGAAAGAGAAATTGTGCCGCACGAAATCGATTGTACAGTTCATAAAGGGGGTCATTCAGTGAACGTCCCCAAACATCACCTACACTATTATGCTAAACAGGTAACGGTGCGATATCAGTTTTGGTGTTGGCATGCGCTTTAGTATGACAAAATCGTCTTTGACGTAAACTGTAAGACATGATTTTTTTAGCTTCACGCTAACGAAAATAATATCAGTTGTATAACCAAGATAATATCAGTTGGATGACATTTTTTTATCCAGCACATAGCAAGGTAGACAGACGAAACCTGAGAACCTCCGCCGTATTGTGGCATTGCGTGCTGAGTGGCGGAACTCAACGTCGCGCTTTGCCTTGTTACCAAATCCAAGAAATGAAAATACTAAATTTTACATTTCCTGGAGTGGGAATCGAACCCACAACCTGTCGAGTTTACAGTCGCACGCTTGTGCCTCTGCGCCACGACAGGCGTTCTCTTATTATGGCGCTTCAAACGTATCAGTTAAGCACAAAACACTTCGCCAACATCACGTTGTATGAATGGAGAATACGTGAAGGGGGATTAATCGGTTTTATTAATATATTTATTTGTCTACCCCCAAAATGATTATATATAAATTACCTTTATTTTTCAGTTCTGGCAAGACAAATCGCAGCGTTGTGTTACGCCACCACATAATGCCTCAAATTCGGGCGAAAAGAAATGAACGGAGTGTCTTAACACTTGATTCTCTGTGATACCCTGATATGCGGGATAAAGCGTGAAGCTACTTTGCTCTACAATACTAGAATGTAGGTATAACCGTCAATGTCGATGTTTCACGAGATGACACCTGAGTTTACGACCTCGCTCGCAATCCAACAAGATTCCTGTCAGGTAACAGCATTCTAGTGGATATTACTGTTTTATTGCCGCCGGGCTGTAGTGGCTGAGCATCATATGTAGTACCGGTATCTGTACTTGTACTTACGGCTCGATATGAAATAATGTGCTACTGTGGTTTGTGCCTTTGTAATATGTAATGCAAGGCATAAATATTCATATTAAGCTTTAATTTTTGCTTATTTTTTTTATTCTACACAGTAAGCAGTATAAAGGTATCGAAAATACGATTAATATGTTGGGATATTACATTTCATGCGGCTACTTTACAAAGCACTGTTTTCAATGGGTTAGTTGCTATATAAATATTTCCTTTACTATTAGATTAAAAAAATCACAATGGGTCTACTCTATATACATACATATGTCTGTAATAATTATGTAATAATTTTAAGCGTTGAGACTATGTTTATCTACAAGACATGGCTAAAGAGCTCGTTAATGTCGTTACTTCGAAGATTCTGCTTCCAAACATAATACAATAAGTAACATAAAATAGACTTATATATCCTCTATAATTCCTTAATATTTTAAAGAGGGTGCTGTGATTTACATTTTAAATTCTTACAGCCTCACGCTTTTTCCTATATGCATATATATATGGAGTTCAAAGAAAAACTAGAGTTAGGACACTTCGTTTTCCTTCCGAATTCAAGATATCGTGTGCTGATTGGCGGAAATCAAAGACATTTATATAAAAAATTCAGCAATATATATTTTTAAATAATTATAAAACAAATAAATAAATAACAACCACAAAATGCGCAATCCACATTCAATTCGCACTATTAAGTAACACTAAATATGTCAAAGCTCATATTAACTGGATGCTACTACAAAATTCAGAATCGATCTATCCCGCAATTGAATTACAAGCGCGCGCTCTCGAACAGATACGAGTATACGTTGACCGCTACGCTAATCCTATTTTTGCTAACCAAATGTTGCTATCCAATATGTATATCGAATGTTTTTCATAAAAATATTTGCATATCGCAGTACAATAGCTTTGTATATTTAAAAAAAATGGGAATTTAACACTTTTGAATAGGTTTCAATTAAGTAACAAATGTAGCAAAAGAGAAATAGTAGCTTCACGCTTTATAACGCATAATAAGGTAGTTAGACGTCTCCCGTATGGTCTAGTGGCTACCTGACTTTCACCCAGAAGGCTCGGGTTTGATTCCTGGTACGGGAATATGTTGTTCACCGAGATTTCCATGGACGATTGGTGTAGTTCCCGTGGACCTCGGCCAATGGCGGTAGAGGAGGAGCACCGTGAGTTTTTAGTGGGTATGCGGACGGCCTCTTTAGGGCCAGAGTCCCACATATCCCGTCCGAGTCCCCGTGGGCGGGTAGCCGTAACGGATTTCTTTACGTTAAAAAAAGGGTAGTCATACAGAACCTAGTGTCAAGACACTCCGTTTATTCCTTTCCGCCCGGATTCGAAATAAAAAGTGACGTTATTATAAAGGCAAATAACTTACGTTAATTTAGCATATTAAACAGTTGAAATAATAATTAAAAGAATCGTTATTATTCAGTGAAGAATAGATCTGAAGTTAAAATTTGATTCCCATTTCAATGTCTTTTCATGATTACTTATATTTGGCTAGGTTAAAGATACGAAGTAATTAGAAAACAAAATCACTTTGCCCTTTTTTCTTTTCCTTTTAATTATAATAACTCTAGAATAGTCTTAACATTAAAGAAGTCAGTTAGAAAGAGTATAAAAAAATCCAAAACCAATCATAAGTAAAAAAAAAAACAATAAATTCAAAATAACTTGAACACCAACCAAATACTAATAATAATAACTAATGTCCCCTTTGACGCGTTAACAACGCGTTGCCTAACAACGTATATGCCACTTTATATAAACATGATGTCAAACGAGGGTAGTGTGTGTAACATTTACTTTATTGCTTTTTATTTATTTTTTATGCATTATTTTTAAAAGATATAACAATTCTGCACTCCTTCGCTATATAAACTATAAGTGTGCCAAGTATCATGCTCTTCCGTCCGCGTAATTTTCGTGAAAAGGGGTACAAAATTTTTACTTCATTTATAAATATATAGATAATCGTTATAAAACAAAAAAAAATCCATAAAAAGCAAACACTTGCTCACCTCAAGATTCCCACGCCCCACTTCTTGCATTTCCTGCACGTTATGATCGACAAAGGTTTTACCATTCACGGCTACGTATCCGCGGGTGGATTAGCTCATATCTAACGCTACGGTTGTGAATTTTTATGCGCATTAGCGTCATATAGATAGAGGTGCACGCGATTCAAGAAATGTTATATCTTTTTAGTTTTATAGGGATAATGTTGAATCTTTTATTTTTAGCTTTACGCTGTATCCCGCTTATAGCGGGGTAGGCAGAGGGAACCAGAGAACCTAGTGCTAAGACACTTTGTTCTCTGGAATCTATTTATGTTGAGATATGTTATAGGGTGACTATGTTGGAGGTCGCATGTTTGCATGATGTAAAATGTGTATATAGTTAATACATAAGCCAATGTGTAAGATACTGCGCGGCGTTGAGTTCCGCCACTTAACAAGCAATGTTTCAAATTCGGGCGAAAAAGGGCTAAAAAAGTGTCGTCAGTAGATTGTCTCTGACTGCCCTACTGCGAGATATATCATGAAGCCGAAGCATGAAGCTGCCAAATTATAATTAAATTCATCGGTTACTTACTAATGTGATTTATACTAGATCTCGTGGCATTATCCCACCACTTCATTTTCAATAAACTAGCGTCCACGTAAGTGCGTTAATAACGCATTGTGTAGTGACGTATATAACACTTTATATAAACATGGATGGACCATGGTAATGTGTTTAACATTTATTTTGTTAATTTAATATACTTTTTATGCATTATTTAAAAAAAATGCTAGCATTCTGCACTCCTTCTCTATATAAACTATAAGTGTGCCAAATTTCATACTCCTCCGTCCGCGTAATTTTCGTAAAAAGGGGTCCAAAATTTATGCTTCACGTATTTATATATAGATAATGTTCTATATTTTTCTTTTTCGTCATATTGTTTATTTTAACACCTTCCACAATTTACAATTAATATAAAAAGCTCGATGTTTACTATTTATTAGCCCATGACATTTCTGAACTATATTTAGGTTTCGAGTACTTAGATAGTAGATTTAGAGTACTTTTTGTTGACTAATGGTTAGGGGTGAGGTTCTTAATGATCATTACTGTTAAAACAAAGCTTAAAAATAGATTTTCGTCCACGACAGTTACTTGTAAGACGCGAGGGTCACAATAAATATACTTATCACAATCACATCTACATACATATATATACACGTTTTTAATTGCTTGCTGAGTGGCGGAACTCAACACCGCGGTTTGCCTTATTATCAGAGCGAGGAAAACTAAATATTCAATATTCATTATTATAAATATTTATTTTTTTCAATTGCTGGAGTGGGAATCGAACCCTATAGCACGCTTGAGCCTCTATGACACGACAGGCATCTACATATATACATATACACGTATGTCTATTAATAAAATGCCTTGTCACTACGATGCGTGCAATGCACTTCTTATCAAAACATTGTTTGAAATATAAATATTTGTTCTCTCTCCCGGTCTCTTTCTCATACTATTACAAAATCGACATCAGTACTGTAGTCTTAATACTAAAAAGTTATATTCAATACCACGGCCCCAAACACGCAAACTTGGATGGTAGAAGTTTTATTTGCTAAATCATTGTTACTTACAAATTTCTAAACAAAAAATGGTTGCCTTTTCATTTATATCAGAATATTTTAAGACAATATATACTCAGAAACAGCGTCGATTGTAAACGTGATTGGTTGTGGGTTCGATTCTCATGAGGAAGCATATATTTAATCAATTTTCATTTCGAATTTGGGCGGTGAAAACATTACATGAATTTCGATAGAAGTTAACGATGTCTTTTGAATTTTTTATGGTAAAAATATATACACAAAATTTTATTTTTACGCGTAGAAAAAATATCACTATTAAAAAAAAGAGCTTCCCGTTTTATCCCGCATTTCTAGGTAGTTATCACAGTTAGCCTAGTGTCGAGACACTGTTCGCCGCATTCTGCCCGAATTCGTCACGCAATGCTTCGAATTTGGGCGGACGAAGAATGGGAAGTTTTGGTACTAGATTCTCTCTGCCTACTCCCTATGGGGAGTAGAAGAGTCGGAGATAGAAGAATCTAGTATTGAGATAGGATAGAAATGAGGAAAAAAACACAGAGGCACAAGCGAGCGACTGTATATGCGACAGGTTGTGGGTTCGATTCCCACTCCAGGAATTTTTCATTTCCTGAGTTAGGTAACAAGGCAAAGCGCGGTGTTGAGTTCCGCCAATGCCACAATTCGGTGGAAAGTGGGGAACGGAGTGTCTTAACAGGTTAGGTTAGGTTCAATCTGCTTACCCTGCTATATGCGGGATACAGCGTAAAGCTATGTATGTATGTACATAAAACTACAAAAAAAAAGCAACCTTAATATAAAAAACAACACAACATTTCCCAAGCTTCATAACCACCGAAAATAAACACATAATCCCATACTATTTATATCATTCTTACCTTAAGCTTATATCCCTAAAGTTACCAAATTTAATTATCGCCTACCGAGGTAAGATGCATTTCAACTTGGAAACACATCGTCAAGGTAACCCACAACATTTCTCGACACTTACTTGTTTCCTAAGTTTTGTTAGTTGACGAGCGTGACCGCACCCGCGTTAGTAAAACGTAGGAAGATTTGAAGTTCAAAGTTTAGATGGAATATTCGACAAGTTTTGATGTGAAAACAAAGTCAGCAAGTCTGCCCATCAAGCAAATCTATTTTGTGGCTTACGTCTTCTAAAACACGAGATGAATTTTGATATAGTTTACGATGTTTTTAGGATTTTTTATGGTAAAAATATATACAGACTACAATTTAATTAGTAAAAAAAATATTTATTTATTTATAAATTCTTTATTGCACAATTAAAATAAAAATGTACAAAAGGCGGTTTAAGGCTAACTAGCATTCTCTACCAACCTTCTTTATATATATATATACTATATATCATATCATATCATACATATAATACATACACATAAAAAAAAACAAAAAGATAAATAATAATAAAAAAATATCATTAAATAAGGAGCTTCACTGCTTATGCATTTCTAAATAGAGACAGTGGACGTAGTGTCAAGACACTCCACTCTGCCCGAATTCTAGACTTTTGATGTTAAGTGACGGAATTCAATCACTATTATTTAGTAAACATTATTATTTACCACCTGCAAGTATATTTTTTACACGCAAATGACAAATGTCTTTAAGGTGTTCATAAAACTAGTTCACCTTCAAAGGGGTTCCCCCCTTTCTCGTTTCGCTTGTCAACCCCATACAACGACTAAAAATAAACTCAAAAAATCCAGTCAACGTATGATTTTTTTGTATTATAGACACTCACGCGACTGAATATAAATTAATTCTGTCAATCGCTTCGCGCAACGGCTAACATTATAATATAAATAAATAAAATTAAAAAAAAAAAAGAAAACCATCTTAGAAAGGCACTAAAAAGTAAAATTATTACGAATAACCCAAAAACTAATTGTCATATCTGAACTATTTTTTTTATCTTCACTCTGTATCCCGCATATAGCAGGGTAGGCAGAGGAAATCTGAGAACCTAGTATTAAGACACTCCGTTCTCTTTCAACAAATCCGTTCCCCAAATTCCGCCAGATTAAGACATTGCGTGCTGAGGGGCGGAACTCAACGTCGACTAAATAAAAAATTAAATAGGTCCATCTTAGAAGCACTAGCTGTCATATATATACGAAAAATTATCATCAAAACCACCCGACGCAGAGGCCAATAACATTTAGGTATTTATAATAGAAATATATTAACCAAAGAAACCTAATCTCGAAGCCTAAATTAAAGTCTACGATAGTGTAATATATTACCTATTTTAGGAAGACGTAGGAGGGATTATCCTTAACATTAACGTAGGAGGTACTTACATTAAATATTAGAACAAAAGATAACAATTAATGAAGTGTCTTAATCTGTCTTTATTTAAGATTCAGGAGGGTGGTCAAAGAAAATCGTATATGAAACCAATTCAGTATCTACTTCCTATCCAAAATCGAAACAGCGTATTTTGTGGCGGAACTCAACGCCGCGATTTGTCTTACCAAAGCGAAGAAATTAAAATAATTTAAGTACAATCATTCCCTCGGATGTGAATCGAACCTACAACCAATCTTGTCTACAGTCAGACGCTATTCCACTTCACCACGGCGGTCTCATTTCTTAATTAATAAATAATACTAAAGGTAGACCAGCTAAAAGAGTTTTACGATGAACGGTGGGATATGAACCTATAAACACTTATATACTTTTATAAGCCTGTCTTGTCGGTGACTGTAAGCGCGACAGATTTTGGGTTTGATTCCCACATCAGGAAAAAAAAGAAAATATAAAATAATATTAAGTATTTTCATTTCCTCGGACTGGTAACAAGGCAAAGCGCGGCGTTGAGTTCCGCCACTCAACACGCAATGCCTCAACATGGCAGAAAGTGGGGGAACGGAAATTTCTTAACACTAGGTTCTCTAATTCCCTCTGCCTACCTTGCTATGTGCGGGATACCGAGTGAAGCTAAAAAAAAACTTATTCGAAACATACAATTCCTAATTATTAAGGTGACGAGGGCGTTCTTACTTATAGATAGATACTTATACTTATCAATTCAATACGCAACGCTTGTATGCCTTGACCCACTGAGTCATCTTCCTCACACCGGTTTTACAATATTATATTAAATGATTTCTTAAGTGAATCTTGAGCTTTCACTTATATAAAAAGCTTGTTTTTCACATATGAAATCAAAAATTACAAATTTATTACATTCAATGATATAGTATAAATGTAACAATCTAAGTCCAACATCTCTAATTAATATTTTAACAAAAAAAAAGAAAACCGGTCTCATAGAAAATGCACTAAATATTTATTACAAATAAATCAGAAACTATTCATTAGATCTTTACTAACTTTGAATGACACCACATCACAAGCATTAAATATCATATAAAAGAAAGAATCGTAAAAATTAATTTAAGTACGTAAGAAAAATATTTCAATTGATAAAATCCTCCCTTTTTGAGTAAGTTACTTTAAAAAAAGACAAAAAAGAAAGAGTGACATATTTTATTATAAAAATACTTTTTTATCAACAGAAAGTATATAATTTTTTCGATTTTTTTTATATGTAGGTTATTATTTAATAGCATACATATAAAAAAATCGAAAATCTAAAAGTACACCTAAATTTAATATATTTCAATATATTTGTGTCGCCGTTGACGCGTTAACAACGCGTTGTCTTGAAATGTGTATGGCATTCTACACTGCCAAATTTCATGCTCCTCCGTCCGGATAATTTTCGTAAAAAGAGGTACAAAATTTTTGCTTGACATATTTATATATAGACAAAACTATTTTTAATAAATTTAAAAAAGACATACATTTTATAGGGAGCAATAATACGATTACAACTGATATAGTCGTTACGTGCGGTAATGACGTCACGCTCTATTTGCCATACGATATTTAACATACATATATGTAAGCGTATATTAGCTAGTTGAATAACAAGTATTGAAAGGTATAAGAAAAATGACAACTTAGATAATATTCATAGTGCGGAGTGATGTATACTAATGTATTGTGTAACTATAAACAGGATTTAGTTTGAACGAGATTTTTTAATAAAAAATATTTTATTACGTCGAACCTTGTACTTATATCGAAGGCCTTTCATGGCGCGGAGGCACAAGCGTCCGACAGTAAGCACAACAGGTTGTGGATTCGATTCCCACTCCAGGATATAATGATAATATTTAACATTTTCATTTCCTCGTTTTGGTAAAAAGGCAAAGCGCTGCGTTGAGTTCCGCCATTCAGCACGCAATGCCTCAAATTCGGCGGAAAATGGAGAACGAAATTTTAAGAGAACGAACTGTCTCAACACTTGGTTCTCTGGTTCCCTCTGCCTACCCTGCTATGTGCGGGATACAGCGTGAAGCTTGTACTTATATTCAGAATATATAAACGCATTTATATAAATAAACGTAATATTTTTAAAAAAGAATAAAAATTTGAACTGGACTCGAACCCCCGCCTTTTAGAAATCCATTTAAAAATTAACAATTTTTTTGTTACCCTAAGTTAACAATATTTTATAATTATATATCAAATAAAATTGTTTTGTTCTATTGAGAATCTCGCAAAGTGAAATCGTGATGGTAATAGACCTTGCAGGATTTAATTCCGATTGGAGTCAATATTTAAGTTTAATGCCAGTGCCACTGGTTATCATATTTACATAGCAGACTGTCAAAAGCTAACTTTCAAACTTGACCTACATTTTCTTCTTTCTTTTCGAAAAACGGAGTAATACATTATTGTTACTGTTGACATATTTCATTTTTTTCTTTTTCATCTCTACTGACTATATCAATTATCAATATAATGAACTGTAATAATTAATCATTATAATATTAAGTAGAGTAAAGATTAATAAAAAAATAGAATAAGACACTCAAGCACTACGCTAAAAAGTATCTTCTATGTCAAATAAAAAAATATTGTATTGTAATCGTGTGCAAATGGTTAAGCAAATTAGACGACTACAGACATATGTAGACGTTTATAATAAAAAATAAGACAATATCGTGTTGATTCCCTTACATACATATATAAATACTTAAAAATCATCAACCTTAGAGCTTTTACGCCTAAAACTATTAATAAAACCAACATAAATCTCAGAACAAATGTATACATATATACATACTATAAGCACAACATATAATAGATTACCTAACTATTACAATATCGTGTCGTGGGAGCGTCGCGTCTTGAATCATCGCTAATTGTGTTTGTTGTGAACGCTCGTTCATCATGGCGTAATTAATTACTTTCCATTTTTTACTGAGAACCTTTTACGTTAAAATGGGTCATTAAAATATTTACAGAAAATCGATGAGCTCAAGCTAAGATAGAAAATTAATATAGTTTGTAGACGTAATTTTAAGCTTAACTTAAAGTAGCTACTGTAAAGTATTTTATGTACATTATTCTATATTCAGATCAGTCGCGGCGAAGAGACACAAGCGTACGAATGTTGTAGGTTCGATTCCAACTCCAGGAAATGACAATAGTAAATATTTATAATATAATAATTGATATTTAGTATCTTTATTTCCTGTGGTAACAAGGCAAAGTGCAGTGTTAAGTTCCGCCACTCAGCGCCCAATGTCAAAATTCAGCAAAAAGAAAGGAACAAAAGTGTCTTAATGTAACAGAGTGTCTAAACACTCGGTTCTTAGGATATCTCTGCCTACCCTGCTCTGTGCCGGATACAGAGTGAAGGTAAAGAAACAAAAGTGTATATTCAAATTTTTAATACTGAATATACACTTTTGTTTCTAATAAACAATTTTAAAACGTGTTTCTAATAAACAATTTTATTTTACCGAACTGAATGCAAAGTAAAGCTTTTTTTCTATAAAATACTTAATATTATCACACTACAGACACTTTAGGGACTGTAACCTTTTCTTCTTTTTTATCGCCTTGTTTTTCTTTTAAATCTAATTTAATACAAATGTACTTAAAGTATAAAATTTATAATTAATTAATACCTCAACATATTTCATCAGATCAAATTAAATTTAAAATTTCATTAACGAGTAACGGGTATTTATAGATTGTATTTATAGCGTAAACATAAATACGGAAACATGTTTAACATTTAAGCATACAAATATCAATTTTCTCTTCCAAATAACAGGTAAAATGATACAATTCCCTTTCATTACAATAATACATCAAATATGACCTTTCATTTCATTTTTTTTAACTTCACGCTGTATCCCGCATATAGCAGGGTAGGCAGAGGGAACCAGAGAACCTAGTGTTAAGACACTCCGTTCTCTTTTAACATTTCCGTTCCCCGCTTTCCGCGGAATCGAGGTATTGCGTGCTGGTTGATATAAAGACACTAATTTAAACAATTAAGCTAAGTGTACTAACTCTAAAAGTGGGTTACGTTGTAATCTATATTTAGATCTGACAATATTAAAAAGTATTGTATAGATGTTATTCAGTCTATATTGATAAAATGAGTTGTAGGATTTTGCTATAGTATTTCTTAATCTATAGAAAGTGTTTTCCTCTATAAGTTTTTGCTACATTCCGCTAAATGCACGGGTCTGTTAAGATTACAAAAATTAAATACCGAACCTAACACCATATTATCTATTATCAGACTGGCGAATTATCCCTAGCGAGATAGTCAGAGAGAAACAATACGGACTCTGCATACTTCTTTCGCCACGTCCACAGTCAGTAATCTTCATAGATGCCCTTCGGAGATCCTTGTGCTTCTTACCTGACCTTCTCCAGTATCATTGATACTGTGTTCTCAAAGGCAAAATATATTACCAAAAATAGATAGTAATTTTTTTATATTTTTTTAGCTACACGCTGTATCCTGCACATAGCAGGATAGGCAGAGGGAACCACAGAACCTCCACAGTAACATTGTATACTATAACAATACTTCAAAATAAACCAATCACAGGTAAGACAAACAAACAGACAAATCTCCTTAACCGCATCACAACAACAGCGTAAGTGCACAATTATTGGAAGCGATTGTCGAAACCGATGGCTCATCCGAGGCCATATTGATAATGGCAAACGACGCGTTCCTTACCAAATAGCATTATTATGCCATATGCGGTCGCGGTTGATGTTATTGGTCGGACGCCAAACGCCTGGGGATTGTGGCAAGAGCTCTATGTTAGCAGATCGTGTGAAATTTATAGAGTCGCAATTTAGGTGGTACGTAGTGACAGTGGAACAGTTGGGATAAACGGAGTTAAACCTGTGACAATGATGTAAGTGGTGAGGTAATGGTTAAATATTTATGTTACCGCATGATGTTTGGTTTTGTACTATAATACGCTTGCATGTATGTTTTAAATAGATATGTACATTTTCTATTAAAACAACACTGAAGCTTCATACTGTATTCCGCGCTGTAGGCCAAGGTTAAGACACTCTGTTCTGTTTCAATTTCCATTCCCCACTTTCCACCGAATTGAGTGGCGGAACTCAACGCCGCGCTTTGCTTTATTACCAGACAGAAGCAATGAAAATATTAATTATTAGAAATATATGATATTTTCATATACTGAAATGGGAAGTGGAACCACAACCTGACACGTTTCCTGTCGCATGCTCGTGTCTCTGCGCCACGACTGCTCTCTCTATTGTTCTAACAATATTATGTATATATTTTTTATAGTAATAATTTATTTACAAATTCTATCCCTTATTCTCAAATAAAGGATAAAATTTATAATTAAATATTATAAATTATTCTTATTATAGTACGTTATGAAACTCTATATTGTTATGTTAAAACTGAATGCATTATCAATATACCGACCGCGCTTTTACTGAATTTAACTGGAAACTGCACCCAATTATACAATTTATCAAGAATGATAAATATAATAAGCATAATGTACTTATAAAACATTCATTTTATATATTCCTATATAAAAATATATGTCTCACGCTGTATCCCGCGCATAGCAGGGTAGGCAGAGCGGACCAGAGAATAGGTTCTCTGGTCAGCTCTGCCTACCCTGCTACTACTAAAAAGAGAACGGAGTGTCTTAACACTAGGGTGTTAAGACACTCCGTTCTCTTTATAACACTTCCATTTCCCTCTTTATTGTCTCGCATTTTCAAAATATTGAAACGGTGGTAATTTTACATTATTACAGAATGTATCTATCCTTAAGAGAAAACACATGTAAATAGCAATGTGAAAAAGAATAATTCTTTCAGAAGAGTTGATGACGAGAACATTATCCCAGTAATAAATCTACTTAGGCAACAATAATCGCATATAAAAAATTAAGATTTCAATAAAAAAAAGAAAAACCGATTTCAAAGAAAATGCACTAAAAATATAATTGTTACGAATAACTCCAAAACTACTGATCAGATCTTAACTTAATTTAAATGGGACTACATGAGAAGCACTAGTTGTCATACAAAAAAAGAATCATCAAAATTTGTTGACCCAGTAAGAATATACGCAGTAAATATACACAAAATAAATACAGTGGAATCAATAACCTCCTTATTTCAAAATCGGTTAAAAGCTATATATTATTTTAAGATAAACAAGACAAAATGTAATATTTAAAAACAAATATATATAGATCAAAAAATATAAATGAAAGACGTCCCATAGAAAGAAATAAAACTAGAACTCAATTTGTAAATCCGCACGTTCGCATCCAATAACACTGATAGGTAACTTACTTGACCGTGTCAAAGTCTGGAGTAGCAAACCTTTTTCCCAACTTCAACAGATCGGGATCATGTAAATATATTTAGCGTTTATCAATATGTGTCAATATTGTATTTTTATACAAGTATACAGTATTGAACGTTAAATAAATAAATAAATCGAGAAATCTCATCAAGATATCTCTCATCTCTCTCTCAAGTGGGGAACGGAAATGTTGAAAGAGAATGGAGTGTCTTACCACTAGGTTCTCTGGTTCCCTCTGCCTATCCCGCTATATGCGGGATACAGCGTGAAGGTATGAAACTCCAGACCAAACAACAATTTATGAGTATGTTTCTAAATAACTTGTAACATTAAAAGTTAATACAATGAAACCATATTTAATTAGAAATCATAAACTCCTTGCGGTCGTAATTACCATCCACTTAATTAGCTACCTTACAAGAGCAACTATAATAATATATTTTATTAAAATAAATAATAACATGATTTCCAATGCAATCTGCAAGTGCTTCGAATTTGCGTTTAATTAAAAATATATCCTGACTAGCTGTATCTCGCAACTTTGTTTGTATGAACTAATCATAGCTCAATACTGGAATTGCGTTATCAGGTATCAACCTGATAACCCATTTTTCCCTTTTCTTAAGAATTTCAAGGAATCTTTTAGTGCTCCTACCTACTCCCAAAGGGCCTACATGGCAAAGGACAGCATACTATCACCAATAGCTCAATCTTAGTAATGCAATTAGTCTAATATCTGATTATTGTTAATGTATGAGTATGAAAATTTGTAGTCAACTTTTTAATTATTTTATTATTTTGTTATTATTTATATAATATTTAATATTATGTATTTAAAATTACTGTAATTTTAAATATTTATGCTCTTTTAATCGATTTGTTGAATGGTTTTATTAGAGAAACCAATAAGTGATTATTATTATACTTATATATAGATAACTAAACTATATGATAAACACAAAAAAAAAACAAAAAATATTCCATCATAGCAAAGGTTCAGTATCCCAGCGAGCCAATCTCATTCCACGACAAGGGGCTCAATAAAATTGTTCCGCGAGCGACGAACTGTCTTCGCACACTAAACGAGTACATGAATGTTTTAACACGTAACTCTGAACATTGCTTATTGGATTGTACCGTGCTTTGGTATACGAGTCTTGACTATACCTAGTACACTGCATCATGAGTAAGTGTTGTAACATTCATGAGAAGTATAAATGATTTCTAGTCTCTATTTAAGTAAAAGCTTTGGAGTGTTTCATTTTTATTCTGTGGTAATATATATGTTTTCTTATTTAACGAGAAAAATAAATTTTTTGAAGGAATAATATGTACAATACTAAATAAATATTATCCACGTCTATTTATTAGGCTTTATTCATACACCTACACCAACAAACATAATGAGTACCAACGTGATCTATATATAGGACCTTAAGGTTTTATATTTTTAAGTAAATAAAATAACTCTTAAATTAATTCTACAATGAATACAATAAATTGAATTGAAACACAATAAAATAAATTATTTCTACAATGTTCCAGTTAGAATATATACAAATCAAAACGCAAAAGATCCTTATATTTTTGATATAATACTAATAAACAATTAAAAATAAATCTATAATAATATACAAGATTTTAACAAAGAAAGAAAACCGTCTTTCAATAAAATGTACTAAAAAGTACAATTATAACGAGTAACTCCATAACCACTCGTCAGATCCTAACTAAATTTAAAAGGGACCACAACAAACACTAGCTCACTATCATATAAAAAAGAGTCACTAAAATTGGTTTACTCAGTAAAAAGTTAGGCGGTAACACATATAAAAAAATACAGTCGAATTGTATACGTCCTTTCTTTGCCGGTTTAAAATTGCTTATCAACATAGATATAAGATACATTTCTTTACTGAAACTTCATAGAAATTTTCTACAGTTCTAATATATACAGATTTTACAGGAAACACCGTACTAATCCCAGAATATCTAGCTGTAAATATTTACGTTAAATATTCAGTTATTGCTGCTAACTGGAACATTCTATTTTAGGGTGACGTGCATTAATCATAGCATAATGATGTAATACAACATGAAATCATTTTTACGTTAACTTTATCTGATAGGGCGGAGGTCATAAGTTTGATCTTTAACAAAGATTATTACTTAAGGTAAATTAAAATAGTAAATCTTCCTAGTTAGCAAAGGATGCCCATATTTACTTAGAATGAAATATACAAATATATAAAAATTTTTTGCAGCTTTTCCCGGTACAGCAAATTCTAACTATAAAGAACCTAATCAGAAAACGTATAAATATTTGAACGCAGCGGGACTCAAACCCGCGTTTCTTGGAAACCGCCCAAGCGCCATCACTAAGCCATGCGTTTTACATCCGGCTACGTCCAAATTCTTATACGCTTCTACATCTAGTACTTATGTTGTTAGTTAGTTGTAACAAGAGTATAAGAATTTGGACACTCCGTTCTCCACTTCACGTACGAGTGGCAGAACTCAACGCCGCAGTTTGTCTAGCCAGAGCGCGAAAATGAAGATAACTTAAAAGTAATTATCATTCCACTAGCGCGCCACGATGGCCTCGAAAACAATATAACTTAGTCTCTGATATGATTTAATTGGAATCCCACTGGCGACAGATCTAAAAGATTAAAGACTAACAACCGCTTGATGGGAACAATCAAGCAGAAAGTTGTCTAAATTAATATACCCCATAAAACTGCAGATTTCAGAGTACATTTTAAGATTACCAACAGTTACAGAGATGTTTCTAATTCTTATCATATCAAATTCTATTTTCATTTAAGATATATGTAGTTCTTTCCGTAAACAAAAAAACCAATCGTAGCGCAGTGAGACTGCCGTACACCATAAAATCGGTTGTTTGTGAGTTCGATTTTCACTCGGGATATAGATTATAATTAAATTACATGTTTAGAACATATTTAGAAAACGTATATTTTTTTTAAAACTTTAAATCTTCAAATATATTTAAACTATTTTCATTTCTCTGCTCTGCTTCGACAAAGCGCGTTGATTTCCGCCACTCATTATCCCGAAAATGGAGAATGGAGTATATTATCACATAGTCGTTCTTTCTTATCCTACTATTCGAAAAAAAGGGTAAAGCTTTGCAGCTTAACGCTCCTTTTGCAAAGACATTAAAATATAAAATATATATTCGACACTAAATGTTAACAGCTAATTAATGTTCTCTAACATTCATCATCAACACACCAATTTGTTAGTTCATTTTCGTACTGAAACTGATATTTAAATAACAATGGTTATCTATTGTATAAAAACATGAATTCTTTCAAATACATTAAATATGTAAATACATACATATGTATTTTTTTCTTTTAAATAATTTTAACCTCTTGTATTTGTAAAAAACTATTCTTAACTATAAATGCGAACATTCGTTAGAATAAATGAATGTTTGTTTCTCTATCACGCAAAAACTACTGAACTTACGAGTATTTAAATGAAACTTTACAGTGGTATAGCTTATCTCTACATCAGCGTGAGCTTCACATTTTAGCGAGCATAGAATGGTACACACAGAGAACCTAGTGACAAGACACTCTGTTCTTTTCTTTTCGTTCAAACTCGAGACACTGCCTGTTGAGTGGTAGAACTCACCGCAGCCATAATAATAACATTTTTTTAACCCGCTTATAGCAGGGTAGATAGAGGGAACCAGAGAACCTAGTGTTAAGACACTCCATTCTCTTTCAACAATTCCGTTCCCCACTTTCCGCCGAATTGAGGCATTGCGTGTTGAGTGGCGGAACTCAACGCCGCGCTTTGCCTTGTTACCAAACCCAAGAAATGAAAATACTAAATTTTACATTTCCTGGCGTGGGAATCGAACCCACAACCTGTCGTTTACAGTCGCACGCTTGTGCCTCTGCGCCACGTCAGGCGTTAAGCGTAATAATAACATAAAATGTATAATTTGTTATCTAGTTTTTTTTTTTAACACACCAGACGAAACCGCGTGCAAAACATAGTATACAAATACATCTAGTAATTATGACTATATAAGTAAATATATAAAAATGAGATACAATTTATTTATATCTTTAGCTAATTGCCTTAAACAGGTCATGGTATGCGTACGGCAATCGCAATTCTACGATAGTTAACGTGCTTCGGTTTGCTGATCGTGCCGACGTGTTAATTATACGAATACAAGTAATATGAAAATATTTTAAAGCTTCGAAATTAGTACTAATGTATGTAATTATGATAAAATAGTATTTTAGGAAAAATATAAATATTTATTAATGTTAAAATGTTTATTTCTAAGCTCTCTTGAATAGTGCAACTAAAGTGTAGAAATTTTACTTTGTTTTTTTTTTTAACTTCACGCTGTATCCCGCATATAGCGGGGTAGGTAGAGGGAACCAGATAATCTAGTGTTAAGACACTCAATTCTCTTTCAACATTTCCGTTCAATACTTTTACAAATGAAATAGATAGAAATTTTACTATTTAATGAAATATATTAATTACATTAAATAATACATAAAAAGAGTCATCTGTTTGTCTTTCACTACAATTTATACATAAGCGAGGTCATGGCACAATGGAATATTGTCTTCTATTTGAAATGACTAAGCGCGATGGGTTGTAGGTTGGATTACTACTCGGACGAATGTTTATATTTAAATAAATTTTATTTTCCCTCTCCTATCAGACAGACACATGGCGGGGCGTTGAATTCCGTCATTCATGACAGAGTATCGGGAAAACGTGAGAAGCTGTAAAACAGGATTTGAAAATTAATTATACACTGTACATATTTTATTTCATATCTGCAAGCTTTATTTATATTAAATTCATTTTTGACAACTTAATCAAGCAAAAATTATAATCGCATGTAATTTAAGTAAAATTGAGTAAGTAAGTAAGATTGGAAATTATCATTTCAAAACTGTACAACAACGGCTTAATATGAAAATATAATAGTAGTCAAAACATATTCTATAATATCTACTTTAAACTTTAAAAGAATCTTAAAATATAGCATTATCAATAACAACATTCACAAACGTAATATAATTATTCTGGTATAAAAATACATACAAAAAACCCATACAACAAGCATTCAAACGAGATAACATAAGGAGATAAAAAAAAACGATAATTAACGAATTAAATCACATCCTGTACTTAAACAGAATAAGTTTGCATTATACAAAATTTATGAGACGCAGACATCGGAGACAGGTTTGATGAGCAATAAAGACAGGATTGGGACAGCACCCAAATCGTGTAACCATATGAAATTTTATTACTTTTATTACCATTGAATGGATTTGAGATCTCATCGTAAGAAATAAATCAAAATGTTATATGAAATTCATTAATAAAAGATGTATTAAAATTACTATGTTGGCAACATTAAACAATTTCTTTTGTAAAATTAAGCTTCTCTTAAAGTATAATCAAAACAAACAAATAGTATTTTTAACTTGGCGAGTTTGTACCGAATATTCGTATAGGTACGTATATATATTAGTTTCCCATGTTAGTTTTAAATTTAACGTGGCCAGTTTATGGTTCAGTAAATCTTCATGTTATGTTATTCATATCATATGAACGTAAGGAACGGAGTAATATGCTACAAGCAAGAATAAATTGTATACAAAAATTTTAGAAGACAGCGTATTCGCTGAAGAGGCATGCATCTCCTTTGCAGCTTTTAGACAGATAGAATGTATTAGCTTATTAAGTTCTTCACATATTACCATATTTTAACAAACTTACTTGTCGTGTTACAGAATTCAATGTTGCACTTTATAAAACTATCGGATAACAACATTATAAAAACAAAAATTTTCCTATGATTTATTGAACCCACACACAAAGTGATCATTTAAATCATCTCAATAACAATAAAACCAAAATGTCTTATTTATTGAAAAACAATAAAAAATACAGAGCTAAAAACGTAACCTTAACAATTAACAACCTAGAACCACCTGTCAACCAGCTCGTAAACCACAAACAAACCATTACGTTAAACTGACACGTTGCACCATCGATACTAAAATGTATACACACATGAACTTAGCACGTACTGAGGCCGGTTGACCGTACATAATTCTCTTACACCCAATCCTATTACGATAGGTGTAAACCTCGTGCAAATCTTAATCAAGGTATATTCCCAGCAAATTGAATGGCATTAGCTGCAAATTGTTGGCGTGAAATCGGAACAATACTGGAATTCGCCACCCAATTCGCAAGGTTCCAATTAAAATTTGAGTGGGACAATTCTTAGTTGGATATTAGATTTCTATTGTATATAAATTGAGGAATTTGCGAATTGTGACTTGTTTCAATTAAAATTTTCAGTATACTGAATGGATTTCCAATAAGTTGGGGAGTTCTAAACAAAATTAAAAACACCTTTAATTCGATTGAAAAGGTCAAAAGATTAGGTAAATATATAAAGAGTTATAAATCAAAGGTTGTTAAGAAAATGTGCGACCTGATTAACCGAACATGTGCTTTGAGGTTGCAGATAAGTGCAAGATTGTACCCGTATTCTTCAATTTGTCGATTGATGGATCACTTAGTATGACCGAGCTTCTCGTGTGCCACATATAGGTAATTCATGCTGAGTTTTGTATGAAACAAATAAATGAATCCAGTCGTACTGTGTACCGGCGTGGATGTAGGTTCATATCGTGTAATTTATTAATACAAGATGAATATTTAAATAGAGAATATGGTATTTCAATATAATTGTAATAATTCGACATCCAGCTTTGTAACATATATATTTGTACGTAACGTTGTACACATAGATACATACATATAGAATATCCACTCTAAAATTATAAATTTGAATGTAACTATGTTTGACAAACAATTTTTAAAACCGTACTTTTAAATATAGTATGTAGTATGCGCTTCTATTGATATGCAAGCGAAACCGCGGATAATAGCTAGTTTAAAAAAAAGAACAAAATGTACTCCTCACTCATTAAAATTCAGTTCATCCATTAATAGTAAATAGATATCATACAAATGAGAAGCCAGCTAAATTAGTTAGAGATGATTTGTCTGCACATAAGTTTCCTCGCACCGGCTAACTTTGGAAAATGTCCAAGTGTTCTCGTAATTTCGGAGTTAAATTCTATAAATTCATCCACTTGTAAATTCAAGTTAAGCAAAAAATATATGGAACTTACATGGGCATTTAAAATTCAAATAGACCGCTTGCAATGCTAAGGAGTTTTTCCAGTTACCTGCAACAAAAGATAAAAAACGTATGTAGTAATAATACAGTAAATGTTTCACATAATCTAAAAACAGGCTTAAATCTAAGTCAACATTGAAAGTAATTTGTCTGCAATGTGAATGTGTCGTGTGAAATCACTTTGATCTTGGTAATTCAAATGAAAATCTCAAGAATCTAACGTAACGATGACCGGTAAGTATATAATTATTTAAATGTAGACATCGATGTATCGATGTAGATAGAGTCGTGTTTAACATTAGACACCAGTTACAGTACTGTAATAACTACTTATGACATAACATTAAAAAGTTGAAGAGGTAAGTGTTGCTGAAAGTTGCCGTTTTGAAAGCTGTACCCCGCATATAGCAGGGTAGGCAGAGGGAACCTAAGAACCTAGTGTTAAGACTTTCCGTTCTCTATTATCAATTCCGTTCCCCACTTTCCGCCGAATTTGAGGCATCGTGTTGAGTGGCGGAACTCAACGCCGCACATTGCCTTGTTACCAAACCCAGAAAATGAAAATATTCAGCTTTACATTTTCTGGAGTGGGAATCGAACCCACAACGCTTGTGCCTCTGCTCCACGACAGGCGTTCTGTAGTTAAAACCTAGATATTTAACATATTATAAGAAATGTGAAATAAAACAAACACAGATGTTATAAATATTTTTGTGTTATTATCTAAGATTTTTTTCAACTTCACGCTTTATTCCACATGATAGAGTAGACAGAGAGAACCAATTGTCAAAACACTTCGTTCTCCTCTTTCCATCTGAATTAGCGTTACTGCGTATTTATTAGCAGAACTCAACGCCGCACTTTGTCTTACCAAAGAGGGAAAATGAAAATATTTTAATATAATGATTCCTTCGAGTTTAAACCCACAATCACTTGCGTTTATTGTCAAATGCTGCCATTGCACTATGACTTCAACCGGGCATTGTTCGTTTTTCATTAACGATTCTAAGTCTTTAATAAAATGAATAACATAAGTACGCGGTTAAATTTAAATTAAATCGTTAAATCGTTGTCAATATAATATTAAGCTATAGTATACAATTCAAACATTTATAACCTGTCATATATATGTTATTATGATTTCAAATCGAATAGCCTTCTTAAAAACCACTAGTTTTTTTCTATACCTATAATTATTTATTCAAGTTATTATATATAAAAATTACTAAATATTATATTAATATGCAAGATATCGATTACTAAATCGTGAAATTCAATTTAAAAAACAAAAAAGGATTTCAAAATTGTTACATTCGCAGCATCACATTAGGTGGTTGAGTAATTTTTGATTGTAAACAATTGTTCGCGATTTGAGAGTTCTTCCGGTCTTACTTAACGAGATTAGAACGTTTCAACTCTTGGAAAAGATTGGTTCAGCCAACAAATTATGTTATAAAAATTATTACCTTTCACGTATTTTATTGCATGAAAACTTATTTATAATATATTTCTATACTAATATCTTAAAAATTACCAAACCTAATATTGCAGTTTTTTCAGCTTCACGCTATATACGAGTACAATAGGAAAATCAGAAAGTACCTAGTCAAGACACTCCGTTCGCCGATTTCCATCTTAATCCAAAACATTACGTTCAATAACGCAACTCAACGCCGTGTTTAACAAATTGACGCTCTTATCTATCAAATAAGTTGTAAATTTAAAAGACAATCCGAGTACCATATCCTTACACAAGCAAATATTACGAATAGGGTACTCGCCTAAGATATACAAAAACTAAATAACACACAACCAATTAAAAACCAGTCGTGGCGCAGAGGCAGGAGCGTACGACTGTAAGCGCGACAGGTTGTGGGTTCGATTCCCACTCTAGGAAATGTATAAAATATTAAATAATATTTAGTATTTTCATCGATATGGTAACAATCCAAAGCTCGGCGTTTAGTTCTGCTACTCAGCACGAAATGCCTCACTTCGGCGGAAAGTGTGAAACGGAAATGTTAAAAAAGAACAGTGTCCTAATACTAGGTTCTCTGGTTCCCTCAGCGTATTCTACTACGTGCGGAATACAGCATACAGTATAAAGCAATTAAAACACACAAACCTCCTTATCTTCGAATTCCTATAAAAATTAAAAAGGAACTCCAAAGCGTTTTGTTTAACAAACCATACACGGGATACGTTTATCTCTTCACGCCCACTAGCTCTGATAATGCCTGGGTTAAATTACAATTGCCACAGCATTACGCTGATGTGGTAACAAAACTATCCACGGTCATAGTGTATGTATGAACATGTAGTTATCCCTACGGAGTACAAACAATTGTTAAAAACCACATAATATTGTATTGGATGCCGCCATTTGACTGTTTAACTGATGATACTAAGTGAAAACATGTTAAACAGGAGTGAGCAAAATTGCAAGAATTTTAAATGTTTTTAAGGTATATATTTTAAATAACATCTTTTATGGTGTAGATAGAATTAGAAGTATATTAATTATGTATGCAATAGATACTGTTTTAATATTTGTAATAATATATTAAATAAAGAAAAAATATATCATAAATATATTATATATAATAAAGAATACCTGTCAAGGGTATTGTGGCGCAGTGACACAGTCTGACTTTTATTAGCGCGATAGTTGTGATGCGACTATAATTCTTATATTATTCATAAGATGTTGAACTTATGGAGGGAAGGGCGCAGAGACACAAGCGTGCGACTGTAAACGCGACAGGTTGTGGGTTCGATTCCCACTCCAGGAAATGGAATTTTTCATTTCCTGGGTTTGGTAACAAACGGAGTGCAACGCGTTGGTTTTTCACACAAATTCTAACAATTAACCAAATAATACAATCAAGAAAAACCTACTTGCTATAAAGCTGGTTAGGCAGAGGGAACCTCATTCCGCCGAATTGAGGCATTGCGTACTGAGTGGCGGAACTCAACGCCGCGCTTTGCCTTGTTACCAGAGCGAGGAAATGAAAATACTAAATATTATTTAACATTTTCATTTCCTGGAGTGGGAATCGAACCCACAATCTGTCACGTTCACGGTCACACGTTTGTGCCTCTGCACCACGACAGGCCTCAGCATAGTATCAATTCGGTATAATTAATCTAGGTTGTCTACAGATGCATTTGATTTATCTTATCATTGAATACAAATGCAATTCCGCTCGATATACACGATTCATATCAGATTAGACCACCGTTCAGCCACGAAGACATCAATCAAATAACGCTTCTATAGTTATGTACGTGCCAATACCTTCGCATATGTATCAATAACTTACGGTTAACTTCCTTGACATAATGCAATTATATTATATATGTTATATTATATATGTTATGTTATGTATAATGAATTGCTTCTAATACTAAATAGCTAATTGTATTGTATTTTGAAAGTGTCATGGTTTAGTGGAAAATGGTAAAAACATAAGCTATGGAGTTCAAAAGTGTCTGACTGTACTCATATCTTATTAAAATATTTGTTATTCCCCCCAAATTTACAGGAATTTGAATAAAATTTACCTTACCACTGTGCAGGTTAAAAAAATTACATAATTTTATAAATTATTTAAATATCATAAAAGAAGTTTACACAAAGTTAACAATAAAAAAACCCTTAATATGGTTACAGTAGGATAGTATTTAGTTCAGATCTAAACACTAGAGTCCATCTGGACCTATATTACAAAATTAAAAAATAAATTTATATTTTTTTTTAACACGCCTTTATTAGCTTCGGCCATATGTATCTATCATGTCATGTGTTCGGTGTATATACTGTACGACTGCAAGGGAAACTATGAACGCGAATTAGAGCGATTTTATAATGCTAGCGTATCAAAGATTTTTTCAAATTCAAATTAAATTAAAAAAAAAACATTTTAGTTAATTTTTCATGAAAAAAGTCTATTAGTTTTTTAAACTATAATTATATATTTTTTCTAAATACCTACACCTACCTACACCTATCTACCTACAACGAAAGAGTTATAACTCTTTCCATACAATATTTGACCCAATTTTGGTACAAACTATAAGGGCTCCACTATACAAGAGTAATTAATTAATGAGTTATTAATTACCTCATAAATAGCGTTGAGAATTCAAATGAAATCTTTGCATCTAATTATAGATCAATTAAACTATTACCTGAGGTGTAAGTAAATAGCTGGCGAATGCTCGCGATAATTGCCATGACAGCTGGCTTAACATGCAATATCATATATTTCAAAGGAGGACTGAATATATTTAATTAATAATAAGACTCCAGGAAATGTAAAATATAGTATTTTCACTTCTTGCATTTGGTAACAAGGCAAAGCGCGGCGTTGAGTTCCGCCACTCAACACGCAATGCCTCAATTCGGCGGAAAGTGGGGAACGGAATTGTTGAAAGAGAATGGAGTGTCTTAACACTAGGTTCTCTGGTTCCCCCTGCCTACCCTGCTATATGCGGGTTACAGCGTGAAGTTAAAAAAAAATTAATAAAATAAAGTAATATAGTGTAGATAGTATTTATAGTAATGCAGTAAAATTCAAGGACACATTGCACATTGTTTCTTAGGAAAACGAAGGTAAGTAGCGCTAAGTGTGTAATAAAAAAAAAACTAAAAAAAACAGCATCACGCTGTCTCCCTTAGTTAGGTAAGAGAGAAACGAATGCCAAGACACTCCGTTTCCCACTTTCCACCGAATTGAGGCATTGCGTACTGAGTGGCAGAACTCAACGCCGCGCTTTGCCTTGTCGCTGGAATTCGAAGACATTGTGTTTTGAGTAATGGAATTGGAAGCTTTAAAATACCATATAAATTTTCTTTGTACTCTAAGAAAGTGGAATCCAGTGTATAAAATAATATGAAAACCTCACACATTTTCTCGTCTCTACTTCATATACCAAAAGAGAATATAGATATAAATTTTGGCATAATACGTGCACCGTAAGCGAGTTGAGAGACACTGTAACTCGTTCTTATCAGAGCCAATCGTGTGCATACTCATTGAGTTGCCGGAGATCGTTCTATTGTTCATATGCTTTAAATTACGCCATACTATTTTAAGGGACTACCAAAAGTTATCGAAGTAGATCTGCTAATAAGAATATATTTTTTAAATAGTCTAATATCTGATATAAAAAATAGTTTTAAAGTTATATGTCTTTTTTAGTCAAAACCTTATTAATTTCAATGAGAAACAGTTTTCTCTATACGACAACAGGAAAACATGAAATCATAAATGTTGTGATAATATATGTGAAATGTAGTTTTATATTTATCATAACACTTATTATGTATCATAACATAAACTTAAAATATATTATTTTTTTTTAGCCTGATGCTGTATCCCGCACATAGCAGGATACGCAGAAGGAGCCAGAGAATCTAATGTTAAGACACTCTATTCTCTTAAGATATCCATTCTCCACTTTCCGCCGAATTGAGGCATTACTTACTGAGTGGCGGCTCAACGCCCGGCTTTGCCTAGTTACCAGAGCGAAGAAATGAAAATACTAAATATGAATTATTATAAATATTTAACATTTTTCATTTCCTGGAGTGAGAATAGAACCCACAACCTGTCTCTTGTGCCTCTGCGCCTCATGGCTATATTTAAATGATATTTTAAATTTAGATATTAGACGTATAGCACACAATTTATCGAAGGGTATTATGAAAAGCCTACAATATCAATATTCTCAATATCGGCAGCAGATTTGGCGTGTAACGAGGCGAGTCGCTGACAAAACAAATTTACATAAATCCCGACGAATCCGTAAAAATGACACGCCACGGCGATCCGATAAGCCTTGGATATCATTAGGCGGGGACATATTGTAGCGATCATTCACTTGTGGGGCCTCGTCGGCCTTCCTCTGAAAAATTTAAAAATATCCCAATTGGTATTCACCGAATATTCAAGATAAATTGAAAATCCTTCGTAAATATGTATACAATTTATGAATATTTCACGTGCAATATACGACGTAAATGAAAATATAATAAACATTAATATATTTGAAATTTTCTGTCGTCCTTCCATCTATTCACGTTCTATGGGTCATTGATAAGTTGTGATATTTTATTAATATTTGTGATATTTTATTACAGAGGATTTATAACTATAAATAGTTATACATATATTAAAGTATAATTTTACTTGACAATACATAAGTGTGTAAATAAGATA
>JAKGSA010000849.1:115845-130490 GCA_033558755.1 Philaethria dido | reverse complement strand
ATATTAAAGTATAATTTTACTTGACAATACATAAGTGTGTAAATAAGATATTTACGTTTATCGAGAACACAACACTTAGCTTTACAAATACATACAATAGGATGAATCATTTTCTACCTGAGAGTATGTGAGATCTAATCATTATAATATGTACACCTGAGTGGGCTCGGCATACAAGAGTTTATCGTTCATCCTTTGTTCTCGGTAGGTGGGTAAAAACCCATTCGCGTAGATACGCCAAAAATTATTTTCTACTTTAAAACCAAGAACTGTTAGCGATTATTAATTTAATTTCAATCCTTACGGTGCACGGCAGGAAGTTTCATAACGGTCGCCGGAGGAACTTTTTAAAATTGTACTTTTCCGTCTTTTATTTCATGAGACAATCAAACTCAATTTCCACTTTTGTGGATTTTTAAAGCAATTTTGATTTGTACAGCGAAATTGAAATTCTGTCAAACAATTTTTTTCACTGTATGAAACACTTTTTCGTAACCAACTGCAGAAACATGTGTTTTAAAAATATTCTCTTATGGATCATTTAAAATTAAATGGGACGTATATGGCTGGTATTACTATTCATTCTTTATTGTTCATACATTAACATTAGTGTAGTTATTTCAAAACGACATACTCCATGTTATATATTCATTATACGTACGTTTGTAGGGAAACTGAACTGAAATGAAACACAAAATTCTTATGATATCCTTTAAAGTAAAGTAGACCAGGTAAATCAATAAAGAAGTCTTTGAAAACCAAATGCAAGTCTTTAACTTTGAAACAAAGGAAAGGTACGAGCGAAACCTGTATGATAATTTCCAATTTCAATAAAATGTTGCTGAATAGCTTTTTGATCTAAATTGCGAATAGATGAAGAGTTTCGTGTATATAGATGTATACAGACCCTGAAATACATTTATTTTCTGAAATATATATTTTTTACTTTTCTGAAATAATATAAATTTCTAAAATTTCTGAAATATATATAACTTAAAATTGTGAAATGTTAATTTCAATCCAACTAGTATATTAATGGGAAAGTTTCTGAGGATGAGTGGGTTGATTTTTTTTACTTTTTCATGTAAAAATTATTGACCGGATCTAAACTTATGATAAGTACGTATAATTACAATGATTTTGCGTGATTCGGCCATAAAATAAGGATAAATACTTATTTAGTATATAAAGAAATACTTCATTGGGTTTCAACACCCACATTATGAGTCAAAATGGCCAATTTTTTGTCTTTCGTCTAAGGTAAAACATGACAGTAAGTATATTATTATTCACTTCAGACCTGAGTCATTGAGACCAAAGACATACCTACATTTCAATATTTTTTGTATATTATAAAAAATCGTTCAGTTTTTTTAACTTCACGCTGTGTCTTCCAACATCCCGGGTAGGCAGAGGAAACGGTAAACTTAGTGTTAAGACACTCCGTCCTCCTTTAACATTTCCGTTCACCACTTTTAAATATTATTCACTATTTACGTTTTCCCTGTATGAGTGCATCATTCCAATTATATATATTTGGTCATTTCACGCCATTTGCGGCGTGTAAATAAATAAGGTAAAATTATACTTTAAATATTTCCTCTGCAGAATTTAAATTTCACAATTGTCGCTTGCAATATTTTTTTTACATTTATATTTTTTTTACCAAAGTTTGTCCTTTTATCTTCACGCTGTATCTCGCACATAACAGATTAGAGGAAACCAAAGAACGTAGTGTTAAGACACTCCGTTCTCTTTTAACATTTCCGTTCCCGACTTTCCACCAAATTTAGGCATTACGTGCTGAGTGGCGGAACTCAACGCCGTTTTGCCTTGTTACCAGAGCGAAGAAATGAAATTACTAAAAATATTCTGTTAGCATCAATAATTAAAATTCTATCAAAAAATAAGAAAAGAAAATGCACTGAAAAATTCAATTATTACGAATAACTCAAAAACTACCCATCCCATATTAACTAAACTTATTTAAGACCACATCAAAAGCACTAGACCTATCATACATACAAAAAAATATCACAATTGATTCACCCATAAAAAATGTATGCAGTAACAGACAAAAAAATACAATCGAATTTATAACCTCATCCTTTTTTGAAATCGGTTAAAAGTATTTAATATTCCATTGCCAGTTTAATTGCAGAATTGTCTTTCTCTTTACTAGCAATTTATTCATGGTCACAATAATTAAATACTGCATAGCGATACGCAAATATTTTTTGTCCATCACAACGCTTACTGAGTGGGCTAATGTTAATTGATAAAATGGATGTGAATATAAATTATTATTAAAATGTATATTATGTCACATTGTTAAATATGTCGCATGTGATTATATTTATATACTATACTAGCTTTCCGCCCGCGGCTTCGCCCGCGTGGAATTCGGCTATATCGCGCAACATGGTAAGGAGTAGCCTATGGTCTTTCCCACGGTCTAGGCTATTTGACAAATATTTTTTCGCGATAAGAAGTATCTTAAGTCCTTTTCCAACTTCAGTTCTACCTTCATACCGAATTTCATCAAAATCGGTTCAGTGGTTTAGGCGTGAAAGCGTAACAGACAGACAGACAGACAGACAGACAGAGTTACTTTCGCATTTATAATATTAGTAAGGATATACCTAGTATATAGCAACAATTGTAATATTGGCTTTTTTTAATTATAAACAACAAAGATTGGGTACAACTATATTACTACGTAAGGAAAAGCTTTAGATCCCTTTGTACGAAAACTTTGCGGAGATAAAAATTGTGATACAAATAGTGTATTTAGAGAATGAGTGCAGAAAACCAATATTTTTTTATAATAAAGTATTAGAAATACATAACATGAAGTAAAGTAAACATTACTCACACTATCATAATGTATATTTAAAATACAAGTTTATATAAGGAAATATGTATTTAACATTTCGGTATAATTTAGAATATTTAAGCAAAGCATCGCAAAGCAGTGTGACAGCGTATGACTGTAAACGCAATTGGTTGTAGGTTGGATTCCCACTCGGAGAATATTCAAAATATTTTCATTTCTCTGCTCTGCTAAGACAACACGCGGCGTTGAGTTCCGCCACTTAACACGCAGTATCGAATTCAGGCGGAAAGCGGCGAACGGAGTGTCTTGACACTAGGCAGGGTGTCATAAAACGTGAAGCTTCTCTTTTTTATTAGTACACAAAACAATATACAAGCCATATTTAGTTAATACTGTCTGCATATTTACAGTTTGAGGTCATCCCATTGTACGGTATATAATTTTTAACTAAGCCATTGTCATTTGAAATAGCATTAACATCCAACCACGTGGTCATAATGAAAGTCTATAAATAGAAACTACACGCCAGTTACGCTAGTTAGTTGACAAACAACATATGAAAAATATACAAATGATATATTTTTCATATGTTGTTTAATCATCGTGGCGCAATGGGCGTTTGAAAGTAAACAGGATTGGTTGTGAATTCGATTCGATGAGAATAAAAAAATAATATTTAGTATTTTCAATTCCTTGCTCTGGTAACAAGGCAAAGTACGGCGTTGAGTTCCACCACTTAGCACGCAATGCCTCAATTTAGTGGAAAGTGCCGAATGGAAATGTTAAAATAGAACGGAGAGTGTTAACACCAGGCTCTCTTGTTCTAGGCTCTTTGATACGGCGTGAAGCTAAAACAAAACGTAATTTTCCCGCCCTGGTCAAAGCGCGGCGTTGAGTTCCGCCATATAACACACAATATTTTGAATTCGGGGAGAAAGCAGTGAACGGAGCGTTTTAACACTAGGTTTACTGTGACTAGCTGCTTCATATGAAACAATTCTAAGCAACTCCATAATAGTTCGCGTCTATGTAATAACAAAGTCCGGCATACGAGTATCTATCAGTATTTAGACAAGGTCATATAAGTGAACATAAGTAAGTATTTGTAATAAATTTGTAAAGTTCAACGTATTTGCTTTACGACGATTTCACATATACCAATGACGGGCACATGACCTTTCGCTCATCTTCGACCACGTAGCTTGACTCCAGTATGTTTAGGTGCAGCTAGATTGTTTGTACAATATATAAGATATCATCGACTTAATATCCAAAATTTATATTTATTTTATTTTTTTAATTTCTTTGCTTTGGTAAGACGAAGGGCAGTCTTGAGTTACGAAATTCAACAATGCAAATTCGTACGGAAAGTGGGATAACGGAGTGTCTAGACACTAATGTGTCAAGGACTTCCTGGCACAACTTTCACATTATGATTTGCAAATTCTAGGTCTAAAATTTACATAAAGAAAAAAACAACTGTTATAGTGACGCAGTTTAAAGCCATCTAAAATTCTTCTCATTCATTCATTCTCAATTTTAATAAATTCAAGTTTCATTTTAGATAATATGTCATTCTTTCCATGTATCTAATTTATCTTCATTTATTAAATATTTTCGCTATTCTGGTACAAAAAAATGGTTTAGAAATTGTGGCTTGCTTCATATAATATTTCTGTAAGGAAAGATAAAGATAGAATAACGTACAACTAGATTTTTATCGATTTCAAAAAAGAAATCGATTGAATTAATGTGTGTTACCGCATAACTTTAATTGGGTGGACTAATTTTGATGATTCTTTTTTTTATATGATAGTTATTGTTTCTGATGATTAGTTTTTGAGATATTCGTAATAATTGTAATTTAACTAATAATTGTATTATTTTTTTAATTAAACTTTTAATTACAAAATCATCTGCATATCCGGTATGGTTCATATGAACGTTTTTTCAATCAACAAGACTCCTATTAATTATAAAATAAATATATTCAACTCTCCAATAAGAATGACATTTACAATATATCTTTTGCAATCAGTGACTCTATCAGTGAATTATGAGTCTCTGTAAGAATATGTTGATGATTTTGAAGAAGAGATCCTAATTTACAAATATCTACTTTGACCTCGCTCTAGATTATTTCTTATGAATATCTTATATTAATTTATTGGACCAGCTTTTATCAATAGTAATAAAATGAAAAGCAGCATAATTAATTATAGTAGTGTCCCCGTTGACGCGTTAAAAACGCGTTGACTCTAGTAATGTGTATGTCACTTTATATAAACATGGATGTCAAATTATGGTAGTGTGTGTAACATTCATTTTATTAATTTAATATACTTTTTTGCATTATTAAAAAAATGTTAGCATTCTGCAATCCTTCTCTATATAAACTATAAGTGTGCTAAGTTTCATGCTCTTCCGATCGCGTAATTTTCGGAAAAAGGGATCCAAAGATTTTGCTTCACGTATTTACATATAGGTTAAGACCTAAAAGTGGATGACCTATTTAAAGAAGCTATCGTCAAATTCGAAAAAAGTATATAAGTTAGCTTCTAAGCTAGCTCTTAAATCGATTACGATTTTTTGCATTACTTGTGACTTACGTTGTTTCTGCACTGACCAATTCATTTGTACTACTTATTTTTGAAATTTTAACCGACTTCTTAAAGTGGAGGTGGTTTTCAATTCGAATATATTGTTTTTTGTGTGTTACCCCATAACTTTTCACAGGATAAACCAATTTATTATTTTGTGTGATAATGCTTCTTTTATGGTATCATATAAATTTAGTTACGATCTGGCGAGTAGTTTCTGAGTAATTCGTAATAATTTTACTTTTTAGAACATATTCTATGACATCCGTTTTCTTTTTTTGTCTCAATTTTAATGTAAACATTTGAAATAATTGTAGATACTATCTATATTTTAAACAAAAATAATTACACCATACATAAAACTTATACGTTCTAAAACATAGGTGCGAAATAATGTGTAGATCGTAAAGATTAACATTTCCCTTCCAACTAGTGAAGCAAGCACCCTGACACAGTTTAAATATATAACCTTATTATAAAGCAACTACTTATTAAAAGGATTCATTTGTATATATATGTAACTTACATTTTGAAAACGAATATCTTCTTAACCGACTTCAAAAAAAAAACAAGTTATATATTCAAATATATTTTTTAATGTGTGATAATGCAATGATTCAATTTGGCGGAAAGTGGGGAACGGAAATGTTGAAAGAAAATGGAGTGTCTTAACACTAGGTTCTCTGGTTCCCTCTGCCTACCCCGCTATATGCGGGATACAGCGTGAAGTTAAAAAAAAAGTGTGTGATACTGATAATATTTAACTGGATGAACCAATTTTGATAATTGTTTTATATATGATAGAAAGCTTCTGTTGTCGTCCCTAATCTATTTACATTTAGTTAAGACCTGACGAGCAGTTTTCAAGTTATTCGTAATAATTGTACTTTTCAGTGCATTTTCTTTGAAGTTGGTATTCTTTATTTGTTAAATTATCATCAAATATCCATTAAATTCTATTATTTACTAATATTATCATATTTTTCTATCAATAACATGTAAACCAGATACTTATAAGCTCAATATACTTACTCAATGTCAATCACGACATAAATATTATAACGATTTATTAAGAATTGAAATGTTCATTCCAAACTTCATTGCGCAATCTATGTTTAGAACATAGCGTCATCTTCATTACGTATGAGGTCAAATTTTGACATTAACAAAATTTAATATACTTACTAAGTATTTATACATTCATAAATATCATCATGGCGCAGTGGAATAGCGTCTGACTATACACGATGTGTAGTAGATTCGATTCCCGACCCGGGTAATTCGTGGAAATGTTTATAGTTACATTATTTCCGCTCTAATAAGTCAAAACGCAGCGTTGAGTTCCGTCACTAAAGACGCACTGTCTAGTTTTTCACAGAAAGTGGAGGACGGAGTGTCTTGACCTAGTGACAAGACACTCTCTCTGCTATGCAACAAAAAGCGTGATTGTCATTATTTTTATATGTATATAAATAATGCCTGTCATGGCGCAGAGGCACAAGCGTGCGACTGTAAACGCGACAGGTTGTGGGTTCGATTCCCACTCCAGGAAATGTTAGTCTTTTCATTTCCTGGATTTGGTAACAAGGCAAAGTGCGGCATTGAGTTCGGCCACTCAGCACGCAATGCCTCAATTCGGCGGAAAGTAGGGAACAGAATTGTTGTAAGAGAACGGAGTGTCTTAACACTAAGTTCTTAGGTTCCGTCTGCCTACCCTGCTATATGGGGGATACAGCGTGAAGTTAAAAAAAAAATACTAAATGTTTTCATTTACAAGTAAATTTTTCAACACAATAACATTTATGCGTCAGTAACTTCTTATCTCTGTTAATTCATCGTATCAATTAAGTATTAACGTAATAAAACGGCTTGAGCTCACTCACGACTGCGATGAACGCACAGTAAACAGTGTTTTTAAAATATAACTTTACTTAAATATTTATTAAGACGCTTACATGATTTTACTCTCAAGCTCTACACGGGCAATTTTAAGACAGGTATTAAGGCAAAATTACCTTACATATACAAAGACCATTTTGCTTTTTTTTCGACTTATTCAGAAAATATCATCTTCTTGGCACAGTTAGGATTTGTCTATACGAGGTAGTTGTGAATTCGATTCCAATTAAGACCAGATTCCTTCTATCTATACCGCTATACGTGAAAATAAAAAAAACGCACTAAAATAAAAAAAGACCAATATTATTATTTTTAGCTTCACGCTGTATCCAGCATATAACAGGGGACACGAGGATACACAAGGGAAACTCGGAACCCAGTGTTAAGACACTCCGTTTTGTACAGTTTTGGTGGTAGGAGGTTCGTCCTCCGACTGGCTCGCGACTACATGTCAAGAGACGAACCGCCAAATATCTTATAATGTGTTCCGATTCGATGGCATGTAAACCAGGATTTCCCCTTTCCCACCCATCCTTTCCCCAAAATGTGGTGGTTCCGATAGCGGACTACATACATTGTCCTCCTCTTCCATCTATATCCTCTAGGTTGGCAACGCATCTACATCATCTCTGGTGTTGTAGATGTTCATGGGCGAAGGTAACCACCTACCATCAGGTGGTCCTTCTGCTCGCTTGCCATCCGTTACCCATAAAAAGAAAACAGATTTACATTCCCCAATGTCCGCCGAATTGAGGCATTGCGTGCCTAGTGGCGAAAATCATTATCAAAACATTACATTTATTTAATATTTTCATACCCTACATCGGAAATCGAACCCACAACCTGTCGCGTTTACAGTTCCATTGCGCTATTGCACCACGCCTGGCCTCATTAAAAAATATTTAATAAATAATAATTTAAATAATCCTTTCTTAACATTAAGACGATAAACTCAACAACATATATATAAAAACAACATTATTACAGCATATTAATCATAAATCAGTTATTTTTATTGTCATTTACAGCAACAACTTGTTTGAAATGTGTAAAACGAGATGCCTCCGATTGCAAAAGCGTTACATCACAAAGCTCTGTATGATGCACCAGCGACCTTTACCGGCGCGTGCCTTCACATCCGGGTCGAATTAGATATTACTAAAGCACGTTTCAAATGTTAAGTTACATTCCTTATATGTTATGCTGTGTTATAATAATCTTTAATTCTAATATGTAGTGGTGAATAAATAATGAATATAATTTTTAAATATATTACCAGTAGAATTATTTTTAGATGACCGTCATGCGTTGAGTTCCGCCACTCAGCACGCAATGCCTCAATTCGGCGGAAAGTGGGGAGCGGAGTGTCTTAACACTAGGTTCCCTCTGCCTACCCTGCTATATGCTGTATCCAGCGTGAAGCTATGTATGACCGTCATTTAAATCTCTTTCAGATAATAGCTATCTGAAGTTAGATGGAGCACAGAAAACGGAGTAAAAAGTAAAATATCATAAGGTTTTATTCTTTATAGGCATTATAAGGACGCCTGTCGTGGCGCAGAGGCACAAGCGTGCGACTGTAAACGCGTCAGGTTGTGGGTTCTATTCCCACTCCAGGAAATGTAAAATTTAGTATTTTCATTTCTTGGGTTTGGTAACAAGGCAAAGCGCGGCGTTGAGTTCCGCCACTCAACACGCAATGCCTCAATTTGGCGGAAAGTGGGAAACGGAAATGTAGAAAAAGAATGGAGTGTCATAACACTGGTTCTCTGGTTTCCTCTGCCTACCCCGCTATATGCGGGATACAGCGTGAAGATAAAAAAAAATTAAATTATAATATTTTGTTTCATAGTTTCTCATTACATATTTTATATACTGGTTGGTACATATAGAATACGTATTGTACAAAAAGTTTATCAAGAACTAATTATTGTGTGCGTTGTTGCATAAAATATACGTCTCAGTTATATACTCTTATATGTCACGTTATACAAAATTGTATATTAAATACATGGTTATGTGTTCTATATACTTCTATTAATTTTAAATAATTCAATATTTCTATAACATTACTTTAAAAATATAAACTTTAACTATACCAAATGTACTTCTTTAATGAACTAAAGAAAATTATTCAAATAATTTTAGTAAAGAATTTTGTCTTTTATTCTGTAAAATGAAAGAACTATTAAGTAATCTGTAATAAGTCGAATTAAAGCCAAGTAAATAAAAAAACATTTTCTAATAAATATTCATATAAGTAACAAAAACTAAAACTTCAAGAAATCGTTATTCCATACATGTAAAAAATAATTTACATCCGGTATGCAATACTAAAACATGCACTGTATGAAGAAATCTAATGTATAGTATAACAAAAGTGAAATAATCATAATATTTTTTATAATAAAAACTAAAAAACCTTGTAACGAATATTTCTAACAATACATGCCTATTAATAAAATATTTATTACATGATATTTGCAAAAAAAGACGCAAAAAGGTAAATGAACGCAAACAGCAATAGCGATTTCAACATCCGGTAACTTGATTAACATTTATAAATACAATATTCATAACGGTTGTTGATATAAACTATAATATTTAACATGGAATGGAAATATAAAAAGTGAGATAATTTTAAAAGTTATTGGAAATACTACAAAGTATCTATAACCGCGAGGGGCGATACCGATTTTTATGTATTCCTCACTTCAACTTCTTACAAGTCAAAGGGCATTGCGTGCTTAGTGGCGAAATTCAACGCCGCGCTTTGCCTTTCCCTTATTGAGTGAAGAATTGAAAATACCATTATCTTTTCCGAACGGGAATAGAGTCCACTAAAGTCGCGTTTACAGTAGAACGTTGGGTACACAGAAGTGTTGTTACAGTACGTTGACCACTAATAATAATTTCTTATAAATAAAAATACATACATACATATATACATACATATATACATACATAGCTTCACGCTGTATACCGCTTAAAGCAGGGTAGGCAGCGGGAACCTAGTGTTAAGACACTCCGTTCCCCATTTTCCGCCGAATTGAGGCATTACGTGCTGAGTGGCGGAACTCAACGCCACGCTTTGCCTTGTTACCAAACTGAGAACTTCCTGGAGTGGGAATCGAACCCACAACCTGTCGCCTTTACAGTCGCACGATTGTGCCTCTGCGCCACGACAGGCGTTAATGACATAAATATAATTGTCCCTTTGAATGGAAATACTTATAATAAAATCGTTATTTTAATATGACAGCGCGATTTATGATACCAAAGCGGATGTCACAATACGATATTTGCTTAGAAAGCGGCATAAAAGGTGTAAATATATACATATGAGAATCTTTAGTTCGCATGCGGTCAGATGCGCAGTTATACAACATGTTACGTAACACCTTTCACCAGAAATAGAACCTAGACTCGATAGATAAAAATTAAAATAAAATATTATACTTATTAAGATATTTTATTAAATTATTAGGAAACAAAGAACAAACGTTAATTTGACTTATCAGCAATTAATCATGAGAATAAATGATATTTAAAGTTGATTTCATCTTTTATATAGAAACTAGCTTTCCGCCCGCGGCTTCGCCCGCGTGAAATTCAGTTATATCGCGCGATATGATAAGGAGTATCCTATAGATTTTCCAAGGTCTAGACTATTTGTCAAAATTGGTTAAGAGGTTTATGTGTCAAAGTTGTAAACAGTTAAACAATCTTACATGACTTTATGATTGACAATAAGGAACTTCCATACAAACTTTTATCCCCTATTTCAACCCGCTCTATCATTTTTTTCACGATAAAAAGTATCCTATGTCCTTTCCCAAGTTCAGTTCTATCTTTATACCGAATTTCATCAAAATTGGTTCAGTGGATTAGGCGTGAAAGCGTGACAGACAGACAGAGAGACAGACAGACAGAGTTACTTTCGAATTTATAATATAAGTAAGGATGAACTATAATTTACTGTAAAAATTTGCTTATTGCATATTTCTGAACGCAAAAATTTACTAACTTCTTACATATTTATTTAATTTTTATAAATTGTAGAGCAAATTGTAAATTATAGTCATCTTTATATATGCACCTACAGTACTAAGGTCTTCTTTACGCTTAAGGTAGAAAACAATATTAATTAACATAGCATCACACATATAGATGTTTTATCATATTTTTTATACGTATATGAAACAAAGGTCATTACTATCTAAGTGACTGATACACAACGCACAGCAGAAAGTACTGTGTGCAGAAACCTTAAAAAATGTTTAAACAGGTTCCTGAATCCTTGAGAATTTCTCAAAATTCCTTAAGAAACGGGAAAATGGTAGTTTCCGGTTGATAGTTCACGCAAACGAAACGAAGCGAAGTTATAGGTTACAACTTGTTTTTTTTTAGTACCTTCACGCTGTGTCCCGCATATAGCAGGGTAGACAGAGGGAACCTGAAAACCTTGTGTTAAGACAGTCCGTCCTCTCAACAACTCGTTCTCCATTTTCCGTAGGAGTGAGGCATTGCGTGATGAATGGCGGAACTTAACTCCACGCTTTGCCTTGTTACCAGACCCAGGAAACGGAAATACTACATATTATTTAGAATTTTTCCTTTTCTGGGGTGGGAATCGAACCCACAACCTGTCGCGTCTACAGTCGCACGCTTGTGCCTCTGCGCCACGACAGGCGTTGCTACAACTTGTATAAGGAATACCGCAACCGATAGCTAAACTTGGTTCACTGTGTTTTGCATATATTCAATTCATAAGCGCACAATATGGCTAATGATCATTCAACATTTAAGCTAATAAAATTAATCATTCTCCCTTATAAAGATCAAATAAATTATAATTCGAGACTATAATTCATATAAGATTAAATTGTAACTAATATAACTTAACTCCTTCGTATTCAATTTTTTGAAGCGAATAATTTCTTTTGTATACTTTCAAGTTTTCGAGAGAAATTAATCTTTGTAGTGTACTTAATAATAACAAATTTTCAGTATTTATAAAATTTAAATTAAGTTTTAAGGAGGTTAATATTATTATACTTTTTTGGGTTTGGTAACAAGGCAAAGCGCGGCGTTGAGTTCCGCCACGCAATGCCTCAATTCGGCGGAAAGTGGGGAACGGAATTGTTGAAAGAGAATGTAGTGTCTTAACACTAGATACTCAGGTTCCCTCTGCCTGCTCTGCTATATGCGGGATACAGCGTGAAGCTAAAAAGAAAACAAATCTAGAACATTATACAATAATATGGTACTATTAAATCCGAATGAAAATGAATCCGAATATGGGACAACGGTACCTGATCGACGATTCAACGAACTTGAGTTCGACTTCATTAAATAGCGTAAATTTGTAAGACTTAGGTTCTCAGATACAAATAATCGAATGAGAATTCATTTTGTTGTCCACTTTTCACGATTTTAAATAGAGGTTAGGGTAAATGAAACGGTCATTCGGTTTTATAAATTAATTATATTTCACCGAAAAGAAAGAGTACTCGAAGAGACTGTTTATAGACACAAAGTTCTAATACGTAAAGAACACAGTATGAGTGGCGGCAACCATTTTATAGTGAAAGTCAAAAGATATACCAAATATTTATAAAAGATTAGTTCTTGTATAATAATCAATTGAAATTCCAACAACTGATAAACTAATTCATTCAACTATCTTTTCCTTCCTAACGATATTATAAAACCAAACACATACATACACAGTATATGGTTTAACCTAATATAATAACGTCTAGCAACTCCAAGCCTCGGTCGATATAAGCCGACACATTTCGGTAGCGGAACGTCTTTAATTACACAAACATCCTGACAGGGAGTCAACGGAAGTAACTTGATTTTCTATATAATGGGCGTAATTTGCAAACGCGATCATATAATTTATAAGCGATAGGTAAAGCTTGAGATATCTTTTATTAAAGCGTATAGATTATATTTCTTAAAATTCTTTTGAGGTCTCTCATGGCGCGGATAAACAAGAGTGCGACTGTAAAAGCAATAGGTTGTGAGTTCGATTCCCAGTTAAGGAAACGATAATATTAAATATATAAGTATAATAATTAGTATTTAGTACTATAATAGCACTGACAAAGCGCAGTGTTAAGTTCCGCCATTCAGCACGCATAGCCATTGATTGGGCATTCATTTCGGCGGAAAATGAGGGACGAACGAAATCTTAAGAGAACGGAGTGTCTTAACATTAAGTATATATGTATCAATAGATACTTTATGAACCTTTCTGCATTCTTGTAATTTGTTCTTTATTGATGGTTGCCTGGAAGAGATTGCTTTCAGTAATAAGGCCGCCATTGCACATTCATTGTAAGTGATTAAATATGTAATGTATACTCTTTATGTGCAATAAAGTGAAGTGTTATTATTATTATAAAGTTCTCCGACTATTATTATTATTATGAAGTTCTCTGGCTACAAAAAAAAATGTTAAAAAAAAGTCTCGAATTTGAGAGAAAAGGAGCGGACGGAGTGTCTTAACACTAGGTATCTTTGACTATTCTGCTATGCGAGATAAAGCGTGAAGCTAATTTTATAAAATTAAAAAAAGAAATATTGTTAGTGTACATATTAAATATTTGACATATATTAAATTAAATTATTTTAACCGAATTAATTGGTCACTGGCAGAGTCTACCACGGACTACACTCTATAAAGTGTTCGAAACGTCGGGTTTCCAAAAATATATTTCCGAATACTAAAATATACGCGATTAATCCGGTTAAAATAGTTTTACTTAATATGTGTAATAATAGCGAAAATCCAAGAGCTCATTATTGTTAGTGTATGTTTGAATTGATGTCAGTCTAACTAATCTATGGCTTTTTTTTTTTTATACCACGACGGTGGCAACAAGGCACACGGCCCACCTGATGGTAAGTGGTTACCGTGGCCTATGGACGCTTGCAACACCAGGGGCATCACTTACGCGTTGCCGACCCTATCTCCTACCTATATAAGTATATTGTGATGCCATCTGGACATATGTTTATTAAATTTAACAGCATGTAATGAATCAAATGTATATGTAAGGATGCAGGTGCCCATAGTGCTGCAGAGAGAGGAGTTTGGAGAGTACCAGGTGTCTCTAGCCAAGTGACCTAATTAAATTACGCGTTGATGTTCACCTCCTTTATCCACCCTCCTCTATCTACCAAACCAAATTTCAAAAGTTGCTACAAATGTTTTTTTTTTAGTTTTACACTGTATCCCGCATATAGCAGGGTAGGCAGAGGGAACCTGAGAACCTAGTGTTAAAACACTCCATTCT
>JAKGSA010000849.1:90934-115447 GCA_033558755.1 Philaethria dido | reverse complement strand
ATTATAGAAAGATTTCGTTCTTATACCTCTAATGCGTACAAATTATGGTATATATTCAATTATTTTAGGTAAAATTCCTTCATACCTATTTCCTATTTGTAAATTAATTTGCATCGCTCTGTCGGTTCCACTGATCTGATAACAGAATCAATTTGATACAAGATTTGATCAAAGACTTCGTATTTATTCAATGATCTGGAGTAATTGAACAAACACTGAAATGGGCTTTTTAATTTCGTAGTATTTTCATTTTTATTTTATACACCCAAAGCAAACTTATGCTGAAAGTTATGAAATCTGTTATAGTATAATAAAATATATATTTTTTTTAACTTCACGCTGTAACCCGCATATAGCAGGGTAGGCAGAGGGAACCAGAGAACCTAGTGTTAAGACACCCCATTCTCTTTCAACAATTCCGTTCCCTACTTTCCGCCGAATTGAGGCATTGCGTGTTGAGTGGCGGAACTCAACGCCGCGCTTTGCCTTGTTACCAAACCCAAGAAATGAAAATACTAAAATAAAATAATAGCTAAGAAAATAGATTTTACTTTTATTTGGTACTTAACTTCGTTATTAATTTCCCTTAGGAATAAAGTATTCATAAGAAAATGTATATTTATTAGAATAAGAGCTACTTAAAGAGTAAAAAATATAATTATAACGCTAAATGTTATAGATATTAATAATAATTTTGGGAAATAACAAAAAGTTTTCCTAAAATATTTTTTTATATTTGTCATTTTATATATTTCTTTAATAACAATAATTATAAAATACTAATAACACTTTTCCCACAAGTACGTACGTTTCATAATTATTCTTTATTTATTTTTTTTTAACTTCACGTTGTAACCCGCATATGGCAGGGTAGGCAGAGGGAACCTGAGAACCTAGTGTTAAGAAACTCCGTTCTCTTACAACAATTTCGTTTCCCACTTTCCGCCGAATTGAGGCATTGCGTGTTGAGTGGCGGAACTCAACGCCGCGCTTTGCCTTGTTACCAAACCCAAGAAACGAAAATACTAAATTTTATATTTCCTGGAGTGGGAATCGAACCCACAACCTGTCGTGCTTACAGTCGAACGCTTGTGCCTCTGCGCCACGACAGGTGTAATGTTATAGATAGATATTAATAACAATTTTGGGAAATAACAAAACGTTTTCTTAAAATATTTCTTTATATTTGTAATTAAAAAATATATTTCTTTAATAACAATAATTATAAAATACTAATAACACTGTTCCCACAAATACGTGCATTTCATAATTATTAATTAAATCATAATCAACCGGAACAAATCTGACCTTTAATAAAATCTCATGTCAAAAATGACACCTTATATAGGATTACTAAAAAAAACTTTTATATAGCTTCATTTAGATTTCAAATCTATATAACAAACGTCGATTATCAGTAAATCAGTTAATTGTTAGGTATATGGATTTAGAACAGAAATTAAACCTGTCGTGGCGCAGATGCACAAGCGTGCGACTGTAAACGCGACAGATTGTGGGTTCGATTCCCATTCCGGGAAATATAAAAGTTTAGTATTTTCATTTCCTGGGCTTGTTAAGAAGACAAAGCGCGGCGTTGAGTTCCGCCACTCAGCACGCAATGCCTCAATTCGGCGGAAAGTGGGGAATAGAGTGTCTTAACACTAGGTTCTCAGGTTTCCTCTGCCTACCCTGCTATATGCTGGATACGGCGTGAAGCTAAAAAAAATGTAGTCGCATATAACAAGAATAATTAAGCTTAAAAGATATTACGTATAGCAAAGCAACAAGGTAACAATTGTGTTTTAAAATCGACGTTATCAATTGCGATCGAATAACATCAAAACAAGCGGACAATGAGTGGGTGATGGGGATATCTGTACATCACGAGCGCATCAGATTTCAGAATACAACGCTATAGCTTATTTGCCGCACGAAATCTTAAACCTTTCGTGGCGCAAAGGCACAAGCGTGTGACTGTAATCGCGACACGTTGTGGGTTCTATTCTCACTCTAGGAAATGAAAATATCAAATAATATTTAGCGTTTTCATTTCCTCGCTCTGGTAACAAGGGAAAACGCGACGTTGAGTTCCGCCACTCGGCAAACAAAGCCTTAATTCGGCGGAAAGTGGTGAATGGAAATGTTAAATGAGAACGGAGTGTCTTAACACTAGTTTCCCTGGTTCTCTCTGTCTACTATGCTATGTGCTGTATGCACCGTGAAGCTGTTTTCATTTACTCGCTCTGGTAACTAGGCAAAACGCGACGTTGAGTTCCGCCACTCAGCAACAAAGCCTCAATTCGGCGGAAAGTGGTGAATGGAAATGTTAAAAGAGAACGGAGTGTCTTAACACTAGGTTCTCAGGTTCTCTTTGCCTACCCTGCTATCAGCGTGGAGTTAAAAAAAATGTGTAGATCACGAGCGCATCAGATTTCAGAATACAACGCGATAGCTTATTTGCCGCACGAAATCTTCACTACACTGTGATTCTGACCAATCATCTGTAATTGAATACTATCGATGGCAGAAAGGTCAGCGAGTTCCCATAAGATCTTGTTACGAATAGAATACTGATAGTCATTTTAAAGTGCGATTTTAAAACTATCTTGACATTAAATAATTAAAATAGTTTTTTTTTTTAACTTCACGCTGTATCCCGCATATAGCGGGGTAGGCAGAGGGAACCAGAGAACCTAGTGTTAAGACACGCCGTTCTCTTTCAACATTTCCGCTCCCCACTTTCCGCCAAATTGAGGCATTGCGTGTTCAGTGGCGGAACGCCGCGCTTTGCCTTGTCACCAAAGTGGGAATCGAACCCACAACCTGTCGCGTTTACAGTTGCACGCTTGGCCTCTGCGCCACGACAGGCGACAAAATTAAAATAGTAATATTCAAAATATGAAAGCTCATATATAAATAATCGATTATTTAAATATTGAAAGCGAATGTCGAACAAAAAAGGATAAACATTGAAATATTTGTTTTTTTTTAATTTGAATTTATCACTTATATTATAAATAAGATTAAAAAAAAATTAAAACCGATTTCAAATAAAATGTACTAAAATGTAAAATTATTATGAATAACTCAAAAACTACTTGTCGGGTCGCAACAAAATTTAAATGGGTAGCAATTAAATTTAATCATAAGCACTAATTATCATTTAAAAAAAAGAATCATTAAAATTAGATTACCTAATAAAAAAGCTATGCGGTAAAATACAAAAAAAAAATACAGTCCAATTGATAACTATGTCCATTTTTGAAATCGGCTAAGACTAATAATATTCAGTGTGAAAATTTATATATATATAAATTTATTATTTAACACACGATAACGAATACAGTAGAAAATAGGATAAACATTGGAACATTAATGGTTTATAATTTGAATGAATAACACATAAAATATTCTTTATTCTGGTCAATGACATTGTGACATATTATAGTTAATTTGTCATTGAATTTCATTTAAAATTTTATGGAGATGACGTCGCAAGAAGTAGCTAGTGCACATATTTAAATATTCAGTTCTAATTTACTGTTAACAAATATAATTTGAAATTAACAGAACAAAAATTAAGAAACATAGGTTGCCTGGAAGAGATCGCTTTAAGCGATAAGGCCGCCTTATTGTACGCTATTACTACGAGTACTTCTATGTTATTTGTTTATTTGTGTGCAATAAAGAATATTTGTATTTGTATTTGTAAACATATTTTCATACTTAATGCAGTAAGAAAATGAAAACGGCTTTATAAATTTTAAATATATGTTTATTGTAAAATCGACTCATAGAACTTATCTTTAGAATATAGACGTTTCCGTGTCTAGACTTTGTATCCCAGTACCTAATGCGGAATGTTGCCATATTAAAGAACAGGGCGAAAAAAACATTATTTTTGTCATGCACGACGTAAATTAAACAGTTACTAAATCATATATTCATATGTTTTACCTTTGAAATGAAGTCAAAGTGTGAATTATGCCGCTTTACCTGAAAATGAAAAGAACATAATTATAAAGTATTTAATATAATAAATAATTGCACGTGTAATAATTGAATCGGTGAGTGCAGAAACAACGTAAGTCACAAAAAATGCCAAAATTCGTAATCGATTTAGCGCTTAGAAAGACAAGACGCGTGTTGAATAGAGAAACCACTAAAATTTGAAAATCCGGACTTACGTTGTTTCTGCACTCACCGATTCAATTAGCTTTACGCTTTTTCCTGCATAGCAGGATAATCATAGAGAACCCATAGTGTTGGAACACAACTCTTCACTTTCTGTCCAAAATCGAGACTTTTTTTGTCTTATTAAAACAGAAAAATGAATATTATTTAAATATAATAATTCCCTCGAGTCCAAAAGCTACAACCTATCATGATTAATGCCAAAAACTGGCCTACTGCGTGACAACAGCCTCAAACAAGCACAAAATATTTTTAAATACGTATATAAAATAACAAATATATTTTACTTCAAAGCTACCAAGTCGCTATAGTCCTCAAACATACATTGAAACGTATACCTTAATAAAATAATAGACGGATATACTCAAAGAAAATAAAGAGGAAAATTTAAATGAACCTCGAGTAGCTCAAAATAGTGAAGACTAATGGCGTCGAGGGTAATGAAAATTTTCAACTTAATTATTTTTGCAGGCTTTCCTCAAAGGGTTCACTTTTATCACCAATTTTATTTCCCTCAATTTTACTTCTAAAATCATTTCCACAATTAAGAATTTAAAGTTATAACCGCAGAATAATTTGCTATTTCTAAAATAAAATGATTAACAGTTCATTTCTGTGTCAATGCATGAATTTTTTTTTGTAGCTTCACGCTGTATCCCGCACATAGCAGGGTAGACAGAGGGAACTAGAGAAGCTAGTGCTGAGACACTCTGTTCTCCTTAACATTTCTGTTTCCCACTTTCCGCCGAATTGGGGTATTGCGTGCTGAGTGGCGAAACTCAACGCCGCGTTTTGCCTTGTTACCAGAGCGAGGAAATGAAAATGCTACTACATACTATTTTTATTTATTTCCTGGAGTGGGAATCGAATCCACAACCTGCCGCGTTTACAGTCGCTCGTTTGTGCTTTTGCGCAACGAGAGGCCTCTTTGGAAAAGTTTATATTACGAAAATACAAATAATATAGTATACTATTCTTGTTAAAATAAAACACAGCATATTCAAATATTACATACAAATTTTTAAAATCATCATAAAAGTGAAAATAACAAAAAAAAATCCGGCATCATATCAAAAGAATTGCGAAAACAACTAACGATAAAAAATAAAGTATAAACAATAAAAATCCTATTCGAAAACGAGAAAGCGATTGTAGAGCAAGTAATACTATTGTATATTTTTATTGAATACTAGCTGTGCCCGTGACTTCGTCCGCATGAAATTTACCGAAATAATTATATTATGTGGGGAACGGAGTGTCTTAACACTAGGTCCCCTCTGCCTACCCTGCTATATGCGGGATACAGAGTGAAGCTATGTATGTATGTATTATATTATGTTTCTTCTTTTTTTTTGATGAATGAAAAATTCTATTTCCTGGAGTGGGAATCTGCCGCGTTTGCAGTCCGACGCTTGTTCCTCTGCGCCACGACAGGCATTATGTTAAAGTTATGATATAAGAAGAACTAAAAATAAAAGTAGCTTAAGTTACTCCTCTACATCAGCTATCTGCCAGTAAAAATCCCGTCAAAATCGGCCCAGCCATTTCAGATTAGCCAAGACAAACAGACAAATAGACAAAAATTGTAAAAAACGTTATCTTCCTTTATATACCGTAGATATATTCATATGTATGTAGTAAGAAGCGGTTATATTAATGTTACAAACAGACTTAATTCGGCGGAAAGTGGGGAACGGGTTATATGCGGGATACTGCGTGAAACTATTGTATGTATATATGTATGTACAAACAGACTCTCCAATTTTATTGATATGTATAGATAAACTATACTATAAAAACACTGAGCCGCGGGGTATAAAGATAATCCAATTCACAAAAGAAAAACCACATTTCCCCGACCGCTGTGTAATTTTAACTCTACCATGGCATGAATAACGCAGATTGTATCAATTAAGGTTACAAATTAATAGCATTTATCGAATTTAATAATTAAGTATCATGAATCATCTCAATTTACTACCGGAGATGGGAATATATTATTAATTAATACGATATATTGCACCGAATTCACCAATTCTAGAGCCGGCTATAATGTGTGTAATGTTATTATGAAAATAGCGGATTTTGGAAGGCAAAACGAGCGTGAATACGGACAGTAAAATATATCATGTAGGTGATATATTAAAAGAATATGCCATATAAATTTAACAATTTTAGTATCGTAGTTTGCGTAGCGTACTTGGACGTATATGAATATACGGGCAAGTAATGAAATTAAATTCTAGTAGATATATTTATGATGCCGCCGGGGTCCATGGAAGACTGGGGTAGTTCCCGTGACTCCCGCCTAGTGGTGGTTGAGGAGGAGGTCCGTGAGATTTTAGTGGGCAGTCGGTCGGCCTACCATCTGCCGGCTTCGGAGTCCCACATAACCTGTCCGAGTCACCAACGGGCGGGTACCCGTAAAAGGGTTTCCTCACGAAAACAAAAAAAATAGGTATATTTATGATGATAATTTATCTATTACCTACAAGCCTAAAAACTAAAAAAATAATAATAATATGACAGACTATATTCTCCGCGGACCACAAAGTGAAATAGAAGGAAATCCAGAAAGAAAATAAGCAACTACACATTTCAGACTTTTCTATTAATAAAAATTACTAACATAGAACACAAAACCTTAAACATCGAATCTTCATAAAACAAACAAGGACAATTGACACGAGTGGAGAAAATGTATCTTGCAATATTCTTCCCGGAAACATTCCCAAAACAAACACATGTTACACAGTAGTATATTGTCTTCCATAATATGTAAACGTATGTACTACGTCGGAATGTACGTGATCTCACGCCCCATGGGATTTATTGCTAAGTCGGAAAAAATATTGCCTACATTACAACAGGCGCAGTGCGTATGTTACATTCTTATGTGGCCACTTGTCAGACACTGCTATAAGCACTTAATAAATGGACAAAAACTCCTAAGCCTATAATTACTTGGATTATTTTTCTTTTCCATGTTTGCAATGTTGAAGATACATATATACATACATACATAGCTTCACGATGCTATCCTGCATATAGCAGGGTAGGCAGAGAGAACCTAGTGTTAAAACACTCCGTTCCCCACTCTCTGCCGAATGGAGGCGGAAAGGCGGCATTGCGTGCTGAGTGGCGGAACTCAACGCCGCGCTTTGCCTTGTTACCAAACCCAGGAAATGAAAAATTCCATTTCCTGGAGTTTGAATCGAACTTACAACCTGTCGCATTTACAGTCGCACGCTTATGCTTACGTAATCTAAGTAAATTTGAGGTAATAATTTAGAAAAGTATTCATGCAATTGACTGTAATAAATTAATACCTAAGATTACTGCATCTAGTAAGATTTTCAGTAGAAAATCAAGTAACATTTCCTAACTCGTAATTACAATATACTTTAAGTTTTGCTTAAAATACGCATAAGGTCAATGCCCTATCAAAAATATTAACAACTAGTATTCATTCTTAATTAATATGTTCTGTTTAAAGTATCGCAACGTCACTGGAGCCGTAAAAGTAACATGGATCATAAACTCTTGCTACGAAAAAATATTTTCGTCTCTTTAGTTATTTTGTAATATAATAATAAAAAAGCGCATAAAGCCGTGGCCTCTCTTGGCGCAGAGGCACAACCGTGCGACTGTAAACGCGACAGGTTGTGGGTTCGATTACCACTCCAGAAAATGAAAATATTATGTAATATTTATTATTTTCATTTCCTCGCGTTGGTAACAAAGCAAAGCGTGACTTTGAGTTCCGCTACTTAGCACGCAATGCCTAAATTCGGTGGTAAGTGGGGAACTTAACACTAGGTTCTCGAATTCCCTCTGTCTACCCTGCTATATGTGGAATACAGCATGAAGCTATAAAATAAAAGAAATAAAACATTTAAAAATCAAACCGTCACATTTTAATACTATAAATTCATTATTTATATAAAAAAAATTAAAATAACTACCTTCCGTCTTATCATTTTCTTCTACAAAGGCTCGTAAAAAGCTAAACAACAAATTCCTATAACAGGATATGCCAATCCAACGGTATCAATATAATCTTACTTTGACATCTTATTTGTTTCAATTTGTAAAGCTGTAAATCCAAAGCGGGTTAGTGATTCACATGCGTATCCATTTTACATTGGCGGATGACATTTAATTTCCCATGAGGCCTATGGAAAAAGCTGAATTACTTTAGTAGTATAGTTTAAGAGGCCTGTCGTGGCGCAAAAGCATAAGCGTGTGACTGTAAACACGACAGGAGGTGAGATTGATTTCCACGCTAGGAAATGAAAAATTAAATAATATTTTGTATTTTCATTTCCTCGCTCTGGTAACAAGGCAAAGTGCGGCGTTGACATCCGCCACTCAGCACGCAATGACTCAATTCTGCGTAAAGCGGGAAACGGAGAGTCTTAACACTAGGAAATGAAAATAACTACATTTAATGGAGTGGTCGATTCCCACTCCATTAAATGTAGTTATTTTCATTTTCATCATTCATTTCATCCCACAACCTGCTGCGTTTACAGTCAGACACTTTCCCACTCCGCCACGATGGCTTCTAAAATCATAAATATATAATAATAGAAAATATAGTGCTAAATTAATTCTTCCAAAATTGCCACCAAAAACATTTAGCAGCAGTAGGAAAATGACTCAAGCGTCGGGTCACAAGTAAAATGTAGGTCAAGCGGTACGCTACCACAAAAACAACCAACAAGTACCGGACCTATATTTAATAGTAACTTTGAGCTTAGGAAATTGACTACCTTAAATCAAATCTAAAATAAATTATTTTTGCAAGCTACACTTAGTTATTAAGCGATGAGATATGTATGACAGTAAATATACTTCTAATGTAGTACAAATTTTTAAAATTCTAATTAAGTAATCTATAGAGGCCTGTCGTGGCGCAGAGTCAGAAGCGTGTGACTGTAAATGCGACAGGTTGTGGGTTCGATTCCCATTCCAAGAAATGAAAATATATATATTTTTTTTTTATAACTTCTCGCTGTATCCCGCATATAGCATGGTAGGCAGAGGGAACCAGAGAACCTAGTGTTAAGACACTCCATTCTCTTTCAACAATTCCGTTCCCCACTTTCCGCCGAATTGAGGCATTGCGTGTTGAGGGGCGGAACTCAACGCCGCGCTTTGCCTTGTTACCAAACCCAAGAAATGAATTTAATACTAAATTTTACATTTCCTGGAGTGGGGATCGAACCCACAACCTGTCGCATTTACAGTCGCACGCTTGTGCCTCTGCGCCACGACAGGCGTCAATAATATTAAATATTTATAATAATTAAAAAAAGTAACAATTATAATTAAACAAAAAAAAGTTGATTTATAAATATAAATAAATAATTCGATTATATCTAGGTGTATGAAATATATTATATCTATATAATTTTAGAAGCAAAAATAAATTTCCTTCATTATCACTATTACATACAAGTTTAATGAAAGCAAATATTCTTATCATTGTAATAAAATATATTAAGGGCGACATCAATAGCAGTTACGATTATTATCTACCGTAATTTTTAGAAATACGAGTACCACAAGGTTATTGCTGATATAAAGCTTTACTTCAATTATTATGTTATCTGATGTCAACATGTGATTTATAATATTACATTTTAGTATTAAAAATTTTGATACTTTTTATTTTCATAAAACTAAACCCTGTTTTCGGTTTGCTTTGGCAAGGGATCATATTCATGTTTTCTTTATATATATATGTGTAGTTTTTTTTCTATTTATGTATTTTTTTTTCTTTAATCTTTTTTTTTATTTATTTAATATTTTTGTATATGTGTATATTTGTATGTAGATATGGTATATTATATATTTATTATGTTTACATATATTCTATTGGATGTCTATTTTTTATTATTGTTTGTTTTTTTTCTTTTTTTGTACTTTGATCCCGCTTGTAACATACTCATCCACTTCCACAGGTTGACTGGAAGAGATCTCTTTCAGGGATACTCCACCATTGTAAACTAAAAAATGTATTTACTTTTTCTTATGTATTTTTTAGTGCAATAAAGAATATATATATATATATATATATATATATATATATATATATATATATATATATATATATATATATATAACAGAAGTAGCGTGTGTTATATTTATTTAACGCATTTTTATCTATTTGTAATACACATTATTATAAAAAACGTTTTCTGCACTTTTTTTCATATAAAATTTAACTGTACCAAATTTTATACTCGTCCGTCATCATATCTGTCATAAAAAGGGATACAAAGTTTAACTTTACGTATTAATATAATAATAAAATGGCCTTATTCTAGTATGGTATCTCTTAAAATGACCTATTAAATATTCTATGAGATAAACAGTATACTCAAAATAGAGTGACGCAGTTGACTGAGTTATGATTTCTTAGATTGCCTTCCATATTTGTGAGTTCCAGTAATATTCAATCAACTTTAAAAAAGAAAGAGATTCACAAATCCATTGTATTTTTATGGGTATTACCACATAAATTTAAAAATATGCAGTTACTTTAACGACTGGGTTAACCATTTTTGATGATTCTATTTTTATATGATATACTGCTTCTGAAGTGGTCTCATTAAAATTTCATTACAATCTTACGAGAAATTTTTAAGTTATTCGTAATTATCTAACATTTTTAAAATCTCACTTATACTACATCAAGAATTGTGCCTATTGTCAGTACAAACATTCCTTTCGTGTAGTGTAGTGAGACAAAGTAACAAAACGATATCGGGGTAAATGCATGAAACATTGCAATGAACTATCAAATGTACCTACGTTTTTTCTTACTGCAGTTTGATAATAAAACTATTGTATTATATTTAACAGTATTATTACGTTTTACAATACAGAAGGTTAAGGGAAGGTTACAGAAGGTACAATACAAAAGGTTCTTTTTTTTGCTTCATGGTATATCCCACACATAATAGTATAGGCAGAGGGAACCAGAGAATCTAGTGTTAAGATTCTCCGTACTCTTTTAACATTTCCGCTCCCCACTTTCCTACGAATTAAAGCATTGCGTGCTGAGTGACAGAATTCAACGCCGCGCTTTGCCTTGTTACCAGAGCGAAGCGAATAAAAATTCTAAATATTATTTAATATTTTCATTTCCTGGACTGAGAATTGAACCCACAATCTGTCGCGTTCACATTCGCACGCCACGCAAAAAATATGTCGTCCAATAGTCATTAGTAATCAGTTGTAAGCAATAAAAAGTCTAACTATAGACATATATACGAAGACAGTCACTCTAGCGGTTCACATCAAAGGTCATCTGTGAAAGTTTAAAAGATGGGCTTTCGCTTTACACTATTCATCTGTACTCGTGTGTTATTTATATTATTAGATACGTTAGTTAAGTGTGTATTTTTAGAAATAATTGGTAATATTATACTTTTCCTTAAAAAATAAGAATTATCAGTGACTAAATACACTTTCGAGGCTATTGTGGCGCAGTGGAACAGTGTCTGACGCGAGTGGTTGCGGGTTCGATCCGCATAAGGGGAAATTATTATATTTATTTTACTTCCAATTACATGCTCTAGTGACAAAGTGCGGTGCTGAGTTCCGCCACTCAATACAAATATATTGATTTCACGCAGAAAGTGGATAACGGAGTGTCTAAACACTAAGTGAAACGAAACTGAAACTGTATTTAAATATATTAAAACTCAATAAAGAAATCGACTTACTTACATAATATGTAGTTCATTCCGAAGCAGAAATGAAACTCAACATATTAATAATTACGAATATGGCCTTCCACTCCACTCAATTTTATCAAATTAATACTGTAATGGAACAACGAAGTAGTAATTATTAAAACAGTAATCATGAAATTGAAAAATTATTATTTATCGATTATACCACATAATCAAGGGAACATTTAGTGTGTTATCTAAATTCCTCGTAATCATAGTGTCCAAATTCGTGAATATACGATAAATGAATTTAAACATCGGCAATGCTACTGATATTAAGAGATAATGTTCAATTAACTTAAAAGCAATGTATTGAAATTGCGTCAAATATGTATGTATGGCTGTAGTAAAACCAATCGGGGTAGAAGTGATCAAACCAATAACGTTGTGCACTTTGTGAATGAATCATTTTCTCAGTATACGACAATGCGTATCATCATCATAAAGATACTATTTATACTTATGCTCACTCTTTGTCCCTTATGGGCTAATCAGAGAGAACGGAGCACCATATGCTACGATTCCTGCATACTGCTTTCGCCTCATCCACAGTCACTAACCTCTTTATACATGCTCTTAGGTGGGTTTCATGCTTTTTACGTGATCTTCCCTCAGTATCATTGGTATAGTTTTAGCATGATAAAGATGATTGCGTGAAGTAAAATTAAAGTCTACTTTATAGTGGTATAAATGATATAATATCACTAAATAATTAGCTATTTTTGAAACAATAAACTGTTCTTAGAGAAATATAAGCATTACCACTGTATCGTTAGATATTCTGCCAAGCAACTATTATTTACATATATCTGGGTTTGTTCAACTTCCAAAAGTTTAGGATATAGGATAATTACTAGGATTACGAAGTTTAATACATTATATTTCTAGATAACGACTTCATTTAAAAGTTATGAATGACAAAATATTTGTAGTTTCTAACTACGAAATACAACTGCGTACTGGAATGCAAACAAGCGTCAAGCTCGTGTTCATTAAACTTCAGTGCTTTTATCCTAAATAATTAGATAAAATACCTAACTAAAACCATTAAAGTATCTTAATAATCTAACATTTCGAGAGCTTGAAAAGATAATTATATAGTACTAGCTGTTACCCGCGTCTTCGCTCGCGTGGTCAATGACAGTCTATACTACATAATATGGTGTATAATGCATATGTGTGTTAATTTAAAGCTTTAAGTTAAGTTAAAGCATTGAATTAAGAAAAAAAAGAAAAAAAGTCCCGCTGAGTTTCTTGCGCCGGTTCTTCTCAGGTCTGAGGCATTAAATTTAGTGAACCGGTGGTAAATTATTTGACGTTCAAAAAATGAAGCATGTAACTTCTTATTTTGAATAAAATTATTTGACTTTGACTTTGAAGGCTTTGAAGTAGCTAGATTTTCAAAAAATATTTTTTAATATAAAAAATATCCTATATCCTCTTTGAATATGTTTACAAAGTTTCACGATAATCGGTTAAGTAGTTTTAGCGTGAAAGCAATAAAGTAACAAACAAACTACATATACATTCACATTTATAATATTAGTATAAAATTTATGCATAAATTTTGTATGTCTATAATAGAAAACATAATCAAAACAACACACGAGAGTCCATTATGAGCAATTATATAAATCGTTTTCACTATAAAATCTATTCAAACACTTCACACTAGCAAAATGACAATATATTTGCAATAATAAATACAATTGCACTTACGAAATGCCTACAATAATTTTACCGAACAAAAGATCAAATGTAGCACACAATGAATGTATTCATCATAATTCAACCGCAATGAGAACATCCAGCCTGTTCACTATTCGATTATTCAATTGAAGATGATTGCAGATATAAATCTATACATGACAATAAATATGGAATACCAGTAGGTGCAATTGTATTAGAACAGCGGCTGTAACCACGTCAAAAAAGAATAAATAATAGTTGTTTCTTCGAAAGGTAGTTCCATGCAATAAACGCATAAAAAACATATGTATTTGTGTTTAAGCAAAAAATATATATTTAATTTTATCGGTGTACAATATGGTTTAATAGCATAATCAAGATTTTAATAAAAAAATAAAACCGATTACAGATAAAATGCACTAAAAAGTGAAAATTTTACGAATAACTCAAACACTACTCGTCAGACCTTAACAGAATTTGAATGGAACTATATGAGATGCAGTAGCTATAATATAAAAAAATATTAAAATTTAGGATCATGAAAATTGGTTCATTCACTAAAAAGTTAAGCAAGATCAAAACACATGCATTTCTGGAGATGGGTAAAAGCTTTCAAATTCCATACAGCACATAAATTATTGTTATAAGTATATTAAAATCTAATTTACTCCAAGAAAGAATTACAATATTTAAAAAATTCCAATAGATACCAAGAATCAAAAACCGGATTGAAAAAAACCATAAGCACAACACAAGAAACGCTAGGCGCCCTTTAAAAGTGTGTCATCAACAATGTGTGTGTCACACAATAGGAATATAAAAGTCAATATCCGTATGGCGTTATCCAATAAAAGTAAGATTATAGTTGCTACAAATATAACGAACTCCTACTAACTCCTAACGGTATGTATTTAACAGGTTTCCTAATACGCTGTATATAGTACAATTTTGAAAACATCACGATTTTTAATTAATAATTTAATTGATCTAGTTGTTAATCTCTTACAGTTATAGAACAATAACAGTAAAAATATTTTTTGATAGTATTTGTAAGTTAAAACAAGACAATACTAGTACCTAATAATTTAGAACTACTCGAGAGGTTTATCCCGCATATAGCAGGATAGGCAGAGGGAACCTGAGAACCTAGTGTTAAGACACTCCGTTCCCCACTTTTCGCCGAATTAAGGTATTGCGTGATGAGTGTCGGAACTCAACGCCGCGCTTTGCCTTGTTACCAAACCCAGGAAATTAACATACGAAACTTTTACATTTCCTGGAGTGGGAATCGAACCCACAATTAAAATTCACGTTTTTTCTCGCATAATAGAGTAGGCAGAGAGTCTAGTGTCAAAACACTCAGTGTTCCACGTTCCGTCTGAATTCGAGTTATTGCGAGTTGATTGAAGAAACTAAACACCGCATTTTGTCTTACCAGAGCAAAGAAATGAATACAGTTAACATATTTTTATAAAAAGTAGCTAATACCAAAATATATATTCTTCGGCTTCACGTGTTATCCCGCATAGACAAAGAGAACCTAGTGTGTAGACACACCGTTCTCTTCTACTAATAGCAATAATTTCTAAGCTTATTTTTTAATACTCTTAGAAATTACGAAAAAAATTAAGTTATGGAAGTAATGGAATAGTAACTTCTCAATCATTTAAAAATTAAAATTTAAAAATTAAAAATCGGCCATAATAACGTCAGTGGTGTTTCCTAGTTAGAAGTCGACGGCAAAAAGTAATTTCCGTCGTCTTTATTATACCCTCGCTAAAGATTATGTTTTCTAACAATACAATATTTTCTTCAATAACATGACGACTAACTTAAGTACACAGTTACGTACAAGTTAGACGGATCACACACGGTTCACGCCCGCGTGTCCCACAGCGCCGCAATATGAATATTTAATTTATCACTTAATATCTTTTACCTCACACATTCTGGGAACTTTGTAATGAAATAAAATTTAATTTGAAACTTTTGTGTTATAATTTTACATATTTGAGCTTTAAGATCTATCATATGTACATTAATTATAACTAGTGTCCCCGTTCACGCGTTAATAACGCGTTGCCTAGCAACGTATATGTCGCTTCATATCAAACCATGACGGTGTGTTAAAATTTATTTTATTAATTTAATATACTTTTTATGCATTATTTAAAAAATATATTCTCATTGTGCACTCCTTTGCTATATAAATTGTAAGTGTGCTAAGTTTCATGCTCCTCCGTTTGCGTCATTTTCGTGAAAAGGGATACAAACTTTTTGCTTCACGTATTAATATATAGATATTTCATATAGCAGACAGAAGACGATCTATTTTAGCTTTATAATCAATTTCAAAATAGGAGTAGATTATAAATTCTACTGAACTCTAAAAAGTCATCTGGTAGATGACTTTTTCTGGGTGACACAATTTCGATGATTCTGTTTTTATTTGATAGCTAATTTCTTCTGGTGATTCCAATAAAACTGGCTAAGACGATTCGATGAATGACTTTTCAGTTATTCGTAATAATTTTACTTTTATTAAACATTAGATTAATACATTTATAACGAAAAAAAAAACTCAAACTCAACTAAATTTTGTATAGCTTAAGTAAAAAAATACAAATGAAGAGTCCATTCTAAGTGTTAGTACACTTAGAATAGATGTTAAAACCTAAATTCCCTATAAAACAAACAGTGCAACTTTCAAAACACATTAAACGACGAATTTTTTTTTTAACTTCACGCTGTAACCCGCATATAGCAGGGTAGGCAGAGGGAACCAGAGAACCTAGTGTTAAGACACTCCATTCTCTTTAAACAATTCCGTTCCCACTTTCCGCCGAATTGAGGCATTGCGTGTTGAGTGGCGGAACTCAACACGCAAAGTTACCAAACCCAAGAAATGAAAATACTAAATTTCACATTTCCTGGAGTGGGAATCGAACCCACAACCTGTCGCGTTTACAGTCGCACGCTTGTGCCTCTGCGCCATGACAGGCGACAACGACGAAATCAAACTAAAAATAAAATAAATAATAAAAAAACCGTTAAAAATAATAAATGAATCATTGGAATTTCTTAAAGCTTGTATAAAAAAGTGCTAATTTGGCTAAACATAAGGTTAAAGACGTCTGATGATACAGGTGCCCCGGGGCCCTGTTTGGATCACCCGCATACAAATATACCGGTTTTAGAAAATTGATCCCTAACGTTTATTTATTTAGAGATGAATATTGTTTGATGAAAAGATTTAACACTTGTGCATGTATAGTTATGTAGTTTGAATATTAAATATGACTAACTAAACATTACCTAATTAGATATTTAGTAATAGTAAGGAATTTGTGTCGACATATAACTTAAAGTAAATGGCCATCGCGGCGTAATGAGACAGTTGACTGTAACGTCATTGTTTGTGGGTTCGATTCCCACTCTAGGAAATGATTATATTTAAGCTCTTTTCATTTCTCCGCTCCGGCAAGATAAAGCGCGGCGTTGAGTTCCGCCACTTAATATGCAATGTTTCGTTTTCAGGTGGGGAGCGGCGAACGGAGTGTCTTGAAGCTAGGTTGTCTCTGACTACCCTGCTATTCGGGATAAAGCGTGAAGCTATAAAAAAAAAAACTCAGTTAAATAATAAAATTGGAAAAAGGAATCAGGTCTCAACAGAACTGCATTCCACGCGTTGGTAGCTTTATGTTCATCCAACGATTCATATTTTCAATTTGAATTTAATCTTAATACCTAGATTTTTGTAGCTAAAAACACTAACTAACACTTACTCATGTAAGATCATTGGGGATTTTCATACATTTTAAATTGAACTTTTTTGAGCGGATTAATCATTTTTTCTCTGGTATTACAAAATACATTTTAGGAAACCCGACGTTTCGCACTCTTTACAGTCCGTGATCACAGTACAGATAGCAACGGTTTATCTAAAATTAATTTAGAAATAATTATTATATAAAATATACAGAATAAAAATTGACTGTCGTGGCGCAGAGGCACAAGCGTGCGATTGTAAACTTTAGTATTTTCATTTCTTGGGTTTGGTAAAAAGGCAAAAGCGCGGCGTTGAATTCCGTAACTCAACACGCAATGCCTCAATTCGGCGGAAAGTGGGGAACGGAAATGTTGAAAGAGAATGGAGTGCCTTAGCACTAGATTCTCTGGTTCCCTCTGCCTACCCTGCTGTATGCGGGATACAGCGTGAAGTTATAAAAAAAAGAAAAATTAGCAAAAAACCGACAAGAAATAGAGCACATTAAAATTATTACGAACAACTAAAAACTACTCGTCAGATCTTTACTAAATTTAACCCAGCAAAAAGTCATGTTGTAAGACGTAAAAAAATACAACGACAACCACCGGAGTTTTTGGAGTCGGTTAAAATATATGCCATTGTTATGATACTTCACGTCCATTTACAACAATATGTATTAAGTACCATAAACAACGCATTTGCTAATACCTAAGAAACACATAATATCAACCCATTCATAATAAATCTAAAATTTAAAAATCCAAGCAAAGTCTCAAAGTAATTGAACTATAACAATAAGTCCAGTCAAGTCCAGTCTTGAAATAATATCTATTGCGTACTATAAATAAGGCGGCGCGGTCATTGCCACTGACCTTGTGAGAGCCTAAGGCATAGAACCCATTACAATAACTAGACAAGTAATAATTGCATAACTTGATTATTGTGCCGTCTGTATTATTTTAAGCATTCGGATTTAATAGTAAGTAAGTAAAATATTACTTTTAAAAGTAATTTGAATTTTTGCAATAAAATATAATTTTTTTACCAACTTCAAAAAAAGAGGTTCTCAATTCGACTAAGATTTTTACTGAGCAAGCCCCATATTTTTATATAAAACCTTGTGCTTCCGATGTGATCCCATTTATATTAAGATAAAATCTGCCGAATAGTTTATGAGTTATTGCGTTTACAGGCACAAACATGTATAATAAGTATAAATAATTAAAATTATCCTGTCTCGCCTTATGAAGCATATTTCTCCAATTCTTCACGACGTTTCAGACTGTTATATGGAAATCAATTAATTCTTTGAGCCTTAAAGGAAACAAGGTAAGTATTAGAATTTTATCTATTTTTTATACAAACCATAAATTTTATATTAAAAATAAACATTTATTTAATATTTTTATGTTCCATTATGATTTCAAAATTTTGAATAAACGTATAAAATATTTGAATGATTCTAAAATAGGTCACTCATTACACAATATTAATACGCTAAGGTTAATCACCTCAACATGCTATTAAATAATATAAGCTCAATATTAAAATTTATTTTCACTGATTCTTGCTCTTCTAACTAGCATACAGTAGCATTTATTAATTAGTGCATGGTCATAGAATATATAGCAAGCGTGAATAAATGAATAAATCGAAAATACTAATTTTTAGGGCAGGCATTTTTAGGTTTAGGTCTTTTTTTTAACTTCACACTGTATCCAGTAAATAGCAGGGTAAACAGAAGGAACTAGAGAACCTAGTGTTAAAACACTATTGTTCTCTTTTAACATTTCCGTTCCCAACTAAACTTAGTTAAGTCTAGGTTTTTAAATTAACTATTTATATGAAAGTATTTAATCCTCTTTTATTAGTAATGTATTAATCCTATGAATAAAACAATCTTAAGGTCATATATTAATATTTAGAAAACTGTATATAGTATGCTAATTGTATAATCCGCCACTCAACACGCAATGCCTCAATTCGGCGGAAAGTGGGGAACGGAATTGTTGAAAGAGAATGGAGTGTCTTAACACTAGGTTCTCTGGTTCCCTCTGCCTACCCTGCTATATACAGGATATAGCGTGAAGATAAAAAAAAAAGAAAGTTGTATATAGTATAGTAAATCGAATTAACAACTTATTCACGCTTGGTAGAGTAGATTCAAACTACTGTCTGTCAGATAGTATTTGCAACCACACAGTAGCTGTACATTACATTGTAAGAACAATAACACTTTGCACTAGGGAAATTTACTGCTTAGTCGGTACATACAAAACTTACTTACTACAACATAATATACGCGGTTTAGATAGTTTAGTTAGAGAGAACCTAATGTCAAAACACTCTGTTGTCCACATTCCGCCCAAAATTGCGTGTAAATATGCGTGTTAAGTGGTAGAACTCTACACTTGGTTTTGTCTTAACACAACGGAGAATTGAACAAAATTTAAATACATAATAATTACCCTGATTGGGAATCGAAGCCACAACCAATCGCATCTACAATCAGAAGCTGTCCGACTGCGCCACAAGGGTTTAGAAATTTAGACACATACAATCTGTTAAGTAATATTGAGTAATTATAAGTGATGTTAAGCAATATAAAGTATTATAAGTAATAATAATCTATTAAGTAGGCAACTAAAATACTTGGACTCTATTTGGAAAAAAAAATCTTATTTCCTAAGCTTAGTTAAGTGATATGAAAATATAGTGAAACTTGATAAGTTACGAACCACGTGTCCGTAGTGATCAGGATAAATATAAAAAAAGACATACAATCTAAGTATATACGCCATAGAAACTTATAAAAACTTGTCATGTACAACATAATAAACGTAAAATCGAAACGAACGTCACTCGACGTTCGAGAGTCCATTCAACATAAATAATTGAACAATGGCGTTGAAAAACAGTTCTCAAGACAAGCAATAACGGTCCTCGTTATAAGTATTTATTGAGTCATTATTTTCAGCGTAATTTAGTAACTTTAATTAAGTAAGATTCATATATTCTAGGCATTTGCAAGAGTTAGAAAACTTTAGTAGTTTAGTAAAACTCTAGTGAGTGACTGTCAGATGACGTACAGACAAAACTACTGGCCATAGAAAGGCCGAAATTTAGGATTTAGGCTCCTTAGGAACTTTAAGGGAAAACTGAGAGAGGATTTCTCAAATTGCCAAAGAAAACGCAAACGAAGTAGCAGGAAACAGCTAAATATAATTCCGTGTAACTATTAATAATAACCTCTTCTAGCACCTTTTGTAAATAACAACCGTTCATTTATTCCGAAGCTTTTAAGATGCAATCAGAATTACTCTATTCTTTTTAATATACAAGTCCCTAATTGGTTTTAAATTAACATATTGTGCTAAAATCATGGTCCAAATATAAATAATGTCATTTTAATTTCTATAGTCGAGTCTGACACGCACATTCACGCCGCTCGCACTCGTTTCAAGAACAATACAGTATGAATGGTCAAGCATTCTAACGGTACGAATACAGCGGTCAAAGCTGGAGATTCTACATATTCTGCGGTCATAACGGTGTATGAGTGTTTTGTTAAAACTCGCATAGAAAGTTTCGTCTGGTTCATTTAACTTGAATAAGATTTCATAAAGATATGACAAATAAAAAATAATGATATGGAATAATTTACATCTTTTATTGCAATTATTAATTAAATAATCTATATATTACACGTGAAGGAAAAACCTTTGGATCCCTTTTTACGAAAATTAAGTGGACGGAGGAGAATGGAACTTGGTACACTTATAGTTTATATACCAAAGAAGTTAAGTCAATAAAATAAACGTTACACACACTACCATGGTTAGACGTACAATATATAAAGTGACATATACTTTGATAGACAACGCGTTGTTAACGCGTCAACGGGAACACTAGTCATTATAAATATAAATGGAGATATAAAGTCAAAGCTTGAAGTAACTCATATAAGCAAAATTTATAAACGTGCATACAATATATTGAATACCTCAAAAGAGATTTGAAGCTTGCAAAGAATATGATAACAATACAAGTAGTGGTGATCAAGAACGCATCAGAAAGTAAACACCATTAAATATATACGTCGTTTTAAACCGCGCCGTATCGTTGGAGGGAAGCGAGAGCATTCGGCTTCCATTTATCAATTGTTGAAACTGGATGTACGCAATAAAGCGTTCTATTCACAGAAAGAACGGTAACCACGCTCGTCGTTAAACAGAAGCATCTCTAAAAATAAATATGAATTTATAAGAGTGGAAGGATTTTACTTAACTCATTAAATCTAGCGCGAGCGACTGTAAAGGCGACAGGTTGTGGGTTCGATTCCCAATTCAGGGAATAAAAATATTAATTATTTATATTCCTCGCTCTGGTAATAAGGCTAAGAGCGGTGTTGAGTTGAGTTGGCGCCACTCAGAACGTAATGCCTCAATTCGACAATGGGGAACGGGAATGTTAAAAGAGAACGGAGAGCCTTACTACTGGGTTCTCTGGTTCCCTCTGCCTATCCTGCTATATACAATATACAGCGTAAAAATCTAAGGTGTCATAACCCTGAGAAAAAATATTCACACACATTATTTTCTAATAACGATTAAAATTAATAATTGTATTTTACTTTCTAACGTTTGTACTCAATTGTTGACATACAACTGTTTCTAAGCGATACTAACTGTTTTGATGAGACCCATATAAATTTAGCTAACCATATCTCACATTGTGTTCTACGCATTTATTACGCAGCGTGTGATACAGCACAATAACTTCAAATTAATAGCTAATTCGCACAATGAACGCTAGACGTTCCATGATGAATACAAGTGAGTCATTATTTCCAAAGAGACTTTGATAGCCCATAGGAAAACAATGGCGAGGGTATACTGAGACGACTATAAACGATAAATAAAATATATAATAGTTGAGTTTCTTGCGTCGATTATTTTTTGATCTGAGGTATTAAATTTATTGAACTTTCGCGATGTATTCCGCACATAGTATAGGCATATACGAGTATATAGGCAATGGAAACTAGAGAACCTAGTGTTAAGATACTCCGTTCTCTTTTTTTTACATTTCTGTTCCCCACATTCCGTCGAAATAAGGTCTTGCGTGTTAAGTGGCGAAACTCAACGCTATGCTTTGCCTCGCTACCAGAGCAAGGAAATAAAAATACTAAATATATTTTAGTATTTCCGAGAATGGAAATCGAACCCACAACCTGTCACGTTTACAGTCGCACGCTTGTGCCTCTGCGCCACAACACGCCTAATTTAATGAACTGGTGGTAAATTACTTCAGGTTAAAAAAAAGTGAAGCATATAACTTCATATATTGAATAAAATTATTTGACTCAACCTTAAATAATAGTCCTATACAGAAGCGAGATGGACAAAACGTGACCCCTGAACTTCCGCATGGCATCACGAGAGCATTTGAAAGTAACGAAAGTATAGATGATTGCTTGGAATTTTTTGATAGAGAACCCGCTATAATAGCTGTATAAATGATTTCTCCACATTAAGCGATGATTGGCATGTTATTCCTAATGGTGATATTACTAGAAACTTGTAATAACTGCACAGGTGTTAGTTAAGAAGATCACAACAAATGTTTTGCTTTACGATTACGAAATGAATTCGTAATAATTATTAGTAGTGTCCCCGTTGACGTGTTAACAACGCGTTGTCTAGCAACATACATATACGTCACTTTATATAAACATTGATGTCAAATCATGGTAGTGTGTGTAAGATTTATTTTATTAATTTAATATACATACTTTTTAAGCATTATTTTAAAAATATATTATGATTCTGCTTCCCTTCGCTATATAAACTATAAGTGTGCCAACTTTCATGTAACTCCGTCCGCGTAATTTTCGTAAAAAAAGACACACATACAAATAACAAAATAATTATTAAAATTCTCAAAGATATTATGACAGCTTAGAACCAAAATATAATAAAGTCGCTGTAAGCTAATATAATTACTAACTTTTCACATAAAAATAAATGTTCCCAAACTTACAAAAAGTTAAATTAACTTCTTTTTTTATAGCCATTACACTCTTTACCCCAAAACCTACAAACGCTTAGAAATTAACGTTTTGTTTAAGACTAGTGTTCCCGTTGACGCGTTAATAACGCGTCCTGGCAACGTATGTATATGTCACTTTATATAAACATGAATATCAAGCCATGGTAGTGTGTATAATATTTATTTTATTAATTTTATATGTATTATTTTAAAAAGATACTATCATTCTGCAATCCTTCGCTATATAAACTATAAGTGTACCACGTTTCATGCTCCTCCGTCCGCGTAATTTTCGTAAAAAGGGTACCAAAGTTTTTGCTTTACTTATTAATATATAGATTACTTAACATCTTAACTAAATTAATAGTATGAAGACTAATTTAAACGCAGTAGAATTAATTTAGATTACCTTCCTTCTGGCGAAGGAATATAGCTTCATTTCGTAGATCGTTGTCAGTGTTGGACCCATATCCTTAATGTTCAAAGATGGTTTCTCGGCTGAAATGGGTCACTAATGGGATTTGAGAGTCAATATTTCAATGAAACGAGTCCTGTGGTCGGTACGTAATGTCTGTAATTGGTGTCTAAACATATAGCTCTTAAGTTTACATTGTCGGTAATGTGGCCTAAAAATTTATTGAGCTAATTTATGTTTTTGGGTTAAGGGTAATAGATAGACACGTTAATCTAAAGTAACTACTAAATTGAAATAGAAAGTGAATTCAACACTAGTGATCATTTGTATAGATTATGATTTGCTGTACTAAATAATGTTATCACGGCACTTATTTATTACTAGAAAACCATTTTATGGATAAAATATACTTCATGGATTGAGCAACATGAATATCACTTTACACCAAAAGCGTATGTGAAACACATGGTAATTTGTATAATGTATGTACTTTTATTAACTCTAATAGAGTTATTAAACGAACTATATTTCTATAGTTCTAATGCATATATATATAAAAATATTAACACCCCTCACTTTACCCTTGCGCCTGTCGGCATCCTCTCAAGCAGCCAGTTAGTGCTTGCATTTCGCACCCTCTTCCCTCA
>JAKGSA010000849.1:35152-75927 GCA_033558755.1 Philaethria dido | reverse complement strand
ATAAAGTTCAGATTACATTACTAAAACTATAAATAGGTGTTTATAAAGCTTTAAGTGGGTCCTTGATCTTTTTAAATTTTGCATGAAAATAGACACGGAAATCGTGTATCATACATCCTTGATATGAACTCCTTTCGTTAAAAATCTGTTTATTTTAAAACATCTTCGTAATAACCAAAAGTTTTAAGTAAAGTTAATAATAACATTTATTATGTTCATTATAATTAATGGAAAACAACATTGTAGAATTCTAGATAGGCGTAAATTTGGAACGGCAGTAAATTATTTATTAATAACTCATTAGTGTATTTGCCAACATTATTTGTTTATTGAAATTTTGATTTAACTGTAAGCTTTTATTAGCATTTTCGTACATATTTTTTAAATTTTATAAAAATACCACATTAATATTTTTTTTTTTTGTTAAGAGGGGAACGGAAATGTTAAAAGAGGACGGAGTGTCATAACACTAGGTTCTCTGGTTCCCTCAGTCTACCCTGCTATGTGCGGGATACAGCGTAAAGTTAAAAAAAAATACCAAAAATTATGAAATTTCTAAATATCTACAGATAGAAAACCCCAGAATAACAATAAGAATTAAAATATACACAAGTAACCTGTAGGGCCCAGATTCGATTTCATCACACTGCAAAGATTTTATTTGACGAAATAGATATTTGCTTCGGTCTATTTAAGATGAAAGTGCCTTAACCCCCACTATGAAACACGCGTCATTTTCAAAAGATGGAAAGCAATTAAGTTGAGAAACTTCATTAATCTAAATAAATTCTAAACTACAATAGTCATTATCGAACTTTATTTATGGGAAATTTTCCCAAGTCCCAATAAAGATTTTTATTGTGGACTATTATAATAAAATTAGTATGAAAAATAACGTAATTCGTATTATCTGAGACGACCGCGCAACCTCAACTAAGGTGAGAAAATATTATTAAAGGATACTACATACTTATCGTTATACAAAATAAGCTACCTATTATAAAATCTAATTTAAAAACTTTCGTTTAGTAGTTTTTGCATGAAAGAAAACTAGCATGTATCCACGATCTAAAATTCTTAACACTAGTGTCCCCGTTGACGCGTTGACAACGCGTTGTCTTTAGCAATGTATATGTCACTTTATATACACATGGATGTCAAACCATGATAATGTGTATAACATTTATTTTGCTACTTTAATATATTTTCTATGCATTATTTTAAAAAAAATGTTAGCATTCTGCACTCCTCTATATAAACTATAAGTGTGCCAAATTTCATGCTCCTCCATCCGCGTAATTATCGTAAAAAAGGGATCCAAAGTTTTTGCTTCACGTATATATATATAGATTTATTACATTTGAATCCTATCGTCAATAGCACATCAAATCTCTCCCTGTGAGAGGACGGGATTAGAATACAATACCCCTCCGCCGCTGGGTAGCGTCCCGTAAGAGGCGGGTATCCCAGTAGTTTGGTGGTAGGAGGTTTGTCCTCCGTCTGTCTCGCGACCACTATCATGTCAAAGACGAACCGCCAAATATCTTGTAATGTGTTCCGGTTCGATGGCATATAAGCCAGGTTTCAGCCTTTTCCCACCTATCCTTTCCCCAAAATTTGGTGGTTCTGATAGCGGACTACTACATTATCCTCCCCTTCCGTTTGTATCCTCTAGGTTGGCAACGCATCTGCCACCCGTTATCAATAAAAAAAAAACAATTCATTAACAACTAACATACAACTATAATCAATACAAGCACATATACGAGTATGTTAATCAATTTTAATATTTATTATAATTACTCCATGTAGGGCAATTTAGCACGTAACGTATAATACAAGTTGCGTCCGCTATTAGAAACAATTGAATGGCCATAATCACTTTAATACATTAGCGAGATAGGATCGCGTTTCAACTGGACTAACATTGCACCTAATGCACCTAAAGCACTTATTAGAATGAACGATGCGGTTGGATTTGCATGCGATAGCTTCATGTTTGTATTAAATGTGTCAATGCTGATTTGATACTAATGTTTTGTATAAATATGACATACGTGTTTCATCTTTACCAAAACTTCTTTCACTAAGTAATGTACTACTTAATTACTTTTTTCTTATTACAGTCTGTGTATTTATTAGGTTATTTTGTTGAGATCTAGACGTAACATTAAATAGGACGACGATAACAACAAGTTATATAATATCTACATTTGTTTCAGCTTCACGCTTTTTAGACAGAGAGAAATTAGTGTCAAGACACTCCGCCCTCCGCTTTCCATCCTAATTCAAAACATTGCGAGTTGGAAACCAGAACTAATGTGTTTTGCCCTATCAAAGCGGGGGAATGAATCGAACATACGTTTACAGTGTTCCATTGCGCCACGATGGCCTTAATTACCTACATGTAATATCAACATATGAAATGAAGGCGACGTAACTTAGTATATTTTTTCAATATTTACATACGTACATACATAGCTTCACGCTGTATCCCGCATATAGCAGGGTAGGCAGAAGGAACCTAGTGTTAAGAGACTCCGTTCCCCACTTTCCGCCGAATTGAGGCATTGCGTGCTGAGTGGCGGAACTCAACGCCGCGCTTTGCCTTGTTACCAAACCCAGAAAATGAAAAAATCCATTTCCTGGAGTGGGAATCGAACCCGCAACCTATCGCGTTTACAATCGCACGCTTGTGCCTTTGCGCCACGACATGCGATAGGTAGGTGTGTTTTCAATATTTAGATATATTTTTTATTAAATTTTCTCTTAATTTATACAATTAAACACATTTTTCATTTAGAACGCAAATTATAGTTTCAAAACCACAAGAACGCTACAAATATTCGTTCACACAGTACTAACACCTAACTCTCTCACGGTCTAAGATCACTAACCGCATTTGAGCCTGCAGGCCAATGCGAACCGTCTAAGGAGATAAGTTCACTTGAAATATAGCACTGATTGTAATACATCTGCTAATAATCTTACTAATCTGCTGAATACTACGATTTATAGCTATTTATAAACAGGAAGACTTTTCTTACCAGATAATAATTACTTTTTTTTTTTAACTTCACGCTGTAACCCGCATATAGCAGGGTAGGCACAGGGAACCAGAGAACCCAGTGTTAAGACACTCAATTCTCTTTCAACAATTCCGTTCCCCACTTTCCGCCGAATTGAGGCATAATAACTTAGGTAAAGGAAATCGACTTTTATAGTTTTCGGTTATTTATTATTTATTTTTTTAACTTCACGCTGTATCACACATATAGCAGGGTAGGCAGAGGGAACCTAAGAACCTAGTGTTAAAACACTCCGTTCTCTTACAACAATTCCGTTCCCCATGTTCGGCCAAATTGAGGCATTGCGTGCTGAGTGGCTCTCAACTCAACTCAACGCCGCGCTTTGCCTTGTTACCAAGCCCAAGAAATGAAAATACTAACATTTCCTGTAGTGGGAATCGAACCCACAACCTGTCGTGTTTACAGTCGCACGCTTGTGCCGCTGCGCCACGACAGGCGTTATAGTTTTCGGTTATTATGTTCAATAGAACATAATTTTATATAACAATATAAAACCATTAGCAGTTTTACGTCTGTTTGCGATAAAACACACGCACATAAGCTTAGATTATTAAATATATAAAAATGAATAAAAAAACGAACACTAATAAAAACTAAGAAATAAGCTAACAAACAAGCTAACATAAGACTAAATATTATTTAAGTTGTTTGTATTCTGCAATGTAATAAAAGGCTTTTTATTTTATTCGTGTCGGCAAGTGATTTTTATGCATTAATAGCTTTCCGCCCGCGGCTTCGCCCGCGTGGAATTCGGTTATATCCCGCGACTTGGTAATAGCCTATAGTCTTTCCCAAGGTCTAGACTATTTGTCAAATTTGGTTAAGTGGATTAGGTGTGAAAGTTGTAAACAGTTGAACTATCTTACATGATTTTATGTTTGACAATAAGGAATTTTCATACAAACTTTCATCCCCTATTTCAACCTCTTCTACCATTTTTTTCGCAATAAAAAGTTTCCTATGTCCTTTCCGAAGTTCAGTTCTATCTTCATACCGAATTTCATCAAAATCGGTTCAGTGGCTTAGGCGTGAAAGCGTAACAGACAGACAGACAGAGTTACTTTCGTATTTATAATATTAGTAAGGATAGACGTCAGCCGTTGCGCGCGGTGATTGACAGAATTATTGAAAAAGTAACATATATATAGCATTTAATAACTTAATATTTTAATTTTTTGTACGTTGCAATCATTGGTTGGCAAGCAAAACCAGTAGAGGAGCCTCCTAGTCTTTTTTAAATAAGTTACAAATATTAAAAGTAAAGTAAAACGCTTATCGTGGCGCAGAGGCACAAGCGTGCGACCGTAAACGCGACAGGTTGTGGATTTGATACCCACTCCAGGAAATGAAGACTTTAGTATTTTCATTTCTTGGGTTTGGTAATAAGGCAAAGCGCGGCGTTGAGTTCCGCCACTCAACACGGAATGCCTCAATTCGGCGGAAAGTGGGGAACGGAATTGTTGAAAGAGAATAGTGTCTTAACACTAGATTCTCTGGTTCCCTCTGCTTACCCCGCTACATGCGGGATATACAGCGTGAGGTTGAGTGAGGTTGCGTGAGGTTGTCCGTAGTGATCAGAATAAATATATAAAAAAAGTTATACCTTTTTAAGTGTATCAAAATAATATCTTCTTAATAAATAATTTAAATTATAATTTATAAAATGTTTATTAAAGTATCTTTTCTCTTCAAAGGATCATACTTCGTTAACATTTTTAGAAAGCGAAGTTTTAAAAAACAACGTTTACAGAGGAAACGGTAATTAAAAAGTTACAAAACCCTATGAAAAGTTCTTAGCGGGATGTAAACATATTTTTCAGTTGACTACAATGCTGAACATGTGGTTTAATAAGCCACAAGTGAACTTGCTTTAAAAGTTACATTACTTTTTTTTCAACTTCACTCTTTGTCTCGCATGGCGGGTTAGACAAAGAGAACCTAGGGTTAAGACACTTTGTTCTCCTCTTTTCGCCTGAATAAAAAACATTGCATGTTTAGTGGCAGAACTTAGCGCCATGCTTTGCCTTACCAGAGCAGCGAAAAATTTTTTATAGCAGGGTAGGCAGAGGGAACCAGAGAACCTAGTGTTAAGACACTCCATTCTCTTTCAACAATTCCGTTCCCCACTTTCCGCCGAATTGAGGCATTGCTTGTTGAGTGGCGGAACTCAACGCCGCGCTTTGCCTTATTACCAAACCCAAGAAATGAAAATACTAAATTTTACATATCCTGGAGTGGGAATCGAACCCACAACCTGCTGCGTTTACTGTCGCACGCTTATGCCTCTGCGCCACGATGGCGTCTTACACTACAAATATCTTCATATTAAACATAATACCTACACCTAGCCACAGCGAGCTAAGTATGATGTTTCGTCAGTGAAGATAATATTGTGTAGTGTATTTTTATGTCTAATTAAAGATGAAAAATATTTCTTAATCCTACTAATATTGCAAATGCAAAAATTTGTGAAGGTGGAAGCTTGTTACTGTTTTACGACAATATTACTGAACGAATCTAGATGAAACTTAGTCGTTATATCACATAATGTACAATTTATAAAGATTGTGTGTAGTTAGACCGTTATTGTCTCAAACGACTTCTGTCAAAAAAAACCTTATTTACGGTTGCTCTATATTACGTTCTCCTATTTATTTTTTTTTATTTATATTTTAACTTTTATGGAAGCTCACTGGTTCTCAAAGATTAGCAGCATTTGAACGATACACCTTAGCTTATACACTTGACTGACGAATGGCCTCTAGCGACATCGTCAAGTTTCACAGGCCAATGTATATATATATAATACATACATAAAAACCTATAAATTAATGATTGAATGATTGTTAAAAATATAAATCTAATAAGTAAGTTACATTCGAACATAGCGGGACTCAAACCCGCGCCTCCAATTTTTATACGTTTTCTAAGAATGTAATCCTAACTGTACGATCAAAAATATTAAAAGTATGTTCTATAAATTTTTGTGCGGCGTTGAGTTCCGCTACTCAGCACGCAATGCCTCAATTCAGCGGAAAGTGGGGAACGGAGTGTCTTAACACTAGGTTCCCTCTGCCTACCCTGCTGTATGCGGGATACAGCGTGAAGCTATGTATGTATATATGTATAAATTTTTGTATTTATTACTAAGCATTACTAAAACAAATTGTTTAGTTTAAGTAGTACCTAGCTAATTTAATTTAAGTAATATTTTTCAATATTAATAAATTTACAACTATGATGAGCCTCCCAGGTGAGCGTCAACAGCATTTAATTCCACGAATTAACATCATTATAGTACTCTTGGACAGAATAATATACTTTTTTCAATAACAGAGTGAAATGGAATGGAGAAATAAAAATAATTGAAATAGAACCGTTCTCTAAGTAATAATCGAACCCAAAACCAATCGCGTTTGCAGTCAAACACTGTTCCACTGCGCCACGATAGAATTATGAACGTTATTACCTCTTAGGTACACTTCCGGTAACAACTTCCGGTGACAAAAAACTAAACAAACTATTTCTAGTTTAATTGTTCAGTTTTTTGTGTATTCTTCTTTACCTATTGTTAAATACAAACATTGTTTGTCTAAATTTAAAATTAGAAATTACCAATAATACGTGTTACTTTTTATTGTTTATTATTATTTTTTTCTTGCCATAGGTGTTGTTTGTAATAATTATCAATGCATGCTGTGTCTGCATAGAAAAAAATGCAATCGTTTCTACTTTTGTTATTAGTTTTGTGGACCAATAAACAGAAAAATAAAAAAAAATAAACATAGATACAGGTTCAAATTCCGGCCAGTTTATATGAATGTTTAAAAGTTTTCCACAGCTACTTAAAATACATGTCCTTGGTAAATACTTCGAAATTTTGCCTCATTATCTTGCCTTACGCATAAAAAAGCAAAGATAAAAAGAATCAAACATCAACTTACACATACACTGTAATTTGTACGATAGATTACTACTTATGACATAACGAGTAAGTCAGTAATTCAATTTAGAAGCTACAAGGTTGCTTGTGGCACGATAATCTGATTTTACTTTGTTAACAGAACAAAATATAATTCACGTTTTTATTCCGCATAATAGGGTGGTCAGAGAGAACCTAGTGTCAAGACACTCCGTTATCCACTTTCCGCTCGAAGTGTACCATTTTGTGTTGAATGACGGAATTCAAAGTTAAGTGCTATGTCTTACTAAAGCTAAAATTTTTTTTTTTACTCCGTTCTCTTATGATTTGTTCCCCACTTTCCGCCGAACTAAGAAATTACCTGCTGAGTGGCGAAACTCAACGTCGCGCTTTGCCTTGTCACCAGAGCGAGAAAATGAAAATACTAAATATAAATTATTATAAATATTTAATATTTTCATTCCGTGGAGTGGGAATGAAATAAAAAAAATATAGCAATTGCCTCGAATGGGAATTGAATTCACAACCAATCGTGTTTACTTCGAAAGTCGAAAGCTCTCCCACTATGCCACGATGCCAAAATAAATATTTTTATAACAAAAAAATTGTAACATAAAAGTGTTTCTTGAGTGGCGCCGCTCCAAAATAGATTCGTTAATTACATTAGATGCAGTTTTTAAAATAGCAGTAGACTGTAGTCGTAGTGTCTCAGGAATACTAATGAGGTCGTAAAAGAAAAAGCTTATTTAAAAACTGTGTGAATGTGTATATATTTTTAATATATTTATAATCTAATATTAGTTCAGAGTCGTCTCAGTGAGTGCGTACAAACTTTTATACAGTTTTCTAGTTTCTAAATGTAAGAAATAAAATTTAAAACATTACTTATATTTGCTTAAAATTTTAAACAAAAAAACAGGAAACCGACTTCTAATAAAAATGCACTAAAAATGCAAAAATTATTACAGAAAACTCAAAAACTACTCCCCAGAACTTAACTAAAGAACTTTAAATAGAACCACATGAGAAGTACTAGCTATCAGATCAAAGAGAAACATCAAAATTGGTTCACCCAATAAAAAGTTATACAGTAACACACATAAAAAAGGTACTGTTGAATTAATAACCTCCTCCGTTTTTCAAAGCCGGTTAAAAAAACAATTAACATATTAAAAACTACACAGTACCTGATATAAAATTAGGCAGAATCTATAAGCATACATAAATAAATTTTGAATGTATAAATTAATAAATTACCGCTCAAGCAGAGACCAGAAAAGAACATTTATGCTTGTCACGCAACCAATATGAATGTAGATCACCCTAAGAACCTGTGTTGATAAAAAAAAAATATAAGATATAATATAAATGAATTGAAAGGCCATGGCGGCTCAGTGGGACAGCGATTGACTGTAAACGCGATTGGTAGTGGGTTCGATTACCAGTTGGGGGAATAATTATATTTCATTTATTTTCATTCCCCCGCTCTGGTAAGACAGTTAAGTTCCGCCACTTAACACACAATGTCAACAAACAAACATTAATATCATTTGTACGCCAACCTATCTATATCTCTGCACATTATTTTCTTTTCCATGGTAGGGGTTGTCTGGAAGAGATTACCTGTGGTGATAAGGCCGCCTTTACACCAAAATTTTACTCACTTCTTTTGTTTCTCTTTTTGTTTATGTTATAATTGTTGTTGGTGTAATAAAGAATTAAATAAATAAATAAATAAATAATGTCTTGAATAAGAATGGGAAGAAGCGAACGGAGAGTCTTGACACTAGATTCTCTTTGCCTACCTCACTTTGCGTTCATATATAGTTTTGAAAACGTTCTGTACCACTGGACACAAATAACGGTATTATGCTGGTTAGGTTATTAAGTTTGCTTAAATAAATGATTTTCATTTCAAAACTCCAACAATAATGTTTTCTATATGTTATTAAAAAAATAAATTTACATAAAGAGGGCTTATTATGACTATACCTAGAGGCCATCGCAGCGCAGCGAAACAACGTGTGACTAAATCAGCGGGAATAAAGCCGTTGTGGGTTCGATTCCCACTTGGGCAAATGATTATCTACCTATATTTAAATTATTTTCATTTCTCCGTTCTAATAAGAAAAACCGCGGCGTTGAGTTCCAACACTCAACACGAAACTCGATATATTGACACTAGATTATCTTATAAAATTTCAATTAGATAGCGCAAACTTTAGATAACATTCATTTATTTAACGGCCTCGCTTGATTGATCGGGTCAATACGAAACCAGTTTCAAGTGCAGTCGCATAAGAACATGGTACTATCCGGCAATCCGGCTCACTTACAGTAGTGGTACTTGTACATTAATTGTATCGTTGAAACAAACTAAGAATGACTTAATTATAAGATATTTAAAATATCTAAAGATCTATTTGAAAAGAATCTGTACTGAAAAACAGAAGAATGTCAAAACACTCCGTTCGTTGTTTTCAGCTCGAATTCTATTCTGTTTTATAGTATAATGTATTTTTATTATACTTTTTTTACATATATTTGTATATTATGAATCTTAAAATCAATCTAAAGCAAACACTAATTGTCAATAAGGAAGTTATTCGTTCCTATCAGTTGAATTAAAATTAAATTGTAGACATCTAAAATAAGGATAAAGTAAGAAATTAACACAAAAATAATAATTTATCGATATATAGCAATATATAGATAAATTATTGTTCTTATAATACAAATTACAATTAAATGCATAACATTATATATATTACAACCTCGTCTCATATTTATAGATATCGAACCTCCAACTCCATTATTTGCGCGACAGATTGTGGGTTCGATTCCCACTCCAGGAAATGAAAATTTTAGTATTTTTATTTCTTGGGTTTGGTAACAAAGCAAAGCGCAGCGTTGAGTTCCGCCACTCAACACGCAATCCTCAATTTGGCGGAAAGTGGGGAATGGAAATTGTAAAGAGAATGGAGTGTCTTAACAGTAGGTTCTCTGGTTCCCGGGATACAGCGTGAAGTTAAAAAAAAACTTCATTATTTTCAAAGAAACAAAACATTAAAAAGGACGAATTTACAACTCAAAAAGTTCAAAAAACTCAATTTATTACATTAAAGGAGGAATTTTAAATTTAAAACTTACATATTACATTAAACATGATAATCGACGATTAAAGCAAAAGGAAGTTCAAGAGATTTTATCTCATTAAAATTAAAAGGGCTGCCGAGGCCTAGTGTAAAGAGGCCCTTAGATAGAATCTGCCGTAATGAGCGCTCATACATCTTGGCCCGGTATAAATAAAGGCATTCAAGGCGCTGAACGCTGAATGTATTATATTGATTTTTGTTGATTTTAACATCTAGTAATTTCTTTAGTGCAGCTGGAAACCGGGTATTTTTATTGCGGAATACTCGTTCGTTTTTATACTATGTTATTTTAAGCCCGACAGTAAGTTCGATAGAACTTTATCATCGTATACTTCATTCCACGGTGGAATTCATGGTAAAAAGTGAAAACATAAAATTTTATGGTTCGCCAGTTACGGATAAATATCTATACGTGACGTCCATATATTTTACGTTTAATTACAAAAATTTTTTTAGCTTTTCGCTGTATCTCGCATATAACAGGGTAGGCAAAGAGAACCTGAGAACCCTCTGTTAAGATACTCCGTTCTCTTAATATCCGTTCCGCACTTTCCGCCGTATTGAGGCATTGCTGACTGAGTGGCAGAACTTAACGCCGCGCTTTACCTTGTCACCAGCGCGAAGAAATTAAAATATTTACAATATAATATTTAGTATTTCCATTTCCTGTGGGAGAAGGAATCGAACCCACAACCTGTTATCAACAATTTAGTGAAAAAAAAAACAGTTTAAACTCTTACAAGTAACATAAAAGTAAAGGTTAAGCTTTAAAACGAGAGATCGCATCTAAACAAGGAAATTCACTCAGGTGAAAACTTTCAGATGCTTCAATTCTTATCAAACTATAATATTATAAGCTCATAACTAAGCTGTTAGGTACCTTGTATTTCTATTGAAGTTTCCTTTTGACATAAGACTACAATCCTTTGAACGCCTGACAACTTTTGTTTGCTCAGTTTAGTTCATTATAGTTAAATGCATCTTAACAACTAGTTACGTTAAGTATTATAATTGTAAGTATTAAATATTGTACAAATTATATGTTTTGCTGGAAAATTAAGTTATTCTTTAGGTATCAGTGACGAGTGGTAGAAATTTTAGTTAGGCAAACCGGTAAATTAAGGGAAGCCGATGTATACTTAGGGAAGCTGGTATATATACTTAGGGAAGCCGGCAATTTTTAGGGAAACCGATATATTTAGGGAAATCGGTACAGGATGTCATAGTATTTCGTAATTTCACTATACAATTTTGGCGATGACTTTTTTTTTAGATCTATAAGCAGACAGAGCTTGTTTTTTTGCAGTTTTATGCCCAATATTTTGCCTGGCGACCATTTTTTTTCAGCTCTCACTACTTGTTTGACTGTGTTTCTTCGAGCTCCACTGGTGAGCTTTTTTTTAGGTCTCATACTTGTACTTCGAAAAGTTAGGCAAGCCGGTAGGAATCTAGTCGTATGGACACAAAATATAAAGATAGAAATATATATATTTATATCTTGACACATCTTAGTTTGTGTGTTAAAATTAATGATTAAGATTTTAATAAAAAACAACACACTTCTAAGAAAAAGCAATTAAAAGTGCAATTATTACAAAAAAAATACTCAAAAACTACTTGTCAGATCTTAACTAAATTTAAATGTGCCCACATCAGAAGCACTAGCCATCGTATAAAAAAAGAATCATCAAAATTGATTCTCCCAGTAAAAAGTTATGCGGTAACACACATAAAAACATACAATCGATATTGTTGAAGTCGGTTAAAAAAGAAGAACAATTTACTATAAAGAATTTAATTATAAGATTTGAAAATTATATAATAAACTTAAATATAAAACGCATAATAGAATATATTTATAGGTCGTAACGTTTGTATATTAATTATATAACCGGTATTTTAATAGCATTTAAATATAAATTAAAAACTCAATTAGTCTAGGACAAAAAGCCACACGTGTTGCTAAAAATTGAAAGGCACACGAATGCATGTTAAAACATTTTTCACTAAGTATTAACCACAATTTTCAACCCAATTCTTTTATAAATACAGTATACAACCGATTACCAATATTAGCCGATTAAAAGTAAATTGAGCCAAGGTAACTAACGGGTAATATATAGCATTTTTTGTGAAAAATTATTAAGAAGATTTAAATCAGAAAAGCACGAAATTTATCGTAATATACTTATCAACTTCAAAGAACAGCTTCACGCTTTATCTCGCATAGCAGGGTAGTAGAAGAGAACCTAGTGTTAAGACACTCCATTCACTGCTTATTATGGTATTCTGTATATTAATTTAATAAAATTATAATTTTTCAATTCCTGGGTTTGGTAACAAAGCAAAGCGCGGCGTTGAGTTCCGCCACTCAGCACGCAATGCCTCAATTCAAGTGGGGAACGGAGTGTTTTAACACTAGGTTCCCTCTACCTACCCTGCTGTATGCGGAATACAGCGTGAAGCTATGTATGTATGTACAATCATAATCTACAAAATTATTCAAACCAAAAATATATCAAAATAAATCATGATAAAAATGAATAAGTACGGCCAGATAATTAACCTGCTACACATGGACCGTTATCAATATGATCACATGGTTCGTTCTACCCTTTAGGTCAGAGTCACAGAAAAATACAATTTATATTATGAACAATATAAATTTCATATTTTTTGAAGTTTTTTTAAAGACTTAATCACACGCTTAGGAAACGAAAAACATATTTAGAAAACGTATAAAAATTTGAACGCAGCGGGACTCGAACCCGCGCCTCTTGAAAACCGTCCAAGAGTTCTGACCGCCAAGCCATGCGTTGTATATCCGACTGCGTCGAAATTCTTAAAAAAAAAATTATACGTTTTCTAAATATAATATAAATTTCATTTACAGCCTAATTCTTTTTCCGCAGCATAGTAGACAGAGAGAACCTAACATCAAGAAACTCCGTACTCTTCTTTCCGCCGGAATTCGAGACGGCATGTTGAGTGACGAAACTCAAGGCCGCGTGGAAATGAAAATAATTTAAATATATCCATTCCCCAGAGCGGAAACTGAACCTAAAACCATCATATTTACAGCCATAGCTGTCCCACTGCGGTATGACGGCCGCAATTTCATTTCACACTTTCACAAAAAAAACATATAGCGCTATTAGAAAAATTCAAAAATTTGCGCCCGCATGTTTGATATGCGAAACATGCGCTCACAATTTTAGTTCTTCCACACTTGTTTTACATTGCACATTTGCTTATATCAATGATGTGGGGCAATTTCCCTTTCGACTAACATCAATCTAGTTCGGAAGTTAGGCTCGTGATTACGAGTGACTGTTATTGTTGTACTATAACTGTTTGTTCTATTCAATTAACTTCTATGAATATTACTTGCGTGAAAAAAGAATTCTAAATATAGCTTTGCAAATTTATTATAAATAATTACTGTGTTTCGGCTCATTTAACTTATATATATACTGGAAAGCCCTTAATTAAAATATGCCTATACTAAGTATGAGGCCAGACGTGGCGCAGACACGAGCAGATTGTGAGTTCGATTCCCACTTCAGGAAATGAAAATATTAAATATAAATAATAACTAATATTTAGTATTTTAATTTCTTCGCTCTGGTAACAAGACAAAGCGCGGCTTTGAGTTCCACCACTTAGCACCTCTTTCCAATTTGAAACGGAAATGTTAAGAGAACGAGTGTCTTAACATTAGGTTCTCAGGTTCTCTCTGCCTACCCTGCTATGTGCGGGATACAGATAAGCATTCACTATTCAATGACTTGAAATATAAAACAAGAGTAACGAAGCATTTCACTTAGGTCTTTGCCTCTGGAAAGTTCGAAAAATACGTAAAAATAAGATTTTGACTATCTACAATACAATAAAAAGTACAACAAAATTTTGATTTCAAGCAATTTACTGGCATGATAACCATTAAGGTATCGCCTTGATGTCTTATACAGAAAAAAAATCTAACGACTACTAATATTATCTAGCTTTCGTATTTAATATTATAATTGGAATACCATCCACTTTCATTTCTTACACTAATGAAAAATTCATGATTTACTTTCCGGTAATAATAAATGAATAAATAAAATTTAATTCCTAAATTATGACAGGAAATAATGGCGTTACGTACGAACTATGAATAAATAAATCGATTATTATTTAGTAATCGATTATTATTAGACACATCTTGATGAGTTGTGACGTGTCTGGTTTATAATACACTATGGTGGTCAGTTTCGAACCTGAGAATATGATTAAATTATATATGAATCTGTCAATGCTATCCACTTATAAGGGAATAATTAAGATTTTTACGAAAAAAGAAAATGGACTTCCAATAAAATGCACTAAAAAGTACAATGATTACGAATAACTCCGAAACTACTCGTCAGATCTTAACTAAAGAAATTGACTTACCTAGGAAATTGGACCACAAAATCACATTTTCACAATAAAATCATTAAAATTATTTCAACCAGTAACAAGTTTTGCGGTAACATACATACAAAATAGAGTCAAATTGATAACCTCCTCTTTTTTTGAATTAAAGAAACAAAATACATGAATCTGACAAAAAAACAGTCCACAAAGAAATCGTTTTTTAATTGTCCAATAACAAATGATGCTCGAAATAAGTCAACATAAGATAACCAATATTTTCTACTACCCATTTTCTTATACTAAAGCCAAAAAAGTAAAAAGAAGTAACACTAATGAATTTGAATATTAGTATAAAAGCATGCCTAGCAACTTTTAATCATATCACATAAGACTTGGGCCAGGAAACGCGTTATCAGTGGGTTTCAATTGCGGGCAATACGTGGCTAACTAAATTATCACAATTCACACCATTTCATAATTCGTTGCAATTGTATGAATGATTAATTATTATTAAAAAAAAATCTTTCTTTATTATTATCTACTAAAAATATATTTTTACATTTGATTTTTTATAAGTACATAAATCGGTTATTGTTTTTTTTATAAACATTGCAACGTTGCATGTGCCATTTAATATGGATTCTAGTAGGAGTAGTAGTTTATAATGTCATCTATATAGAGTAGAGGTAGAAAACATAGTGACGAGTCACTATATTTTCCATCTTTGGATATTTTTTCACTTTCATCTAGGATACCAGCACAAAATACGTGATTTAGACCTTATATATATTATTTTTAAATTATTATATTATACTAATCTAGCAACTTCTACTATCGTTTGTAAGGCAAGTCCCAACTGCACCATTCAAAACAATTAACATTATATTAGTGAAAAACATATGAGCAGGAAAACATACAAGCACGAAACAGATTAAATAAAAGTAAGCATAACAAATAAGTGGTAATAATTTTAGTTAAACGCGTTTGCAGTACAAAAACTTAATAAGCTCATTATCCAGAATATTCCCACGTACATCGTTCCGGAGTGCGCGGAAATGTTCAAAATAATTACACTAGAACGAACGACACAAGGCGTTATGTCATATAACCATTCATATAATAGGCCCATAGCCGAAATGGTCCAACTTATTTTTCGGAATTCCTATAAATAATAAATATTTCAAGCAAATTTTCTTATATCTATTAAAAATACATATTCTTTTTATAAAAAAAAACAGATTTTACGTAATTTTAGCAAAAAAAGAAAACCGACTTCAAATTTTATAAATTAAAAAGTACAATTATTACGAATAACTCGAAACTACACAAAAAAGACATACACAAAAACAAATAATTATCAAAATTGGACTGAAAAAGAAATAAAATTATTGGGTGAACAGTAAAAAGTTATGGGGTAACACTATAAAAGAGAACCTCCTACTTTTTTGAATAACAAAAATATATATTAACTTTCATCGTAATGTTTTAAATATTAATTTCAGTATAAAACATTTATACGCATTTTATAAAAATAGGTAATTCAAATAACGAGATATATCAAATAATAATTTCATTGAAAAACAACTGAATGCAATTACTAAAATACAGGGAAATGAGAAGATATCTTAATAATCTACGTAAATTTTCTTACAAAAGCCTATCTCTATTTCTCCAGTAATATAGGCCACTTTAGTTAGCGGCCTGGTAATTAGACTCGTCCCATATCTTAATTTGAGGCTGGTGATGGTTCTGCAAAGCTGGTATAATTGCAGTTTACGATATTACTTACTGTAGAACATAAATTGCAATCACACAGCGGCTTGGAAACCGCTATGAAAAATATGAAAGTAACGCGATATGTTCGCCTTATTTATGACTAGCTTTCCGCCCGCAGCTTCGCCCGCGTGGAATTCGGTTATATCGCGCGACGTGTAAGGAGTAGCCTATAGTCGTTCCCAAGGTCCAGACTATTTGTCAAAAAAAAATTATAAAAAATAAAAATATTTTTTTTTATAAAACTTTTTTCGCGATAAAAAATATCCTATGTCCTTTCCCAAGTTCAGTTCAACCTTCATACCGAATTTCATCAAAATCGGTTCAGTGGTTTAGGCGTGAAAGCGTAACAGACAGACAGACAGAGATACTTTCGCATTTATAATATAAGTAAGGATTACAATTCTTTTTTCATAATACAAAGTTTATGCTTTGCAAAAGATTTTTTTTTTTGAAATGTTAAAGAAAAGATTAAGAAGGTTCACTATAAGAAGATTAATTATATTAAAAATAAGCAGATATATGTATACAAAATTATATAAAGCATAGGTGAGCGGCAAGAGAGGTAGGAGATCTCGATTGACCTTCGAGAACACAGTATCAATGATACTGGAGGAAGTTAACGTAAAAAGCATGAGGACCTCCCGGGGGGCATGTATGAAGAGGTTAATGACTGTGGACGATGCGAAAGAGATATGCATGGACCGTAGCGTTTGGCGCTCCGTTCTCTCTGACTACCCCGCTAGGATTGAAGCGTGAAGTTAAGACAAGATAAGATATACAAATTTGATAATGAAAATAACCAAAAAATTGCCAATAAGTTACAATTTTTATGTGACGTAGAATCAATTTGTGCACGAAATGGCATATTTATAAGAACATTTGGCATGAAAACTAAAAAAACACACACGAATTCAATAAGAATAGATTTACCGTACAACATCAGGTCTAAAGTGTTATACAAACAAAGCATACAAAACCATAAATAGCAAACTAATTCACGCGGTGACAGAACACTACTTGTCATGGGGCATTAAACTTTTGTTCGTCGTACTGCAATGCAGATTTGTGACATGTGTGATGCGTGTGGTCCAATCAGAAGGCATCAATTACGTACGCCCATTTGGTTTTTCAAATCGTATGTATTTCAAAGTTGTTGAAGAATTTATATTTACTTGGAAACATTACTACGTAATACTATAAGTAATGAAAATTTGGAGATATTATTTTATTTTTTTAACCATAATAAGAAAAAAAATAAAGAGGCATAAACATACGACTAACAACGCGACGGGATGTGGGTTCGATTCCCACTCTAGGAAATTAAAATATCAAATATTTATTGTGACGAATATTTTCATTTCCTTGCACTAGTAACGAGGCAAAAGGCAGCGTTAAGTTGCACCACTCAGCATGCAATGCCTTAATTCGACGGAAAGTGGAGAACGGTAATGTTAAGAGAACGGAGTGTCTTAACACTAAGATCGCAGGTTTTCTCTGTGCCTTCCCTTTTAAGTGCGGGATACAGCGTAAAGCTAAAACAACAAAAATAATCAGATTCTACTATCATTCTGATAACTGCAATCATCGTGCAAGAGAAACAAATACATAAATAAATAATACATGATTATAACCAAGATCTACATATATTTGAATGAAATAAGCAAGTACTTCATAATAAATTCATTAAATTATACCACCCACCACTAAAGTTGGATTAACTTCACAGTTCTGATTAAAAACAAAGCGACTTATTAATATTAAAACAAGTATATTACTGACTAATTTAAAAAAAAAATGTTTTAAGAATTTTAGCCACTGCTATCAAAATTAACTTCAATTTATAAATTCCCTTCTCTATAGTAAATATACCTAAAGCTTCCTCATCCCCAAACAAATAACCAAATTAAATCTTTTAAGCAATATAAATGTGTCTTTTAAAACAATAATCCCGACTTGGACGGATAAAATTATCTTATCACATAAATAGCTGCCATCTTGAATGCGTACGTATGTACGTAAGAGCTTTTAAGATGCATTGCTCAGTATAATTAAACATTCTCAACGGGTGTTGAGGCTTCAAGATTTTTGTGACGGCAATAAAAGTTTACAGCTCTCTGAGTACGATGAATATGCTTTTAAAGAATATTATATAATTTTAAGTATTAAAATTAAAAGAACAATAATAAATAATTTCTTATACGTTTATATGATAATATTTTTTATATGCCTCGATCCAGTGGAAAGTGGGGAGGTAATTGTTGAAAGAGAACAGAGTTGTCTTAACACTAGGTTCTCTTTTTCCCTCTGCCTATGCGGAATACAGCGTGAAGCTATATTATATATAAAGCGTTTCTCTATTTGTTTACTATATGGGTCTATATAGTGTTTCAGTAGACCAGGGGTAAGCAACCTTTTTTTACAACGGAACTATTTCAGAATTTGATTCTCAATTTTTTGGCAAGCCAAACTTTATATTTTGAATTTTTTTGGCGGTCCACAGTTTTAAAAAATATTTAAAATTGCTTATACAATTTTAAAATTATATTAAAAAAATACGAAATCTCAGAAAAAAAATGGTAGAATTTAATATGTTAGCGGAAGAATATCTATAAATAAAAGCTTGGCGAGCCGCATAAAGCTATTAAGCGGGCTGCGGCTTGTCCACCCCTGCACTACACTATATGTTGTTTCCCGAGAAATTTCAAGTTAGAACGCGGCTTCTTGAGTACTAATCTTGTATAAGGTTATCAAGTAATTGGACAAAAGAAAATTATTTTTAACTTACAGATTCGTTTCAAGAATTTAATAGTTATATTAATAACTATAATAGCGGATTAGAACAAAAAAAAATTCAAGCGCATTGCTATTTTAATAATAGACAAAGACTGGCATTGGCAAGAGCCTTCAAAGTTGGCAATTTGAAAACATCCGACGGAAACTCATTGACACAAATGCCTATGTAATCGGGCTTTACCTAGAGGCCCTATTTCTGACTTTTCAAGGCCTTAATTTTTTACCGAACAAAATTTTAACGATAAAATTCTTATCTTTTAATAACTGAACTCACTCATTTTTCTTTGATGAAATCTATTGATGTGATAATTAACTATGATATTTCGTTTTAAAAGCGAATATTTTTTCATTCCACATAGCTATTTGAAGCTCCGTCCTCCACTTCACGCCGTCATGGACCAGCGGCGGCTGGTGGAAGGTCACGTCACGAAAAGCATGAGGACCCCCCGGAGGGCATGCATGAAGTGGTTAACGACTATGGACGAGACGAAAGACCGTAGCGTTTGGCGCTCCGTTCTCTCTGACTACCCCGCTAGGGATAAAGCGTGAAGTTAGATAGGTAATATTTTTTCATTTTACCTAATATCTAATACATTTGAATCCATCGTGGCACAATAGGACAATGCCTGACCGTAAGTGTGATTAGTTGTGGATACGAATCTTATTTTTTCCTTGTACTGGTAAGACAAATCGGACAAAAAGCGGAGAACGGAGTGTCTTGACACTCCACACAAGTGCTCTCTGTTCATCCTGATATGCGGGATAAGGGGAAAAAATATAAAGACATATAAAGAACTATGAAGTTTTATTTAAAAGCAAATCATTTTTTGTTTTAATAAGATACTAATCATAATAACATACTTTAACATTTATAATGTTACATACAAACTTACTATTTATTACAAAAATTAATTACCTTTCACGTTAATTAGCTCTACCGACTAATACAATACACGTTTCAAATTTCTTCTCTATTAATAAGGCACAAGTTAAGATATTATAACGACCTTTCATATAACAGCTAAATTAATAATAATCTATAACACATCAGTGTCAGATTGCCGTTACGACGTACGAATATAAAAAGTCTTAACATCTTTTGTGAGGAACAAAAAGGTGTCGAAACCAAGGATAATGCTAGGGGGAAAGACAATATGAAATCTACGTAAGTACTTTCATAATAATGAGTAACATTAAAATAGTGGAATTGTGACTCAGGTGAGATGTAGTATTTTTTTGTCAGAGTTATTATTTTTCCTTATAGCATAATCAGTAATAATCTAGTGTAAAAACACTCCGATCTCAACTTTCCGCCAAAACTCGAGACTATGTGTTAAGTGGTGGCGGACATAGGTACATAGGCAAAATCTAGCCAGATAGCCAGAATAGACAAACAGCGGCGTTGAGTTCCGTAACTTAAGAAATAATAACTCGAATTCGGGTGGAAATCAGCGAACGAAGTCTCTTGACACTATTCTCTCTGATTGTTATGAGGTGTAAGCTATTTTTAGAATTACCCTTCAAGTCATGTGTTCAATGTATCAAAACGAGCGGTAAAAGGAAAAGTACTCCCGAGAACTTCAATAACTACGACATATAAGGAACAAAATAAAAAACCCAAAATATTTATCATTCAATCAATCGTAAATATTCTAAAGTATTCAAAAAGAATAAATAGTTTGCACATCACAATCAAACAAATACCTTTTACATGATTGTAAGCTCCTTGACATGTCGGTGACCTTAGTATGCCTTGCCTTGCGCCAACGCATCACGTCTACTAGCTATATAATTTTGTATCTAAACAATAATTCTTGGCTGTATCGCGTACATCCAACCGCAAAACCGGCTTAAGCTATAAGTAGACTTGTCAAGTGTGAATATTAAAAAAGGTGTAAGAAATATTTTATTTAGTACCTTTGCTTACTTATATTTTTTTTAGCTTCACGCTGTATCCCGTGTATAGCAACCCTGTATATACCTACCTACCCAGTGCCTACCCAGGCAGAAGGAACCTGACAACCTAGTGTTAAAACACTCCGTTCTCTTTAAGATTCCGTTTCCTACTTTCCGCCGAATTATCACACAGTTTAGTTTTAGTATCAATAGTTTTTTTCCCATTTTTAATAATATTCCTTGAAAAACGAAATAGGGTATGTGTTTTAAGATTTTAATTACTAAAAATTATAAAAAATTCTGATAGCTGTCATAAAACTTAATTGTACTGATAAGAATTGTGATAAAGCAAGGATAAAAGAATAATCTAAACATTCAAACACCTATTTTCAATTACATATTGCACAAAATTTAAATCGTTCAAGATAACATTGTATAATTACTTCACTTATCACTCTAGTGAGATCTGTGATAATTTCCTTATCTGTTTACACGTAGAAACGCTCGTGGCCGACTGGACGGTCGAGTCGAAACCGAAAGCAAAATTCGTTGTTAAAATAATTAAAATGAAATTCTACACACATAATACGAAAGTTAATCATAATATTCTTCTGTTTTAGAAATGAAAATGAAATGTTCGTGATAGTTTTATTTGAATGTTATTAGCATAATCTCCAAACTTTTTCTTTATTTAAATTATGACCGTTCAACATCTTACGTATACAAGCGACATATATTAAAATATTATAAGTGTAAATTTAGACAATACTGATCTCTATAGAATTAAGTTTATATAGTTGCATTATGTACGCTTTTTTAACATGATAACTAATGAAAATTAAGAAATTAGTACCGTATTTATTTAAAAATATAGTAATTAAAAATTACACTTTACTTTGCAAAACAACTAATTGATAATATTATGTGACGAATTAATTATCAGCCGAATACAATTACCTGGCAGTCTACGCACAGGTGTTACAAAAAAGGTAAGAAAGAACCGACGCAAGATCAAGGTGTCAACGTACGCGCTAATTCAAGACCTTATAAAACAAATTCGGATATAACCTCAACGATAATTTATTAAGTCGAAGTGTCCATTATAAAGACCGGACAAGTGACATTCCGAATGCATCCAAGAGCATTACTATTCGCAAAGCATAAGCACCGACCTTGAACAAAGTTGTATATTCCCAGGGTCGTTTCCCTTTATCCAGACAGCTCCAATACAGTAGATAATTATTATTTTAATTTACAGCACATGCCACATAAAATCCACAGGTAAAATCCGAAAGCTCGTACGTAACTCGCGCAACGTGAGCGCACGTCCGTTCGTGACGACGCGCTGAGTACGACTGAGGAGGATCGAGGTATGGAGGTCCGTTTGGTCGGAGGTCGCAGACGATTGGTTGAGGACGGTGAAACGGGATGCGGCAGCGAGATGCGCGCATCGCTCCCAGCTTCCGTTCGTCGTGTTTGATAAAATTCGCACTGGAAAACTTGAGTAATTGCTATCGCTACTGCACTAAATCTAAAATTAATATCGCCATATGTGTGTAAATTATTATTGGAAAAAAGTAATCGTACAATCTATTATCATAAGCGTGTAAGAAGTTTTAATTTAAATAATCTACAACAACGCCTTGAGGCCTATTCTTGATCTTAGTTCCTCATTATTTCTACTTAAGTTGTATTTACTTCTGAGTCATAATCGTTGACTTCATTAGTCTTTCTTCAAAGTAAACTTACGCATTATTGAATCGTATTCAATGAAATAAATTAATCATAGCTATTCAAAGAGATTGTTAGTACTAAAAAGAATATAGTTTAGTAGGTCAAATAAAAAATCTTAAGCTTCTAACAGGTGGGTACTTTTTTTGCAAGTATCGATTTATATTTCCGGTAATAGTATGACAAGTTATGCAAATTTTAGAATTTTGTATTTCTTATTGAACAGCTACTCATTCAAAAATCTATATCTACAAACATCTCTTAGTGAAAAGTACACTTTGGACTGGTTTCATTCATTCATCGAAATTTACTCAAAACGTCAATTTTTAATGGTTTTAAAAGTACATTATCTGTTCCATTAACATAAGTAAAAATACAGAAAGTTGTTTGCTCAATATCAACTGATTCCCTCGAGCTCGTTAAACCTAATCTTGACAATTCCTACTACATGCGGAATGTAATATCTAATACAAACATATGTTAGAATTATAAGTATATTAGATATATATTTATAAATATGATAAATATATTCATTTTCGACTAGTAAGAGAATAACGAAAATTTTAAAAAATGATAAAATTAAATAAAAAGGTCACAATCAATTAAGTTTTAGCAATAATTGACAGGTATATTAACATCAATTTCTTTAATGTAGTGGCACATATTAAACACATTTTTAATAGCTTCATTTTGATCTATCAATGAATATAATCAAATTCTGCGACGTAATTTGACCAACTTCTTGTCATTCAGTTTGCTTTAAAATTCGCACACATGTCCGAATTCAATATTACTATATTTTTACAGTATACTCATATACTAGATGGCCTTACAAGCATAAAGAGAAACAATTTAAAATGTCTTCCTTTTTTCTTTGTATAATAATTTAATACTTAAAAACTTATTGCTTTTTAGTACAAATAAATTTTAGTAAACTTAATCATAAGATTACAATCACATCATACAATGAGAAGGGAGTGTCTTAACACTCGGTTCTCCGGTTTCCTCTGCCTACCCTGCTATGCGCGGGATACAGCGTGAAGATAAAAAATATCACACAAATATATGTATCATGAAGTATAAACCGCCACTCAACCCGCAATGCCTCAATTCGGCGGAAAGTGGGGAACGGAATTGTTGAAAGAGAATGGAGTGTCTTAACACTAGGTTCTCAGGTTCCCTCTGCCTACCCCGCTATATGCGGGATACAGCGTGAAGTTATAAAAAAAAAAAAAGAAAAAAAGAAGTATAGAGAATTTTAGAGTTAGAAAAACAAAACATATCATATACTCAGCATTATACGTAATATGGGCCCATTCTACCATAATGTTGTACTCGACTCAAGAAGCAAAACAATAGTTACTTAAAAGCCAGAGCATATACTTATGGTGCACTTGCTCAAAGTAGCAATCTCATTACGCTAACAACATGGACTAATTCCATATACTGAGCAAAAAAGGATTTCAGTTGTCTTCGCGTACCCTAAAGTACCTACTCGTATATTGTGAATATTGTAATACGTACGTACAATTATATAATTATTCGTATATTTTTGTCATAGTGTATGTGAAAAAGTTAAGTTATGTATTTATTTGAAACTATTATATATAGGTATATAGAAAAAGCTTGCATTCCCGAATGATGGACAGACAACGTACAAGCGAAACTAGTCACCAAAAAAAGAAATTTGGCTAGTAGGCTCCTTCAGGACTATAGAGGAGCACTAAGAGAGGATTTTTAGAATTTCGTGTGAAAATGGAAAAAGACGGAACTTTAGGTTTTATAGTCCATGCAAACGAAGACGCGGGATAAAAGCTAGTCAATCTTTACAGTCTTACTGTTGTATTAAAAAAAATTACCTTCTTTTTAATTAACTTTACTCTTTTATATCCACAAATTTCTATATATAAGTAAATAGACTTAGACGTGAGTATCAAATAATTATAAAATCATTTATTATAACCATGACATGTATACATTGATAACAATTGTTATATCTATTATAGTACTTGAAATGTTAAAAGCATTAGAACGATTGCTTATTAATTTGATACGCCTCAAGCAATCGTAAACAACAGCACGAATTCGACCGTAAATATTACGACGAAAAATATATTTTAGTGAAAAAACCAACTTTTTCATACAATCATTCAAACGATCTTACGGCCAATTACTAGGCTTCGATCTAAGAGAAACAAAATTGAATCTAATGTACCTATATATGTAAATAATAAAAAGCAACTGGAAATTGGACATTCGATGGAACATTTCAAGGGATCCATCATTTTCTAAGGTTCAAAACTTAAGAAGCGTATCAGAATCATAAAAGAGAGCACTCACGAAAGCAAATAAAGCTACGGAGAAGGTTTAGGTAAAGAAGAGCGAAGTTAATAAATATATAAAAATTACGATCTCAGAACAGTATTTCACTGTTTTACGACATTAATAAAATGTATTATTATGTTTATAAATTTTCAGCGTATCGTGTAAGTGAATTAGAGGTAGGCAATGGTTTGTAACTCAATAAAACTTGGCCGACCTAGATGCGAGCGTTAGAACGCGCGGATCCGTTTATCAAGTGCTCACTTCCCTTATCGCTCGCCACTCACTGCGTTTTGTTTGTTGCATACGTTTTATTGAGTGATAAAAAACTACAATAAAATTGGGAAAATTTTACATTTACCGGTTGTTTACAAGATATTTTTTCATGTGTAATTTGAATATCAGTATATTCGTACACGTGAAAATATAATCATCAAGAAAATCTTCATAGATTATGTTATGTAACATCGACAGAGTGTGACTACTTTAAGACTTTAAATCATACATACAACCTCCTTGCTCTTTAAGGCTCCTTGTATCAAAAAATAAATTTAACACCATTTACGAGAATACTAAACGTATCAATATTATCAATTTGAAGAGAAACGGTTATAATAAAATTATTTATAACATGACCAACATACATAGTTATCTAAAACAAGTGCATATAACAACTACTTCATTCAAGAGTCCATACACACAATGTGTGCACAACTTCCGAATGCAGCTCTGTACACGATAAGCTATCAGCGGGTCAGCTAGAGGGTTCATTATCGTGTCGTATTTACAGAGCAAATTGACTTAGGTCGCCGACCGATGTTTGTAAAAATAGCATACTACTTTATTTGTATAGGTCAAAGGGGCGGAAACCGGAAAATACATGATATTTAATTTAACCCACAACATTATTTATGTATAAGAGCTTCATATAAAACTGGTAAGATTGGCAAGTTCAACATACATACATGTACAACTTTACATAGCTTTACGCTGTATCCCGCATATAGCAGGGTAGGCAGGGGGAACCTAGTGTTAAGACACTCCGTTCCCCAATTTCCGCAGAATTGAGGCATTGCGTGCAGAGTGGCGGAACTCAACGCCGCGCTTTTGCCTTGATACCAAACCCAGGAAATAAAAAAATCCATTTACTGGAGTGGGAATCGAGCCCACAACTTGTCGCGTTTACAGTCGCACGCTTGTGCCTCTGCACCATGACAGGCATTAAAACAGGCGCTGGCAAGTTGTAGAGATAGTATATCGATATGATCTTTTTATATACATCAGAGAGAACGTTATGAAAGATCACTCTGTTCTCTACCCTCGTTCAAAGAGTGACAATATTTCGACGAAGCCCAACTCCGCAATTTTTTAACAAGATCATCGAAATTAAACCATCTATATATTTATATACAATAATAATAATATATTTATTTCACTAATAATAACAATTTTTGCACTAATTATAACGATGCTTAGCTTAATATTAAGTAGCATTTTCACAATAGGTTTTGTGGTTGCCACTGTCACTGTACTAAAAGATCTGAAGATTTTTTACAATTTGTGTCTGTCTGTCTATCTGTTTAATCCAGCTAATTTCTGAATAGACCAATTTTGACGGGACTTTTACTGGTAGATAGCTGATGTAATAAGGAGTAACCTAAGCTACTTTTACTTTAAGAAAAAATCTTCTAAAATTATAGCTTTAACAGAATATAACTTCTGTGTTAAATGTCATGCGGACAAACTCGCAGGCACAGCTAGTCTTGAATATAAACATTATTCTGAGCTACTAAAAAAAACCTTTTATATTCTATTTCATAGATTCAAATATATAAAATTGTCCACGAACACTAAAATTAGTCACAAAATATCAATATAAAGCTTAAAATAACACCAATAAAGTTATAAATCGATAGTACAAATTGAATAGATAGTATAACAGTACACATAACAGTTCGAAATCCGGCAATTAGATGGCACTCCGTCGATCGCAGCTTCTCCCATTGCGGTTAATTTCGTTCAATTAGAGCATTTCGCGTAACCACCTCTAGCTCGCCTGATTAAAATTAAATTTGGTAACACATTTTCAAATTTGACGAAATTCAATGTGCTGTTTTAAATAAAGTTGCCTTGACGTTTCAATTATGAAATATACTTGTTATGAGATATAAAGTTACTTCGGATTCGTCTTAAGGAAGAGTAATACACAATGCAATATATTATTACTTGACGCCTGTCGTGGCGCAGAGGTAAAAGCGTGCGACTGTAAACGCGACAGGTTGTGGGTTCGATTCCCACTCCAGGAAATGTTAGTCTTTTCCTTTCCTGGGTTTGGTAACAAGGCAAAGTGCGACGTTGTGTTCCGCCACTCAGCACGCAATGCCTCAATTCGGCGGAAAGTGGGGAACAGAATTGTTGTAAGAGAACGGAGTGTCTTAACATTAGGTTCTGTGGTTCCCTCTGCCTACCCTGCTATATGCGGGATACAGCGTGAAGTTAAAAAAAAAAACAAAATTACTTGAAAATGATATTGTTCTAACAACAATATAATTTTGATCCTTTTCCATACTATAAAATATAAAAACATTATATAATAATACAAAAAAAACAAAAACCTTTACAAGTAATATTGCATAAGTTATGTTTAAAGCGCGGCGTTAATATCCGCCACTTAAAACATACTATTTCGAATTCAGGCAGATAGCGGAGAACGGAGTATCTTGACAATAGGTTCTCTTTGACAATCCTTCTATGCGGGGTAAAGCGTAAAGCTGCTTTCATTATATTTAAGCACTACTAATTCTAATTACTCATAAATACAAAAAATTATGAGGATGAAGGGATAGATATTCGTTGCTCCGTCACTCGAATACTATTAAGCGAATTTAGATGATACATTATATTAATATAGTTTATACATCCGAATAATATATAGACCACAATTTATAAAGACTTTGTGTAATTTCTAGAAAATATCACAATAAGTAAGCATCTGGTCTTAGATAAGTACATACATACATACATGAAGGAAAAACTTTGGACTCTTTTTTAAGAAAAAGACGGAGGAGTTTGATGTTTGGGATACTTATAAATTATTATTTTTAATACATATTGCCTTAAATTAATGAAATTATTTAATGAATTCTTAAGGTAAATTACACACTCTACCATTAGCTGATATCGTTGTATAAAGTAACACGTGATAAGACATTTTTCTTTTTTTTTTAATTTTCACGCTGTATCCCGCATATAGCGGGGTAGGCAGGGGGAACCAGAGAAACTAGTGTTAAGACACTCCGTTCTCTTACAATAATTCCGTTCCCCACTTTCCGCCGAATGGAGGCATTGCGTGCTGAGTGGCGGAACTCAACGCCGCGCTTTGCCTTGTTACCAAACCCAGGAAATGAAAATACTAACATTTCCTGGAGTGGGAATCGAACCCACATAACAGGCATAACTAAGAATAATGTGCAATACTTATAAATTCGAATTCTAGTCTGCTTAGACCTTAGATATTGTCGTCACCTAAACACAAAATGCTATTAATTGTGAAAGTGGAATTACAATCATATAATACTTTAGGTTCAACAAAATACTCGTACTCGTATATCAAATAAAATATATCCATTTATGAAATACATTTGCAAATAAAACAAGCCAATTATAATTTCAATTCACCATATTTAATTTAATAAAAGTAATAAAATAACTAACATAAACAATAATATTTATCTGCAACAATGAAATATTTTCTCTATTTCACGTTAAACAACAAATGTAATTATGCTTGAAATATTAAAATATTATGTTTCGCAACAAAACCTTTGTTAAATAATAATAAACAAATCAAACAAGCTAAAATAACAAGTTTCTTTTGAAATTCTAGCTCGTTTTAGACTCGTGACGAAGAATAACTAAAAGAATTTTAAACTTTGGGTAATAAATACAATGTAAATTTATGAAAAATACATAAGCCAGACTAATTAAAATTAATGATACCAAAATTTAACCGAGTATCAACTAAATAAGATTTTAGAATAATATTTATGGTGAGCGGCAAGAGAGGTAGGGGGAGACCTCGGTTGACTTTCTAGAACACAGTACCAATAATACTGGAGGAAGGTCACGTAAAAAGCATGAGAACCCCCCGGAGGGCATCCATGAAGAGGTCAATGACTGTGGATTGGCGAAAGAGGTATGTAGAGACCGTAGCGTTTGACGCTCCGTTCTCTCTGATTACCCCGCTAGGGATAAAGCGTGAAGTTAGATAGGTTGGTAGAATAATATTTTGAATTGAGGTGATATTTTCATAAATATGGGACATAATTAAGTGATTTTATCTCGCGTTGATGTTTGACAAACACCTACGTGTCCTATAATGTAAATATGATCTAGCCTGAACACACAATTTAACGACAGTATCATTTTATGACATGAACCAATACACCCTGTGTTTTCCCAGTGTAATACATATGTTTTGTTTGTGTTGTTTAATTTATAATTATTACTCATATTTTTATTAGGTTATATTTTTGAATAAATAAGTAGTGTATTTGGAGAACATACGCTAAATACATATAGAACTCAATTGAATGGTAGTCACTTTAAATTTGGTTCAGGAGGTAAATTTAAGTTTTGTAGGTAGGGAAGTCTGAATCATATCGCCAATGCCTTTAATACAAAATAAAAAAAAAATATTTATTAAGATCAAATAGAACAAAATACAAATAGATAATTTAACATTTAAGACAGACAAATAACAGATCATATCCATCACACTAGAATCTATCCAGGCTAGATATCAATCTCAAGACTCATACTTTTAGTTTTTTCACGCTTATACAAAAGGGTTTGGAGGTAATGAATAATATTGATGAATTATTCAGGAAGCAATCGCATTATATACGAATCCATGATGAAATTTTACGACTTTAATTGTAAAGTTTCTGGGATTTAATTAGGTAATGTGTAATCACTGTATAAGCGCCACTTTGTTATTATTCCTTTACGAGACGTGAATAGATTGACAAGTCACCTTAATATAACTATATAGAAATACGTGAAGCAAAACCTTTGGACCATTTTTTAAGAAGATTACGCGGACGGAACAGCATGAAATTTGGCACACTTGTAGTTTAAATAGAGTTGGAGTGCAGAATGCTAACATTTTTTTTTAAATAATTCATAAAAAGTATATTAAATTAATAAAATAAATGTTACACACACTACCATGCGTTTGACATCCATGTTTATATAAAGTAACATACATACGTTGCTAGGACACGATATTAACGCGTCAACATCAACGGACACTAGTATTTATTAAAATAATTTAAATTTTAATTAAATTATTTTAAAATTCTTGGTGTATAATACATAACTCAATCAAAAAAGTAAGCAAAACACATCTAGGTAAAAAAAGTATTTAAAGAACATAAAACAAAATTTACTGAAAAAATTAGACTTAAAAATGTTTGCCCATTCACGTCTGGAACGGATTCACACATCAATAGATATATTTACTTGACCCAGTCTAGTTCCAGTCTTTATTTAGCCACACGTCATAGTTGTAGGTTTAACTTCCAAAGAGTGTTATATTTGCAATAAACGCTTCTTCTCAGTCTAGTCAAACAAAACACGACATTAGTTACAACCAAGCAACGTCTCCATACAATAAGCGAAAAGTTGGGAAAGTTTTCTAAATCACAAATTCACTCTCTATGTACCCACCATATACATTTTTTTTTAACTTCACGCTGTATCCCGCATATAGAAGGGTAGGCAGACGGAACCTGTGAACCTAGTGTTAAGACACTCCGTTCTTTTTTAACAATTCCGTTCCCCACTTTCCGCCGAATTGAGGCATTACGTGCTGAGTGGCGGAACTCAACGCCGCACTTTACTTGTTACCAAACCCAGGAAATGAAAATACTAACATTTCCTGGAGTGGGAATCGAACCCACAACCTGTCGCGTTTAAAGTTGCACGCTTGTGCCTCTGCGCCACGACAGGCGTTACCAAATAAATCACCAAAATAAAAAAAAAATCTGTATATAATAAAAACCACATACAAAAATTTCAACAAAAGCATCACCAGAACGGATTACCTGAATAAAACACACCACTAGTTCCCATTATTTGTCACCACCAAGTGGCAGCAAATTGTCTTCCATAAAAGCTAATATCCGAAGCACTACGGCGTATCTATTATGATTATCTCAGAATGGTCGTCACATAATAAAGGTACGAACGAGCCTCATTGTTGGCTAACGCGACCCTTTAAATCAAGAGGCGATGGCGCCATCATTGGCACCTAACGACATTTAGAAATAACCCTATCGCTTCTCTATTGCATCTTTGCTTATAACCTTTGAATAAAAGAAACTTTAGTTTAGATATTTGTCTGTTTTTTTTTAAATATAAGTATATATATTTTTAACTGAATTTATAAAGAGGAACTTTACTGGGTGAACCAATTTTGATGATTCTTTTTTTATATGATAGCTAGTGTTTGTGATGAGGTTCCGCTTAAAATGTGACGAGTAGTTTTTGAGCTATTTGTAATAATCATACTAGTGCTCCTTCCTTGAAGTCAGTTATCTTTTTTGTTAAAATCTTAACTGATAAATTAATTCCCATCAAAAACCATCCTAAAATATTTTAAGTTATTCAATTCCAATTTCACTATAAAATATTTAATATGAAAAAAAATCATAAATTTACTATGTATGAATCTCCAGATGATCATGATTTTTATATTATTTCTAATCGTTAAATACCAACATTTATAGATAATATTTTCCTTCGTGGCACATTTCAGATAAGCCCAACCAAACCTTACTTTTGCGCGAGATATCTTAGATATCAATCCTCTAAGGAGAAATATTTGTTTAAAATACAAATTATAATCTTCTGATCTTATTTTAGATGAATTAATGTATTAAATTTGAGTTGCAAGTTAAGCTTAAAATATATCGTTTTATATATCTTTGATTTTACTGTTTAAGAAATTTGAGGGCATCAGTAATGCACCATTGAACATGCCAATGAGAAAATATTATACATACAAAAAATATGATAACATTGAAAAAAAAAATAATTCCAACTTAATTTTTCTTTCTTTATAGCAACAAAATTTATAAGCATGTGTATGCGTAATAAATATGTTAAACTAAACAATTCATAATTCATATTTCTCAGTACTTTCTTTAAAACTTACGACAAATATTTAAAACAATTTTTTCACGTGACTTAAAAAACTAAACTAAGTCCCAAAAACATAGTCACTTCCTCAAAAACTTTAAAATTCATTACATTAAATTAATAATTTAAAAAGAAAGCTAAAACATCAACTATAATATAATTACCAATAGACTAAGTAAAATCAGAAAATTAGGAGAAAAATTGTTCTTTCACTCGGCAATATTCTTCCGAGCAGTGGCCATGAAGTGCAAGATGATAATTGAATCGGGCTCCAAGTCGATTTTTCCCATTTTAATAATATCATACTGAGCCGATATCCAATCGGTTTTTATCGCGGAAAAAGTCAAAGAATCAAGGGGCAAAATTGAATTCTCGACGGAGACAACGATTTCGTTTAGTAAGACCTTTACAATGGATTTGGAGGCAAGTAATTAATTATATGACTCGGGAGTGTACTACAGAACGAAGATGTAATCAATTCAGCGTTTAAAGGAGTGGAGAAACGTTTTTAATGTACTTATTTAATTTATAATTGGTAGTGTGCCTTCTTATTTTGGGTGATTTCATGCCTTTTACAGTATATAAGACAATGAAAATAAAAATTATTAGTTATATACTTGTATTGAAATCAATAAAGTTGTTATTTATCATTTTATTATCATTATACAAGCAGATCATCGCGACGCAGTAGGTCAGTTAGACTGTAAACGCGATTAGTTGTGGGTTCGATTCCTATTCGGGGGTATGATTATATGTATTTAAATTATTTTCATTTCTCCGCTCTAGTAAAACAAAGCGCGGAGTTAAGTTCCGCCATTTATACGCAATGACTCGAATTCGAACGAAAAAGATGAACAACTTTTCTTGACACTAGATTCACGCTGATAACGTAACTATGCGGGATGAGGAGTGGAGCGTTTTTATTTCTAAAAGAATACTGAACCTGATAAGTTTGTTTCCTCTCCTTATTATTCAACTCTACTTATAATACCAATTTTTCTATAGACACGAATATAGATAAAAAACTACAATACAATAATAATATGACCAATACAATTTTCAGTTTGGATTTCCAACAAAAAGTATAAAATATACACCTTAACAACACTTTCTCTAAGAATTATCATAAAAGATAAGTTACATGGTATTATTCCTCGTATATTCCATTTATTCCGTTATATTACGCAACGTAACGTTACTACAATTTCTTATCTGCCATACGATCGTATTAATGTTCTGTGACTAAGAACAATTAAAATGCACAAAAGCAAACCAAATTAATTTTGGACATGGTTCGGTTAAACGTTTGCTTTGTTAATTACACAGTGATGATAATTTTAATAACATTTGCAAGATTCATGAATTCACTTTCACCTATAATGTAGGTACATGAAGATAATTATCCTACATACAATTAACCTAATTCCAGTCAATCGAGGAACTCACTGAAACTAATCATGTACACAACATTCCTCGAATCTAATAGCCTGATGATCCAAACTCCAGATGGTTATATTTAGATATAAGTAATTATAACGGTTTTGTTCCGAATAGCAGGAAGGTCAGAGCGAACCTAGTGTCAAGACATTTCGTTTCGTATTCATTGGCGAATCTCTACGCTTTTTCTTATCAGAACACCAAATTGAAAATAATTTAACGAGTATCGTAGCGCAGAGGCACAAACGTGCGACTGTAAACGCGACAGGTTGTAGGTTCGATTCCCACTCCAGGAAATGTTATTTTTCATTTACTGTTGTTGAGTCGTTGAGTTCCTCCACTCAGCACACAATGCCTCAATTCGGCGGAAAGTGGGGAACGGAATTGTTAAAAGAGTGTCTTAACACTAGGTTCTTTGGTTCCCTCTGCCTATCCTGCTATATGCGGGATACAGCGTGAAGCTAAAAAATAATAATAATTAAATATAATCAATTTCCTGAGTGAGAATCAAGCTACAATTTCTCGTGCTTAAAGTCAAACACTGTCCCACTGCGCCACGCTGGTCTCAATTTTAATAAATTGACATATTCTATATATAAATTTTAATTTTAATGTAGAAGATAGCTACTGTAATAATATCATGCTTACATATTATATAACATGCCTATTAGGGATATTATATCTCCCATCAATCAACCAATACAATACTTTATACTGAATCAAGATAATCCTAAATAACCAAATATTTATTGGAAAATTGAGTGATACAACATTTTTCCATTAGGCAAATCTTCAAGAAACACATTATCTCTTAGTATGTGTAGGTCTTGGTTATATCCAAGTGAATAAAGATAATTTTTAAAATATTATTTATTATAGATAGATACTGGTATAATGCAAAAACCAACGAAAGCGTATGAGTATAAACGCAATTGGTTGTGGGTCCTACTCTTTCTTGTCTTTGGTAATACTAATAGTGGCGTAGAGTTCAGACACTCAATACGCTGTCTCAAATTTGGATAGAAAGTAGAGAACGGAGTGTCTTAAGACTTGTTAAAACTATAAATAAAAATAACTGTTGAAATTATAAATAAATACATCCATTTGTAGTGATTGTGTATGATTAATTCTAGGTTCGATTCCCACTTGGAATGTGGAGTTAAAATATATATTACAATACTGTACACCTTTACTCCACTCCTCCTTACTAACCTAAACTAACTCCACTCTTTATCCCTAGCGGGGTAGTTCGAATGAACCTAGTGTCAAGACACTCCATTTGCCGTTTCACGCCTGAATTCGAGACCTTGCCTTGCCTTGCCACTTAGGCAGAACTCAACGCCGCGCTTTGTCTTCCAGAACCGACAAATACTCAGAATATCCTCTTCTATCCTATCTCCTTACTCTCACTCCACATTGCATATATAGATCTCTAATCATACAATAATCTGGTTACTTATGTGTAGTTGGTAGTTTTAACCTTGTTAAGAACTATACTAAACGCCTGTCGTGGCGCAGAGGCACAAGCGTGCGACTGTAAACGCGACAGGTTGTGGGTTTCCCACTCCAGGAAATGTAAAATTTAGTATTTTCATTTTTTGGGTTTGGTAACAAGGCAAAGCGCAGCGTTGAGTTCCGCCACTCAGCACGCAATGCCTAAATTCGACCGAAAGCAGGGAACGGAATTGTTGAAAGAGAATGGAGTGACTTAACACTAGGTTCTCTGGTTCCCTCTGCCTACCCCGCTATATGCGGGATACAGCGAGAAGTTACAAAAAAAAAAGAACTATACTTTGGCCTAACCGTAATACTTCCTGTATTCTTTTTAATATAAAAATGATATATTCAACACTTAATAAATTCCTAAAGTGCTTGTACTTAACAAAAATAAATTTCAACGAAAGATAACGCATATGACACGTAGCAAAATAGGGGTTGGTCACAAATCATAATAGGAGGACAGTGAAAATAGGGCGTCTTTCCGACCCGTGGGGATGCAGGGGCTACTCTATATTAACCCAAATTTATGTGAGATCCACGGCAAGCCAAGCAAGACGAAGCGTTCCGAAAATATTAATTTCATATTTCTATGGCGAAAGCAATTTTATATGTTGTAATTTAAAAATTATGAATATAATATACGGCTACACAAAATATAAGGTATATTACACCAGAACAACGGTCTGGTGTTACTCGTTTTAAAGGATTTCTTATGTTATTCACATACTTAGTTTTATCAAAATATTTTTTTATTTTTTATTTTATTTTTTTTAACTTAACGCTGTAACTCGCATATAGCAGGGTAGGCAGAGGGAACCAGCGAACCTAATGTTAAGACACTCCATTCTTTTTCAACAATTCTGTTCCCCACTTTCCGCCGAATTGAGGCATTGCGTGTTGAGTGGCGAAACTCAACGCCGCGCTTTGCCTTGTTACCAAACCCAAGAAATGAAAATACTAAATTTTACATTTCCTGGAATGGGAATCGAACCCACAACCTGTCGCGTTTACAGTCGCACGCTTGTGTGAGACGCCACGACAGGCGTTTTTAATCTATATATTAATATGTGAAGCAAAAACTTTGTACCCCTTTTTACGAAAATTATGCACGCGGAGGAGCATAAAACTTGGCACACTTATAGTTTATATAGCAAAGGAGTGCAGAATAACAATATCTTTTTAAAATATTGCGTAAAAATATATATTAAATTAATAAAATAAATGCCACACACTACCATGGTTTGACATTCATGTTTATATAAAGTCACATACGCGTTGTTAACGCGTCCACAGGAACACTAGTAATAATTAAATGAGAAAATAAAAATATAGCTATCGATTATAAATTATAATTAAATAGATGTTTGGTGAAAAATATTATAGCCTGCACAATTTTAATAGCAATATAATAATAACGCATCTTCCACATTTTGCAATATAAACAATAATAATAATGAATAATAGTAAAAAACTATTGTCCTTCTTTTATTGGTCATTTAGTTCCGCTACTTAACACGCAATACCAATCCAATTAGTGCGGAAAGCGACGAACATAGAGTCTTGACACAAAGTTTTCTTTGACTACCCGCATAGCAATCACGATAAAACATATAGCTGCCTCTTTAATACTAGTGCAAGCCATTAAGCTATATTTACACGAGTACATTCATAGATTCACATCCATAGCAAAACTTCAACACGACTGTTACAACTTTTGATGTTAACAAGTTTGTAGGAAGATTTTTAGAAATCTTGTTGCTGCTTCAAGATTTTACATTTTCTCTTCTAAAAGATTGCACGGAGCGATAATGCGGTAAACGATAAAACTATTTTACTTAATAATTTCATTTTCATTTTCTGGGTTTGGTAACAAGGCAAAGCGCAGCGTTGAGTTCCGCCACTCAACACGCAATGCCTCAATCTGGCGGGAAGTTGGGAACGGATTTGTTGAAAGAGAAAGGGAGTGTCTTAACACTAGGTTCTCAGGTTCCCTCTGCCTACCTTGCTATATGCGGGATACAGCGTGAAGTTAAAAAAAAAAATAAAAACTTAATAATTTTACATTATTTCTAAGTAATGATAACTTAATAGTTAAGAAGTGATCGTGGCACAGTGGAATAACATCGGAACCTAAGCGTGAACAGTCGTGAGTTCGATTCCCAGTTAGGTGAATAGTTATAAATTGGTTTCATATTCCCTCCCTGGAAAGAAAAGTACGCCGTTCAGTTCTGCCACCTAATACGTTTCGAGTTCAGGCGGAAAAAGGAGAACAGAGTGTCTTTACACTAAGTTCTCTATAAATATTATAGCGGAAAAGGTGAGACATTGATAAAAAATATCTAAAGTGTCTCTATGGTATGCATTCTATATGACATTCTTAGAAAAAAAAATTAACCCAATCTTAGTCGATTATTCAACAAAACGTGTAAACAGTATAGATCTTGTTACGTTTAACAATACAGTGTAGCGCCATAATAACGAACGACCGAGACCGGAAAGCGTCGCCATCAACAGCATTTACTTTGGTCTCTGACAAGCACCTCGCTTGGAAACTGCCACTTTGTTTGCGGACATACGTCAGTACTACGGATATTGTAGATTGGATTTTAAAGGATTCTGTCGATTTTCAGACATTTATTGATCAAATTTCGACGAAGCGGAACACTTTTTATTTGAATGTAACTTTTTTTCAATATAATTTTGGTTATTTGCAATAGTTTATTTAATGATATTGTAATTTAAATAGAAAAAGGGAAATATATTTTCAAGATTTATGCAAAATATCTATAGATTTGATATACATTTAATTGATTAACTTAACCTAATTTATTTGATTTAACGCCTGTCGTGGCGCAGAGGCACAAGCGTGCGACTGTAAACGCGACAGGTTGTGGGTTCGATTCCCACTCCAGGAAAGGTTAGTATTTTCATGTCCTGGGTTTGGTAACAAGGCAATGCGGCGTTGAGTTCCGCCACTCAACACGCAATGCCCCAATTTGGCGGAAAGTGGGGAACGGAATTATTGTAAGAGAACGGAGTGTCTTAACACTAGGTTCTCAGGTTCCCTCTGCCTACCCTGCTATATGCGGGATACAGCGTGAAGTTAAAAAAATATACATTTAATTAGTTTATGTATATTGTATGTACGAACTGAGGCTATTGTAACGCGATTGGCTGTGAGCTCGATATCCTACTCCGGGGAATGATTATATTGAAGTTATTTACATTTCCTTACTCTGGTCACATTCGCTACTCAATATGCAATGAATCGAATCTCGAAGGTAATTGATATCTTACGCGGCAACAACTTACTAACAGCAGTTATATTAAAAAGTTAATAAGTAACAAATCTATTAATATCTATCTAGTTGTCTACCAGAAAATATAAAAAAAGCAACCGAAAATTTTAATAAACAAACTCTACATGAGCGATCGTCAACGATTATATAACTGTACAAAAAATATGCTTACCTATAGCAAAACTAAATGAATTCTAAATATAAGTTCTTAAAGAAACCTGAGCAAAACCTTAAGCTTATGAAAATTAATGACTAAGAAAACTAACATCGTATTTTAATCCCGAATATATCTCAAGAACCGTAAAATTCAGCGTACGCAAGCGGTTAAAGTTTCGCATCCTGGTTAATCCTCTACAAGCTACTACACGAAATTCGAGTTCAATAACTAGAAACTTCGTGAACGGAAACACACCTGTTTACTGCGCCATTCATTACAACTTAAACGTCTTCTGCTTAGAATTGTGTAACGTATAAATGTTGGAAATGGCAAAAAGTTGTTATTAAAACATCAATTATCAATTTTTTATATTCAATTATTAAAATATAGATATTTTGGTATTATTTTCCTTCGATATTGTTAACTTATAAAAAGATTATTTTTCGATAATCATAAATATTATAAATTAAATCATATCTCCTTTCTAAAATTCAACAGTCTAAGGTTACTAAAGTAACATATAAATTTTCGGTTGGTAATACATAGTAGGATTACATAACTTCATTGGATCAGAGGAAACTAGAACAACGCAGGAACATCGCTTTCAGGTAGGATTGCCATTGTATGTATAAAGTTTTGTCAACTTAAATCTAGTTTGTTAGAATATAACATTGTCTTGATATAGTATTTAGATTCAGATTATTGTTCTTGTATTGTATTATTTAAATCAGTTATATAATTTTAAATCAAATCAAATATATTTAAATAAACTTTTTTTTAATATCTATCTTAAGTCTTATATCTTAACGTTGAGTCAATTTCATGAGAAATCGTTAAAAAGACGATATAGGAACATACCCCACATATTTTTACAAGCTGTGTTAAGACACTCCATTCCCCACTTTCAAATGAGGCATTGCGTACTGAGTGGCGGAACTCAACGCTTTGCCTTGTTACCAAACCCAGGAAATGAAAAATTCCATTTCCTGGAGTGGGAATCGAACCCACAAACTATCACTCTGCGCCACGACGGGTTACAATTCACCTTACAATATCTCAAAATTTGGCAAAAAATAGACCAAAAACTTTAAAATAAAGTTTTTAATTTAAGAGTTTTCTTTTATAATACATAATACAATTACAATATAAGTTTCATAATATAAATGCATAATTAATGTTTAAATCTATTACACAATGAAGTGGTGAAAATCGACAAACTTTTCATTTAACTAGTAGCTCCACTGCAATATTTAGTATTTACCTTCCGTACCATGACAAGAGATAAGGTTTTATTTAGCAAACAGAAAATGTTTTCAAAGCCGGTGAGTTCTGACCTTACTTTACTACTTTTTGTTAGTAACGAGAATGTAATGTAGTAGTGAGAATGATGTAAAGTATTAATTTTACATTGTGGTAGTGTTTTATAAAAGGTTATCTTTATATAAATATGTGAAGCAAAAACTTTGTACCCTTTTTTTACGAAAATTAAGTGGAAGGAGAAGCATGAAACTTGACACAATTATAGTTTATATAGAAAAGGAGTACAGAATGCTAATATTTTTTTTAAAATAATGCATAAAATGTACGTATATTAAGACCGCATATAAATTTTAAAAAAAGGAAAAAAAAGTTAAATTCACAAAATAAATGTCACACAACTCCCATGCCTTTGACATGGCCAACATGCCATGTTTAAATAAAGTGACATATATATTGCTAAAGACAACGCGTTATTAACGCGTCGACTTGTAACTACCTGTTCAACACTACTATTTATTAAATATGTTAAACAAGTAATGCAAGTTACAAATACCTTTTTATACGGTTTCAAAATTGGAGAATATACTGTCTGAAATCTACCTACATAATTATATTAAGGGAGTATCTTAAAAAGTTCTCTATTTATGCCTGGCTCAATGCAGAAGAACATAGATAACAATGTTACATTAAACAAACTTTAACCGATACAGTTTCAACCGATTCCTTATTATTATAGGATCCCAGAAAACGTCCGAGAACTTTCCATTTTACAATTTAAAAAAATTGTAAAAAGACGTTTGTGTGTTAAAGGTTATTACCTAATTAGTGATTTTA
>JAKGSA010000849.1:0-34751 GCA_033558755.1 Philaethria dido | reverse complement strand
GCTTACCTTTGAAAATATTAATATTTATAAGGACATTTAGGGATATGGACATGCTTGAGCCGCTTATTTTCCGACCCTTTCTGTTTAAAATTTTACACTTAAGTCATATGGGAAAAAATTACAAATATCTCATAAAATATCATTCATAATAATATATTCGCAATTAATCAGTATAAATATATAAGAAGAAAATATCTTGTTAACTACTAATAATTATCTTAATTAATCAAGAATAAAACATTATTTCAGCTTTGATAAAACAACGAATTAAATTATATTTTATTTTATAGTAACCATTTGTATTTCTTTCCATTGCGGATAGAGGCCATCATGGAGCAGTAGGACAGCGTCTGACCGTAAATGCGATTGGTTGTAGGTTCGATTCTTACTCAGGGAATCTATATATTTAAACTATTGGCATTTATTCATAGCTCTGGTAAGGCAAAGCGCAGTATTGAGTTTCGCCACTAACATGCAATGCCTCGAATTCGGGTGAAAAGAAGAGAACGGAGTGTCTTAACACTATGCTCACTGTAACTACCCTACTATGCGAGATAAAACGTGAAACTGCTTAATTTCTGTATTTCTCTCATAAACTTAAATTAATGCTAGTTTAGATTCTCATATTCTAATTCTAAACAGGACGTACATAATTGGGTGAGGCTGTTAGGAAACTTTAACAAAGCTCGAGTCGCAGTTTGTATGGATTACTAGTACATGGACACGGCCAAAGTTCATTAGAAACAGAGTCCAATTGAACATTGAAACTAATTAAATTAATATTCGAATATAACCTTTATCAAAAAGTAATGTATGTTTATTGAAATATAGGCAAGTTATACCTCTCCATATCGTGTTGTCCACTAGTTATGATATAAAAAAAAACCGCTTTGTCTCATATAGCAGGGTAGAGTGAACCTAGTGTAGGGAATCAGCGTTGGTGACGTGGTGTAAACTGTCTATTTCTTAAAGACTGATATAGTTTTATATAGAAGTAGTTGGATAACTATTGTGGTTTCATTAAATATAAGTTTATTTACATGTATAGACAGAGAAGAACTCTCTGTTTTTTGTTTTCCGCCCGAATTCCAGATATAGTGTATGAAGCGGTGGAATACAACGCTATGCTTAATTTTACAAAGCGGGAATTTGAAAATAGTTTCAAAATAATTATTCCCCCGAGTGCAAATCGAACCTACACCAATAACGTTAACAATCAGACACTGTCCTTCTACGCAAAGACCTTAAATATTATTTAAAACACTTCTAACATATTATATCTTTCAAAATGAGCTAATATGTCATTGTGTCCTCCACAAACCGTTAGTAAACATTAATTTATCGTCAATATCGAATAAAATACAGTGAAAACAGTATACAAATAGTTCAGATCTAATTGATTAGCATACATAATTGGAGTACATTTTGTAAATCAGTCACATACTTCGAAGCGCCTGTTAGTAAAGTTCCACAATGCACTAGCTCCAGTTTGCATGAATCGCCGTTCAATAGCGTAAACAAGAAAAAGCGCATATATTGTGCGCATATTTTATATATCGCGTATAAGGCAAAGCGCGTCGTTGAGTTCCGCTACTCAACACGCAATGCCTTAATTCGGCGGAAAGTGGCGAATGGATATGTTAAAAGAGAACGGAGTGTCTCAATTAGTGTTGTAACACTACATTCTCTGGTTCCTTCTGCCTACCCTGCTATATGCGGGATACAGCGTGAAGCTAGTAAAAAAGAAACAAAAGAACATGCAAATAGTTCAGAGCTAATTGATTCGCATACATAATTGGAATACATTTTGTAAATCAGTCACATACTTCGAAGCGCCTGTTAGTAAAGTTCCACAATGCACTAGCTCCAGTTTGCATGGATCGCCGTTCAATAGCGTAGACCAACTTCGCCTAGCCGAGGTCCGATAGAGGCGTGTATGCAGCAAAATTCCGTGATTATCTTTTGTTAGCTAGCTTGTAGTACACATAAGTTTAAAACTCGCGTTTCACACCCGCACTCCTGATTGAAAAAGTTTCTATAAATGCTTAGAAAAAACAACAACACATTGGTAACTTGGCCGCTAACGTACAAATTGGCTGTTACTTTTGTCTTTGTTGCCTCTTTTTTTGTAGTATCAAGAATATTACTGTAGTTTTATATTTTTATACTGAATTTGATATTGTTGCTGTTGATAAAATAATTATATTTTTCCATATAAATATCAACAAGCCATTCCGTTTCCTATAGGAATATGTATAACACTTTAAAAATGTTTCTTAGTAAAAGTCTTCGTCATTTATCTTTGCTCTTATTCCTTCCCTTTCTCAAATACAGACAAGACGTATATATTTCTTATTACCTTATTTAATTTTTCTTCTTTATATTTCTATACTTTTAAAGTCTTAAATCTTTCTACTTTTTAAGGGACATGAAAAAAATAAGGTAATAAATAATTCATTATGTGTATTTTTTTAGTATGGAAACCAATTTTCATGACGATTTTTTTAATATGATAGCTAGTACTTCCTAAGTTTGGTTAAGATCTGAAAAGTAGTTTTTGAGATATACTTAAAAATTTTAGTTTTTAAAATTTTAATTATCACACATCAACCTACAGTATATACATTAGACCTAATAATACAATACATAACCATACACAAACGTTACACGATCTACTATTACGAGATAACAATTGCAATTTGCAGGGAAATTAACAGGTAATCTGTATTGAGACCGTTTGCAATACAATTTCAAATCCAGACGAGGGTTAATTTGTTTGAGCTGTCTGCCCTAACTAGCGGAGCAATTAGAGTTCTGGCTCATAAATTTCCTAAAATTACATTTCATTGGTCTGTTTCGTATTGAAAATGTAGACATTTGGGAATTGCCTCTTTTTGTATTTATTGTATTTACTGGAAATAATATTATAATATTATGAATAATATATTTAGTATTACGGTTAGAATTATATAGCTACTATGTTTTCTAAATACTGCAAAAGTATATCGTATTAATAATAAACGAATATAAGCTTATATTTTATTTCAATCTTTTCAAGGCTTTACCTGATTATGAAAACAATCTTATCTAACTTTTTTCGAGTGATATCACTAGTAAGATAATTATTTTAACTAGTGTCCCTAATGATGCGTTAATAACGCGTTGCCTAGCAACGTATATGTCACTTTATATAAACATGGATGTCTAACCACGGGAAAGTGTGTAACATTTATTTATCAATATATATTTTATGCATTATTTTAAAAATATATCATTCTGTACTCCTTCGCTATATAAACTATACGGCATATATAAGTATGCCAAGTTTCATGCTCCTCCGTCCGCGTAACTTTCTTAAAAAGGGTACAAAATTTTTGCTTCTCGTATTAATATATAGATCTAAATCCATACATATTACGTATCATGTTTATTAGGTGAGGATTAGTCACTAGTGAATTAGGAAAACAATTGCAAAATAACAACATTTAAGTACTGTGAGATATATACATAACTCTCATAACTGAGGGTTCATACATTATTTTAAAAGTTTACCTTAATGTCTTAATAATGTTAAACTGTAATAATTGATTTTTCATTATATAAATAATAAAAAATATATATTTTATAAATATGAAGCAAAGGTCGTCAAGAGAGGTAGAGGAGACCTCGGTTGACCTTCGAGAACACAGTATCAATGATACTGGAGGAAGGTCACGTAAAAAGTATTAGGATCCCCCGGATGGCATGCATGAAGAGGTTAATGACTGTAGACGAGGCGAAAGAGGTATGCAGGAACCGTGGCGTTTGGCGCTCCGTTCTTTCTGACTACCTCGCTAGGGACAAAGCGTGAAGTTAGGTAAGGTATTTTTTTTAGTTTTCGTCACTAGTACAATCGTAGATGATTTTTGTATACTAAAGCCTACTAAACAAAACTGGAAAAGCATTGAGGTATTATTATTAGATAGCACAAGTTGCCAGTTTCAGATTTCGATCAAGATTGGACTTTTGATCTAATGAGTAGTCCTAAGATTAGAAGGGTTTATAAAGGGCACATAATAGTTTCTTTTTAGAATTAACTTCACTTATTTAGATGAATTCTCAATATTTCTCCTAAATTACTCCCTTGTGGTTGTTAATCTTCCTTATTTTATCACTTGGCGATGCCGGCAAATTTAGACACTTGTTTGGTGGTAGAAGGTTCGTCCTCCGTCTAGCTCGCGAACACTATCATGTCAAAAACGAATATATATCGAAACGAATATATCCTTTCCCTAAAATGTGGAGGTTCCTATAGCGGACTACTACATTGTCCCCCCCATCTGTATCATCTAGGTCGCAACGCATCTACAACGTCTCTGTTGTTGTAATGTCCATGGACGAAGGTAACCACTTACCATCAGGTGGCGCCTTTGCTCGTTTGCCATCCGTTATCCATAAAAAAAAAGGCAATAATTGTTTTTTTTCAGCTTCACGCTGTATCCTGCACGTAGTAGGGTAGGCAGAGAGAACTAGAGAACCTAGTGTTAAGACACTCAGTTCTCCATTTCCGTTTCCCTCGAATTGAGCCATTGGATACCGAGTGGCGGAACTCAATGCCGCGCTTTGCCTTATTATCAGAGCGAGAAAATTAAAACACTACATATTAATTATTATAAATATAATTATTTTTTAATACTTAGAGTGGGAATGGAACCCACAACCTATCGCGTTTACAGTCGCACGCTTGTGCCATAGCACCACGACTGGCTTCAATAGTAAATTAATAAGTTACACTGACTCAGCAATTCGTTGATTTTAAGTAAAACTCTATCATAAGGACATTTGCGGTGACCCAAAACATATGTACATACTTACATTACTTTATAGCTTAATTAATATGACATAGTCAGCTTGCGTATAAATTTATTTCATCCCATTTAAAAGTTGGCCATATTATGAAAACCGCAGCATTCATTATATTTAATATACTCATATACGTACGTAATATAATATGATGAACCTAGCTTGTTTTATTTTTGCTAGGCTTTGTTTAACATTAGCAACACAAAAGAGCAATATATATGATTAATACCCTATTTTAAAATACTTTGTAAATTCTCATTGTTTTAAGAATAACATTATATTTAACGCATTCTATTATTAATTGGTAAACATATTGCATGCCTGAAGTGGGATATATAATGAAAACTCCATGAAATAGTTTTTATAACTAGATTTTTCCACACATATAAATCATAATAACAATATAATATCATATTTGAGGCCTGTCTGTACTGTAAACGCCTCAGGTTGTGGGTTGAATTCCCACTTCAGAAAATTAAAATATTAAATAATATTTAGTATTTTCATTTCCTCGCTCTATTAACAAGGCAAAGCGCGGTGTTAAGTTCCGCCACTTAGCACGCAATGCCTCAATTTGGCGAAAAGTGGGAAATGGAAATGTTAAAAGAGAACGGAGTGTCTTAACACTAGGTTCTCCGGCTCTCTATTTATGAGATACAGCGTGAAGCTCCCTGCTATGTATAAGATACAGCGTGAAGCTAAATATATATATATATATATATATCATAATTTAATAATAAATAAAAGTTTTCAGCAGGAAATTCAAAACAAATGCAATGCAAAATCGTTATACCAAACAAATGTAGCTATAAAACCTGCATTTTCAGTAATTTCACAAACTACGAACAATGCCCTTCAAACTAAATCATAGTTAAATGTGCATTCAGAGTCGGGCGAAGTTCTGATTAAAGACAATATCTTTTAGCCGCAGTATTTAATTTAAGTTTTGACTCTTGCATTTCGTGAGATAAGATAGGAGTCACACTTAACTCTTCGTTAGTTTAATCAGACTTGATAATCAAACATATGGAATTTCATCTATATACCTAGCCAACGGAGTAGAAAAGAGAGTGTCTAGACACTAGGTTGTCTGCCTACTTGACTACGCGGATTACGGGAAAAAGTGGAAAGCTGCAAGAAAAACTATATCTATTCTTGAGGGAGATTTACATACAGCAGTTGGTGTATCATGGCTGAAACGACGACGACTATCTAGGTATAATATGTAGATAGTTCCTCGAATAGAATTTGTATCAACAAATATAACGTGCGTCTTATTTTATTCTTTATTATCTTTGAAAGAAACACAAAGTATGAAATAATTTTAATATCAAATATTTTCCACTAGCTTACCATTCAATAGTTACTAGGTTAATAAAATTAAATCGATATAATTTAATCAGGGTAACAATGAAAATACATAATAAAAAGTTATCTTTTACATATATTATATAACAATAAATATTCAACTAATAATAATATAAACCATTGTTTAAAATTCAATATTTTAATGAAAATAAATATATATATATATATATATATATATATATATATATATATATATATATATATATATATATATATATATATATATTAGGCCAACAATTCATTATAGGCTAAGTATTCACAGTAATTATATGTTAAACTCCAGACTCTGCTTCCACAGCACAAGTGAATACTAAGTATTGGTGCTAGGAACTACATCTCACTTTGCATAATCACTCATGTGGTCTTGTTGACGAGTTCCAAAAGCTGTACTGATCCTTGAATATTATATGGAAAGCATAGAACCTAGTATAATTTTAATAATAGAAGATTTATTTTGGATTCAAATTTTACTCACTATAGAAACTACGTAAGCCAATAAAGTAGGACAGTGAACTTGTATACTCATATAACAAAATAAAATTGTGATATCTATCTATCCGTTACTTTACAAAATTATCCTATAAGTATGAAAAAAAAACAAATACGTTTCAATAACAGACTACGAAGAGAAACCTTTATCTGAGTTATACTCACTATTAAAAATACTTGACCAATGACTACACCATGTCTAATACGGATCATATTTTAATTAATTTATATATACATAAGTATCAGTACAAACTGATGCACAGAAACCAATAGCATTTTGTGTAGAAAAGGCGAATATACTGGCCATAAAAACCTGAAATTTGGCATGTAGGGTGCTTGAGAAATGTAGAAAAGCACTAAGAGACGATTTGTCCCAATTCCTATGGAACCGAGACAAGATGAGATTTTAGATTTTACAGTTACTAAACAAAAAAATATATTTAATATCAATACTGAATACAATACAAATAGTAAATAAAATAAAGTATAAAAACTGCTTTAAATAGACTCGTATGTCATTCGTTCACTATTTCATAATACCGTACAACGAACTTTTCACTGTGTATGTTTTGACAGTTACCATAGCAGCGCTATCCTTTTTACCAAAGGGCAAACATTCGTGTCAAATAAAACTTTCATTCTAGATACACAATTTTTTTTTAATTTAGAAGATAAGGTTGAGTGCTCTTCAAGCTTTTCATATTCATGTAAATGACATCGACAATTTCAAAATTATTCAATAGTATTGGTCCCGTTGACGCGTAAAATATGTGGTGCCTTACCCAATGTGTATGTCATTTTTTTAGCTTTACGCTGTACTCCGCAGATAGCAAGGTAGGCAGAGGGTACCTTAGAACCTAGTGCTAAAACAATCCGTTCTACTTCGAATTGAAGCAATTGTGCTAAGTGGCGGAACTAAGCGCCGCGCTTTGCCTTGCTACCAGAACGAAGAAGTGAAAATATTAAATATAAATTATTATAAATATACACTATATTCATTTTCTGAAGTGGGAATCGAACCCACAACCTGTCGCGTATGTAATGTCGCCTTATGTAATTATTGAAAAATCTCTTTCTTACCACTTCTAATTACGTAGGCTATATTTTTTTATATTAAAACTCTTTAGAAACTTAATTTACGTTATTATATATACATATTCATATAAAAATATACAAAAAATCACCAACATTCAAAGTTTCTAATAAACTCAGACATCCATTCCTTACAGAATTAATTCAATACTAAATAGCAATACACTCTAGCCATCTCAATAAGCCAAAAAAAACCTAAATAACCAAAAACACGACATCCATTATTCATGACAGTCAACCAACGTACATACAGATAGATGAACATTCGAACAAGGCACGGGGCAAACAATTGTAGTAATTTCGCACGTACAAAAGGCGTAGAGCGTTAGGCGAGCACTTAATTGCTTCATTACATATTCGTGGTTCTAACCGTACTGACGTCAATTTATAGACTAATTGCATACGGTGTTGACGTTCGACTTGCCGCTTACGAAATTATGTCAGAGCCACAATTGACACGAAAATTCGATTGTACGGGCTGATATTGATCCTCGACTTGAACGTGTAATACTTTGGTTACGTGATGCATGTTTTTGCTTAAAGAACGAATTATATTAAATTTTTTAATTTGTTGTTTACACATGTAGAATTGTAGATATACTTTTTACACAAAAACATACAATATAACCATAGAAAAGTCAAAACCTCGACTACCCCGCTAGGAATAAAGTAATATATCTAAAATAAATTATTCATTTAATTTGTTTGAAATCGTCATTAAGGCAATTGTAATTAATTAAATACTGTCTAGAAAGACGAAAGACAAATTTCCTTGTTCCTGTTAATATGGTTTTAAATAAATATAAAATATCATATATGATTTTTATTTTAAACGAAAAATATATCATTTCAGTATGAGCATTGATTTCACGCGTTTAAATGTAAAAGAAGACGAGCGGTAACTATGATATTATAATTACTAAACAAATATAAGAAGCCACTCAACTTTTTTTTAACTTCACGCTGTTTTCTGCACATAGCAGACACTCCGTTCTCTAAACATTACTGTTCCTCATTTTCGGCCGAATAAAGGCATTGCATGCCTAGTGGCGGAACTCATCACCGCGCTTTGCCTTGTTATCACAGCAATAAAATGAAAATATTAATATTAATTACTATAAATATTAAATATTTAAGGTTGCCTGGCAGATATCGCTTACAGCGATAAGGCTGCCTGCTGTATATTTATTTATTTTTTACTTATGTTTCGTTTTGTTGTCTGTAATATTGATGTACAATAAAGCATATTATTATTATTTTCGAGTCGAAATCGAACCCACAACCCGTCGCGTTTACAATCACACGCTTGTGCCTCTACGCCACTACTGGCCTTATAACAACTTTAAATAACTCTAGAATTTAATTTCCCAACCCAAAAGAACTAACAATATATAAAATAAAAACTTCAGCATATCACACAATAATAACAACAAAATCAAAGTACTTAAAACACAATTTGGCGATGTTTTATCAAGTTCAGAAGTGCTTGCCACTTGTGTACTGTGAAATGTGCAAAGGGCGCGTTATCATTAGGCCCTTATCTTTGGAGTTCGTTAAGGTAAGCATTTTACGACCTTTTTACAAGGTCTGATTTTTCAACGTCTAACAGATAAGTAGCTTATTAAAGATTTTATGTTTATTACGTTTACCATGTTTTATGGGAGCTGTTAAATATGAATTACACGCATAAGTTATTGTTGCGTCGAATAATTTTTCATAGAGATACTTTTATAATACTTTAATTCGCTGGATAATTAGTTAAATATTGGATTAGGTATATAACTGCTTATAAACGCATTTTGCATTTGACGTATATACGTACAAAGAACTCGATCTCTACAAACAGTATATACGATAGCAAAAGGCAAATTTCAAAATAGAAAAAATGATCATGATAAAATAACTTTAACAGTTTAGTATAAAACATACTATTTTCAAAAACATTGAAAATAACTCATATATATTAAATATAAAGAGCAAATAAAATTCTAACAAAAACGAAAACTGACTTCCAATATAACGCACTAAAGAGCAAAATTATTACGAATAACTCAAAAACTACTTGTCAGATCTTAACTAAATGTAACTGAAACCATATCAGAAGCTCTAGCTATCATATAAAAAAAAGAATCATCAAAATTGATTTACCCAATAAAAACACGTAACACACATAAAAATACAATCAAATTAAGAACCTCCTCCTCTATAAAGCTAGATAAAAATAGCAAGAAATGGGTCAACTATTTATAGCACAATCTGTTTAAACGTTAATATCATATAAAAATCGCATAGATCTAATTACAGCAGCCGCCGACACTAGAGCAGCCATTCATTTAGTTAGGCGGAGCGTCAAAATGAATTATGGCACTTCATTATACTAAAGTGCTGTCTTATAGTGGCTAAAAAGATCCCATTATGCCGTCGAAACAGCCTCCCTCCCATTCATTAACTTCAACAGTTGATTTTATTCAATTTAAATGAATCTGGATAAATTCTTTTAAAATTTGTAGAAATAATGATCTGTTAATGTTAAATAATGATTTGTAGAAATACTGTTATTTTTATATCATTTATATCATTTATTGGCTTAGAGTGTACCTGTTAACTCCATATTTAGTAAATTATCGGGAGAGGGAGAAAACATAAATAAAATTAAATTTACGCCTCAATTCGGCGGAAAGTGGGGAACGGAGTGTCTTAACACTAGGTTCCCTCTGCCTACCCTGCTGTATGCGGGATACAGCGTGAAGCTATGTATGTATGCTTTTACATTAGGTTAAAATATAGATAGTCGCAAACTTTGGAAGACATGGATTTGATAGTTTTACGGATTACGCTTGTTTACAAATTTTAAACATAAACTGATAGTGACTATCCTACTCGATTATCTATTTTGTCACATTTTCAAATGGTCATAACAACAAAAAATGTCAAAAAACGCTTAGCCGACGATACGTTTTTAGTAAAAAGATACCAAAGTTATTTCTATGGAATGCAATACAATGTATTAAATAATACCGTATTCAGTTTGTATAAGAAAAATATACGGCTTTGGATTTTTCTTCATAACATTTCAGTATGGTTAGGCGGAATTTTAACGTTATGGTCAAAATATATTAGAAGACAAAAGTAATAGTTCTTTCAACCAGGCACATATGAAAATCATTTAAGTAAGCGTTGTGTTATTTATTCTTAGTCGTTCATTTTAACAAGAGAAATCACTAAAAGGTTTAATGACTAATGAATTATTTTATATATATCATGGTCATACCGTGAAATTGACCATGTCATGAAATGAGACCATGATATGCGTTAACAAGATGAATGACAACAATTTATTTTAGGGTACGATCATCACTCTAAATACCCCGCTAGGCATAAAGCGTGATGCTCAGTATTACAGTACAGTACTAGCTCGCAACCATTGTCAAGTCAAAGGCGAACCGTCAAATATCTAATGATGTATTCCGATTCGATGACATGTATTTCTTATAGGTATTTCTTATTCCTATTCATACTTTCTCCAGAATGTCCCACACATAGCAGGATAGGTAGAGGGAACCTAGTGGCAAGACACTCCGTTCCCCACTTTCTGCCGAATTGAGGTATTGCGTGCTGAAATTAACCATTCACCTAAGTGGTCCTTCTGCTCGTTTGTCACTTTTATCAATAACAAAAGTATAATGCACTAAGCGCGGGACTTCATGATTCAGATTTGACCAAACCGTAAAATAACTATTATAATTACCGTAAAGACGCTAGAAGCGTTTTTTTCATATCAACATGGAGACTGTTAAGATATAAGATTGTAACTTAAATAATTTCTTTTAAACGAGGCAGAATTAAACACCACTTGCTTACACAAAAATTAAAGCACAACATCAATCATCAAATTATACCGTAAACTTAGGTAATATCTGCGAAACGCGCTGAACAGTATAAAAAGTTACGCCAAATTGCTAACTAGAAAATTGGATACTTAAACAGGCCCGCATAATAAAAGTGGTATACGACATTGACGAGCACAGGAATAAAGACCGAAACGTTATTGAGATATCATATAAAATAGCTAAAAACTGTAGAAAAAGCTGGAAAATATATTAGTAGTTATGAATTCGAGCTGTGTCAGGAAATTTTCCTACCTTTGATTCAATTGTAAAGTTTATCAGACTAGCCATTAGTAATTGGAATCGGACTCTACTTTATTATTTTTTCCATTCATGGACTTTCATGCTTACATTATTGCAATTTTTATTTACCGATTTAATTACTTGCTCTCTTCTATTATAATATACGTATCAAAATTCTTTAAGCTGTTTATTTTAAAGTATAAGCTGCTTCACGGTTTATCTATCGTTCGTTAGGTGGTAGGAGGTTCGTCTTCCGACTGGCTCGCGACCACTGACATGTCAAAGACGCACCGCCAAATATCTAACGATGTGTTCCGGTTCGATGGCATTAAGCCAGGTTTTCCCCCTTTCACACCCATTCTTTCCCCAGAATGTGATGGTTCCGATAGCGGAGTACTACATTGTTATAATACTACAAGGGGGGGGCCCTTCCATCTGTATCCTCTAGGTCGGCAACGCATCTACAACATCTCTGGCGTTGTAGGTGTCCATGGGCGAAGGTAACCACTAACCATTAGGTGGCCCTTCTGGTCGTTTGCTATCCGTTATCAAAACAAAAAAAAAACTCGCACAGCAGGATAGTCAGAGTGAAGCTAGCCACGAAAAACTGTTCGCTGCTTTCCGCCTGAATAGAGACAATCGGTGTTCAGTGGTAAAACTTAACAACGCGCTTTGTCTTATCTGAGCGAAGATATGAAAATAGTTTAAATAATATTCATTCCCCCAAATGGAATCAAACGACCAATCGCGTTTACTGTCAGAGGTGGTCCCACTGCGTCGCGATGGCCTTAATAAATATATAATTATTTTGGAAAGTATTAGTACATACACACATACATATTTAGCTTCACGCTGTAATCTAGTAGTAGGAAACCTAGTGTTAAGGCACACCGTTCCCCAATTTCCGCCGAATCGAGGCATTGCGTGCTGAGTGGCGGAACTCATCGCCGCACTTTGTCTTGTTACCAAACCCAGGGAATGAAAAATTCCATTTGCTAGAGTGGGGATCGAACCCATAACCTGTCGCGCTTACAATCGCACGCTTGTGTCAGGCGTTACGATAGTAGTGCATTATATAAATCGTAAAATCAAAGAAAAAAGTATGAAATCAATATATTACACATTACTTTTACTTAAAAAGTTAACCATAAAATTATAATAGTACACCAAAATCACATATTACATTAAAATAATTGAACGAAACCAATATTTTCAAGAAATCATTAGCCATTCAAAGGTTTTCCTTTTAACAAAAAATATATATAATAATACTTTCAACCTTTAGATTTGCTATCAATTATGTAGCCTCATCCTTTTATTGGGAAAAAGCTTAATTTCGTAATGTGACCCAGGCAACCCCCGACTTTCTTTGATACTATAAATAAGTTGAAAATATTGGAACAACCTCAATTTATTGTAAGTGCCGATTTTCATTTACTGGTAGCAAAAATACAAGTATCTTATATTAAATCCTTTAAAATAAGAATTCACTTACTGTCGTGTCGTGTCGACTCTAGGTGTGTTGCCACATCTACAACATCTCAGATGTTGTAGATGTTCATGGGCGAAGGTAACCACTTACCATCAGGTGGTCCTCCTGCTCGTTTGCCATCCGTTCCCCATAAAAAAAACAGAGTGTCTTAACACTAGATTCACTCTGAGTACCCTACTGTGTGGGATAAGACATGTAGCTAGCTGTATTAAGATTTTTTACAACCAAGTACGTTCCTAATTTCAAACATTATTTATGTATATATATTGTTATTGTTACCTCAAACCTATATATATACATACATATAATAAAGTCCTTTAAGTTCGATTAACTCTGGCTACCATAAACAAACAGATGATGATGTTTGTTCAGTCAATATGCTAATGACCCTTTACCACCCCTATACTAAGATTAACCACTTAATACGGCGATACACCTACATAGTAAATTGATCGTACTTGTAGACTAGTTAAGCAAGCTCTAAGTAGAGGCACTCGAAATGTGATGACACAAGGAATGCAATCGATTGACTATCGAAGCTAGTGTTAATACTACGTGGATTAAATTCTTTGATTTTCGTATTTATGCATATAAAATAAAATTATTTTAAAAGGATACTCGTATATCGCGAATAACTTAGCTAAGGTCTAATTATTTTTAATAAAACATCGAATATTAATATTGATATATATGAAAAAACTGTTTCACCGTTTGTTTTTATATATACAAGCAGGGTAGTCCTAGAGAGAACCTAGTGTCAAGATACTTCGTTCGTCGCGAATATTGATATATGTTTGTATTTTAATAAAACGTAACATATTCGTATGTACCTTATGAAACTAACAAACCGTAAAACAAACACCTTTATTATACCATGTAGAGTGTGGCAACAGAGCTTTACGTCAATAGTATCTCTTCATACCTTTTGAAGACAGACCTTATAAAAATAAATTTACCAAAAAATTAAAAAAACATACAAAAAAAGGAAATTGCTTATACATTTGATAAAATGCATCGGAGACGATCCCATAACAAGTTTGCGATAGTAATCTACAAAAACACAACGAGGTCAGGCAATACACCAATATAGCGTGCTATTTGCGGTTTGAATTCGAACGAGCATTTTAAATCTCCCTACTGTTTGCCTTGATATTGATTCTTTTTTTTAGCGTATACCAGAGTAGGCCGGTGAAACTGAGAACCTAGTGTTAAGACACTCCGTTCTCTTAAGATTTCCGTTGTCCACTTTCCGCTGAACGCATTGCGTGTTGAGTGGCGGAACTCAACGCCGCGCTTTATCTTCTTACCTTAGCGAAGAAATAAAAATATTCTTTTCTTTCTTTTCTTTTAGATTCACGCTGCATCTCCCACATAGCAGGGTAGGCAGAGAAAAACTGAGAACCTAGAGATAAGATACTCCGTTCTCTTAGGATTTCCGTTCCTCACTTTTTGCCGAATGGAAGCTTGCTTATTAAATGCCGGAACTCAACGCCGCGCTTTGCCTTGATACCAAAGCGAGGAAATAAAAATACTAAATATTATTTAATAATTTTATTTCTTAAAATGGGAATCGAACCCACAATCTGTCGTATTTACAGTCGCACGCTTGTGCCTTTGCGCCACGACTGGCCTCTGATAATGTTTCAGATCGTATATTTTCAAGTTTCAATGAATTGTTTTATTATTTGCCCGAAGCTTTTACTGGTGACATCTGTAATTATATTAAACATAAAAGCCACGACGTCACTAAAAAGCTTTAAAACTTTTCTTTTCAATCTGCCAAAGCGATGTCTGTGTTTTTTTATCTCCATTTTATATTCCTATACAGAGTATATTAGAATCTCTAACAAAATTCAGTCACCGCATACTTAAATGAATGCAAATAATAAAAATGTGTAGAAGGCTGCCTGTTCTTTTATAAATTTCTATTAAGTTACTCCAAATTAAAATAGTATTTTTGAACTGTTAATCACACACTTAGGGAACGAAAAATATATTTAGAAAATATATCAAAATTTTAACTCCAAAGCCATGCGGTTGCGCTTGGACGGTTTCCAAGTGGTACAGGTTCGAGTCCCGCTGAGTTCAAATTATTATATATTTTTTAAATATGTTTAAAACTGTATTTTTGGCTACAAGCTCATTAATTACGCCAATAATAAACACATTTCCTTTATATTTATTTGTATTATCTTTCGAGTCTAACTCAAGGTTAAATTTATAATCTCTTTCAGGTGACAACTAGCTTTTAAAGAAATATTTAATCGCATTTCAGGTCACTTTAAATATTATTATTGGGATAAAAATCACGAATAATTTCTATGACGACGAATGGCTTTTAAAAAAATTTAATAGGCCTTTTCGGTGAATTAAATTTCAATTTATATTCATATTGGCAGTACAAATCGGATGCAGTGACGCGGCGGCCCTAAATATATTCGGTTCATTCAATTATTGGTTTTCGTTGATTACTTGCGGTTTTACGATTTTTAAATTATTTCGATTATACTCTTTGACTTAAACGCACCAAATAATCGACATTGTTCTCTTTTTCATTTTAAAAAGTGACCATTAATATAAAAATATATATATTTGCCTAGAATAAATATTATAAACCACACGGTTTGTATACAACGAACCACGTACAATATAAACCACACACTACAGTAAATATGAACTAGAAACTTTAAATGTATTTAGCGACAGCAGCACAATGAAATAAATCGTAGGTAATTATTATAACTTGTAAACTATTCGGCGGAAAGTGGGGAACGGAATTGTTGAAAGAGAATGGAGTGTCTTAACACTAGGTTCTCTGGTTCCCTCTGCCTACCCTGCTATATGCGGGATACAGCGTGATGTAAAAAAAAAGCGTGATGTAAACTATACCACAAGCATACTCAATTAATTTTTATATCCAATAAAACACCAAATACTTAATACTATATTACAAGTACAAATACCCACTAATATTTTCAAAACCAAAAATTCTGAAAATTGAAGGGTGTCTGTTATTCTTTGACGCAAAACCTACTGAAGAGATCATTACGTTAATGTATTTTTTATAGCAGAAACACAGTTTATAAAGATTTTCTGTAATTTGGACATAATTTAACGACAACTACATAGCTAGGTTATAAATATAGACAAAAACACACATAATTATAAGGAACAAAAATCCGACTGAACTAATTCATCAAAAGGAAGCAAATACAAATAAAGTAAGCTATAAAAGCTAGTAGAAATGTGCTAACTAAGTCTGTTTCATTTGGTACCCCACACGGTATCCATCAACGATTTTTTTGTTCATGAAGTTCATGAAGATTAAGAGTGATGTCACATATATAAGAGCACTTGAAGTATCAATAGCTATCTAACGTTAATTATATAATTCGGTCCAAGGGTTTAGACGGTATGAGGTAATAAAGAATATTACAAACATACATGATACGCGCGAAAAACATAACCCTCCTGTGACAGTGGGTATAAAGTATAATCAAAATTAAGTCGAAAACTATCATAAATATAATTTAAAACAGCACAAATAGCACATTTACTAAATTTCAATAATAACCTAAGTATAAAAGTGCTTAAATGAACAAACAAAAATTTTATTTGTCAAAAAATCCAATCCTATTTGCAAGTTTCAAAAGAATACACCATTCCGCGGGTAGATTTGCATATCATTACCACATGACGAGATAACAATATGTTATTTTCCGGCATTTTTCGTGAGCTTTCTACTCGAGTTAGGAACTCGACGCTATGATTGCATTAACGCTCTTAGCAACTTTATCCATTTGCTTTGTTTACACTCGAAACAGGTTTTCGTGGAATTTTAACTGAAAATTTCGTTTTCGCATCCTAATAGGGTTTTATGTGGAACTATATTTTACGGTTAGCATAACGTATAAATTAAGCTTACTATATTTACTTACATATTTTAACGGGTTAATCCACAAAATGAATTTCACTTCACTACAGCCACTTTGGCTTTTATTAAAAAAATACTATGAGATTATAGATTGTATATTAATACTTGAAGCAAACACTTTGTATCCCTTTTTACGAAAATACCGCGGACGGAGGAGCATGAAACTTGGCACACTTATAGTTTTTATAGCGAAGGAGTGCAGACTGATAATATCTTTTTAAAATAATGCTTAAAAAATATATTAAATTAGCAAAATAATTGTTACACACACTACCATGGTTTGACGATCCATGTTTATATAAGGTGACAGGTTTCTAGGCACCGCGTTGTTAACACGTCAATGGGGACACTTGTATTATTAAATATATCACTTAACAAATTTTATTTTGCGATTTAAGGCAAAACAGCATCTAAGATAGACATCATTTTGAAAACGACTATCTCTGTCCGGTATACAAATTTAATCTAATCTTCAGATTACGTGTACGACAATACATACCTTGATTTATATCAAATAAATACAAGCATCTTTTAATATTTTTTTTATATATATAAATAATATCAGTGACATTAGTCGTGCAGAGGGACAAGTGTATAAACCCATATAGTATTTATTTATTTATTTATTTATTAGATTCACCAGTGGTAATTACATCGGATATAATTTTACAAGAGTTTGTTTTTATTCTTATAGCTAAATGCATTACCCTTTAAGATGAATACCACATGCAATTATAAGGACAAGACATACTTTTTTTACAAAATTAGTTTTAAAATGTTATTAAATTACAATCAATGAATAGGAAAGAATACTAAAAAGAAAAAATATTAAAATTATTTATATTGTCTGACATTCCTACGATATCTATCCAGAGAGCTTCCGAAAGGATATAGGAAAATTATTACCTAAAATAGACCTACGAAAAGTTGATTCGAGAAAGTGAAAAGGTTTACGTGAATTCCTATGCACCTTAAAACAGAAATTTTGCACAAATAATGGATTATCATATATGCTATTAATACTTATATATAGGAAAAGCGCATCCAATATTTCTCTTTTCCTTTCTAGACTGTCCAATTTCAAATATCCAAGCTTATCTGTATAGTTTGTGGATTTGAATCCCACTCCAGGAAATAAAAATAGTAGATATTTATAATAATATACAATATTAATATTTTCATTAGCTCGCTCCGGTAATAAGGAAAAGCTCAGCATTGAGTACGTAGTACGCAATGCCTCAATTCGGCAGAAATGGGGAACGGAAATGTCAATAGAACGGAGTGTCTTAACACTAGGTTCTCAGGTTCCCTCTGCCTACCCTGCTAAGTGTGAGGGCGTGAAGCTAAAAAAAAATATAAATAAACATCTCAGTACTACAATTATTCTTGTTACAAACATTTTATAGTAAGAAACTTTTCTTAGCTCGTTGATTGTATAATTTGATTATACTTGGCAAAGGGAGGCGAGATGTTAGTTAATAAATAATTTTATTGTTACATTAATTTAAAACAACGTTGTTAGCTTCATCTAGAGATAGGGTGAAGTACGTTCCAAATTGTTGCGAAGTAATTAGAAAGCATATTATGGTGGAAATGTTTTACTTTCCCATGTGGGTATTATATTATAATACTTAATTTTAATATTACCTTAAATAAGGTATTGTTATCGGCCAAATTAATAAAATAGTATTTGTAGTACTACCAATATTTCTGTTAGAAACTTCACGTTCAATTTACGTAAAAAAAAGAATAAGATTGAACGCAATGTTAGTAAAGATAAGGATTACAATAAAAACAGTAATTTTCTTTAAGATTTTTTTGTTTTGTCTTCCAAAGTAGAATTTAATTTCTTGAAAGCATCTATTTCCGCTCGATATTATAAAATTGTTTTTCTATTAACTTACTGTTCCACATCAAAAGATTGTGTGTGTGGCAGTGGCATTATAATTACGCTGAAGTATTAAAAAATTGTCCTGTGAGGGGACGGGGTTAGAATACAATTCCCCTCCGCCGCTGGGTAGCGTCCCGTAAGAGTCGGGTATCCTAGTAGTTTGGTGGTAGGAGGTTCGTCCTCCGTCTGGCTCGCGACCACTGTCATGTCAAAGACGAACCGCCAAATATCTTATGATGTGTTCCGGTTCGACGGCATGTAAGCCAGGTTTTTTCTCTTTCCCACCCATCCTTTCCCCAAAATGTGGTGGTTCCGATAGCGGACTACTACAGTGTCCCCCCCCTTCCATCTGTATCCTCTAGGTTGGCAACGCATCTACAACATCTCTGGTGTTGTAGATGTTCATGGGCGATGGTAACCACTTACCATCAGGTGGTCCTTCTGCTCGTTTGCCATCCGTTATCAATAAAATAAAAAATAAAAAATCTATTAAAACGAGAAGTACATACGATTACAGTAAAAAGTTAATGAAAATTAATTAATAAAGGAATATAAATCAAGTTTCTGTTATTCATCAAATAAATTATTTATGAAATAATTATTTAAAGAACAATTCTGTAAATCCTGATATATATATCAATATAAAGGCCCGTTCATCCTCTAGTCACTTCGGTCCCCAATCTTCGCTAGCAACGTAAAAAAAAAATTAAATGAAAATATCCAATTAACCTGTGATTTTCTCAATTATTCTATCAATCACCGCAGTCTTCTACTAACTCTATTACACATAAAAATCTTTTACGAATAACATTTTTATAATATAATTCATCTAGTCTAGTATAAATGCCTGTCGTGGCGCAGAGGCACAAGCCTGCGACTGTAAACTCGACAGGTTGTGGGTTCGACTCCAGGAAATGGATTTTTTTATTTCCTGGGTTTGGTAACAAGGCAAAGCGCGGTGTTGAGTTCCGCCACTCAGCACGCAATACCTCAATTCGGCGGAAAGTGGGGAACGGAGTGTCTTAACTTACTAGTTTCCCTCTGCCCACCCTGCCATACGCGGGATACAATGTGAAGCTATTCATCTAGGTATGTCACAAAAATACATTGTAATTTTAAACTTTCCAAATATATGATGCCTAACTTGAAGTTAATTTCGTAAAATTCACCGACACTTAACCCCATATTCACTAAGCCACGTTAATGAAAAGCAAATAAAGAGATATGACTAACATAATGTACCTGCCAGTTTTATCTCGGAAACGATCAAACATTACGATCCCATTTCACACAAAGCATTTCCATACGCAATAAATAACGTCGTTTTGCCATACATGCTCGTACATACATATCCCTACTAATATTGTAAATGTGAATGTAAGTCTGTTTGTTACGCTTTTACGCCAGAACTTCTCACCCGTGTACTACAAAACTTTGTATACATATTCTTAGAGATATTAGAAATAATATACCATAAGAAATCTCTTATAAAAAAATATTATGGCAGACATGATTGTTTTAAAAAATTTGAAATTTGATTTTAAAATGACTTATACTCATGTATACAGTATGGACTGCCTTTGACCACGCGAGCGAAGCCGCGGATAACAACTAGTATTTAAATATGCTGAACATTAAAATCGCTTTAACTTAAAGTGGCAGTCAGTCATCTTTAACGGGATTAAATAAGTCTATATTTAAACATGAAAATTAACTCTTGTTCAATCATCTATTCAGATTTGTATTTATTATTCAAAATTTCTAAGAAATAGTTTTATAAGGGATTTAACAATAATTAATAATTTAATTGAAAAACATCATTCCTACCTATGAATTTTAAATACTGTTTCCAAAATTAGAAATTATAATTACAATTCCGATCAATATTACTAAAGAAAACCCTCTTTTTTAGCTTCACGCTATGTCCTGCATATAGCAAGATAGGCAGAGGGAACCTGGCAACCTAGTATTAGACACTCCGTTCCCCACTATTCGCCGAATTGATTCATTATTTAATAATTATAAATATTTAATATTTTGATTCCCTGGAGCGGGAATCGAATCCACAACTTGTCCTGTGTTTGCAGTTACACAGTTGTACCTCTGAGCCACGACAACCCTCCAATTCATAAGAAAAACCACTTATTACCATATAACAAAATAGCTAAAAACAAAAAGTTATAACAGAACAATCATTCATTCATTAAGCAATGTAAAATGTGTTCTACTTTTTACGCCTGTCACCCATACGAAAAGCTTTTATGATATTTTATGATGGCTTTATAGTTGATTCGTGTGCAGAATTCGTAATTTGTAATTAAAAATGAACAAAACGTTTGGGCCTTGGGGCGTGCTCAGCCTGCATGCAAAAACCTTTTTGAAAGATGTTCCTCGGGATTATTTATAGCTTGCTAGCTAGAAAATGTCCCCACGAAAACAAGACGTTTACGATGTAATGCCAACCGGACAAAATTTTGGTCCATTGTCGGCGGCTTCTTGCTCCCTAAAATATTGTTAAAGTCCCTAATTAAAGTGCCATTGAATTATTTCCTCCGGTGGTATTCGATGAATTTTGTTGGTAGACTTTGGGAAAGACGTAATTTAAGCTTTATTATGGTTTTATTGTTTAACGTTTCTTACGAGATGAATCATTACAATGCTATTTTAATATAGAGAATGATAAATAAATATTAATTAAATATAAAATAATTATCCTTATCAAATCTTCCAAAGACCAATTAAAAATAGACAAATTTTCATAAATATCTACAGAACTTGGCGCTCATTTACTAATCAATTCTTTTATCAGAAGAATTGACAATCAAGCATATTATTAATATTGAACTTATTTTCTATTATCATATTTATTTTTATGGTTATTTTACGACATATAATGTTTTAATTTGATACCATATGTAAGATAAGAAATAAATTTCAAATCATATGGATCGACAACTTCTAAGTCGCAATAGAAATGTTTTGTCAAATTAAGTCTTTGTTGTACTTAAACCGAGCGTAAGTAATCCAGCGATCCTTAGAAAACGCAGTCTAGACTGGTTTACTATGCAGTAATTAAAATTTAATTTATATAACTAGCTGTCTTCGCGGTTTTACCTGCGTGGAAAGTATTTCTCGCATATATCCCCCAGGATTTCTAGGATAAAATATTATTTATTATTGTTATTTGGCGGAAAGTAAGGAACGGAATTGTTGTAAGAGAACGGAGTATCTTAACACTAGGTTCTCAGGTTCCCTCTGCCTATCCTAAAATGTTAATATTTTTTTTAAACTATGCAAAAAAGTATATTACATTAATAAAATAAATGTTACACACAATACCATGGTTTGACATCCATATTTAAGTAAAATGACATATACATACATTGCTAAAGACAACGCGTTGTTAACGCGTCAACGGGGACGCTAGTATGTAAAATTCAATGAATATACATGATAATAAAATATTTTTCACATTTAAAATACAAATAGTGAACAACAATTAAGTCTTATTCCACTGTGTGGTATAATCGATAGGTTTGCATCACTATAAATTGGTGACCACATTTTATCGCAATGTGCTTTGAATTTGTCCAATTAAACCGAGCTATTTGTTAACATCATTGTTACTTGCAAATAAAATTGGCAGCTAGCCATAGTACTGAGCATTTACGCTCTATATATTTAACTTTTTCTCGATTTAAATAATTACATTTTAAAAGATACTTAAAGTAGGATTTCGCGGCGTTGGATTCCGCCACTCAACAGGCTATATTTTGAAACATTAAATAATGCGTTATGTATGATTTCGCGGCGTTTGGTTCCGCCACTCAACACGCTATATTTTGAAATTTGGTGGAAAACAGATAAAAAATAACTAAATACTAGGTTCTCTCTGCTTTTTCTGGTGTTGGGGAGATGCATAAAGCTTATTATATTCTCTGTTAAGGCCATCGTGGCATTTTTAGCATTAACCTGACTGAATGTCATGTTGTCAGGTTCAAATCTTATTCGCAGTTACTAAAATTCTTCCTTTATAACATGCCCAAAATTCGGCTTCATCTTCTGCTTTCCCTGTGTGAATAAAAACCTCAAAAGCATGACCGTTGTATAATACTTAGATGATATAAGTAAAAATATGATTTGTAAAATAATAAAAATATTAAAGGACAAAAATTAAGAGCAAAGAACAATTTAACATAATAATAGAATTTGCATCATATATAAATTAGGCGATTCATATTAAACGAAACTTTGAAGCAGATTTATATAGAAACGCTTTGTTATCTTCAATGTTATGCAGGAATATTAGTTTTTAACCGACATCAAAAAAGGAGGAGGTTTTCAATGCAACTGTATATTTTTTATGTATATGATAGCTAGTGCTTCCATTATGGTCCCATTTAAATTTAGTTATCAGACGAGTTTTTGAGTTATCCGTATGCATTTTATTTGAAGTCGATTTTCTTTCAGGCAGTAGGAGTACTAGTGAAGTGATAAAAGACATATAATAAATTATATTTTTATTGCCTCAATTTGGCGGAAAGTGGGGAACAGAATTGTAAGAGAACGGAGTGTCTTAACGCTAGGTTCTCAGGTTCCCTCTGCCTACCCTGCTACGTGCGCGAAACAGCGTAAATATATATATATTAATTCACTTAACAAATATAATCATACATAAATCCTATACATACGGTAAGAAAATATATATTTTTGTTTTTGTTTTGTAAAATCTCTAAACCCGCACATGCAGCAGCCTATCGTGCCAAGTTGAAGCCAAAAAACTAACGGCAGAATATATAGAATTATACGATTACTACAACAAAATTAACTTGCATCAAAAAATTATGACAGCTCGATAAGAACGTATACCCTAGCCTAGAACGCTTCAACGGTTTTCAGAGTTCTGGGTTTAAATTTTGCTAATTAATGTATTTTCATTTCTAATGCCGCGATTCAGCGGAAAGTGGGGAACGAAAATATTAAACGAGAACGGAGTGTCTTAACACTAGGTTCTCTGATTCCCTTTGCCTACCCTGCTACGTGCGGGATACAGCGTGAAGCTAAACAAAAAAGAAAAATATTTTTTAACTTCACGCTGTATCCAGCATATAGCAGGGTAGGTAGAGGGAACCTGAGAACCTTGTGTTAAGACACTCTGTTCCTCACTTTCGTGCTGAGTGGCGGAACTCAACGCCGCGCTATGCCTTGTTACTAAATCCAGGAAATAAAATACTAAACTTTTACATTTCCTGGAGTTGGAACCAAACCCACAACTTGTCGCGTTTACAGTCGTAAGGAAAAATCATAATTAGACAAATCAAACCCCGAGACGTATCGAATACGAACATGCATACAAATTACGCATATTCTTAAAATTGAACTTGGTTCCCGTTTTTCGCTTTTGTTTTTGATGTGATAATTTATAAAGTAATACGCTAGCGCGAAAAGTTTATCAATATCGTTGCTTTAGCTTAAATTTAAATTAGGGAAGCGTTATAAAATACAATCAGTTTTCAAAACAGTAGAAAAGAGATAGCATGTTTCGTAGTTAATTTTGTAGAATATTCTTATACTTAACATTATGTGAATATTGTAAATTTTCTATTAAAATTAATTTAATAATTAATAATTAGTATATCTGTAGTTTATATCGCATTAATTTTATAACCTCATACAGTTCAGCGGTTGGTCATAGTAACAACAAATAACAAATCTTACCTTTTCCTCCAATACGAAGCTGGAATTCACCTATTCGTCTCCACTTACTTGCATTTACTTTAAAAGAACTTATACACCACTCGTTATATAGTAATTCAATAAAAAGTACCAAACTATCAAATGTAAACACTGCAAAAGTAATTGTAATATTTGTTATAAGAAGCGAACGAAAATCACTTTACTCCAAAATACAATTTATACAGTTTATAAGAAAAATAATACATGAATAATATGTTAGCGAAATTATTTATAAACATTATATTTAGGCCAAAACAACACGAAACACATAACCTCGTCGCGATATTGTCAAAACTGTCACTTGTTTGACGCCATTGTTCCCGCGCATGCGGATTGCATCTTTTTTAATTTTGCGCATGATCTAATTTCTTTAAGTCTTTTTGAAATTTGGAAGTAATCCAGTATTGTATTGTAATATATGTATGTGTTTGTTTTTATTTATATTCACATATACTAATGTCTCCGTTGACACGATAACAACGCGTTGCCTAGCAACGTATATGTCAGTTTATAATAACAATGAACATGGATGTCAAACCATAGTCATAACCATTTCTATATTTTTGTATATGTATTATTTAAAAAAAAAATCATTCTGCTCTCCTTCGCTCTCCTGTATACACTGTAAGTGAGCCAAGTTTCGAAAATAGGGGAACAAAAATTTTGCTTCACGTATTAATATATAAATGTTAGCAATATATAATATATAATATATCGCTAACATTTGTATATTTATTGTTAAATCGTTTTTAATGCTAATTTCTTTTACGTTACTATATGGAATATATTTGATTACATACTATAAAATGTTTAATCTTGTAAGTACAAGGTTCGAATTTCAATTTTAATATTCAAAATATTTTTATTTCATTACCACTTGTTACAGAATCTACCTTTTTGGGCTTTGTATTATAGACAGATATTGCAGAAAATGTATGAAGATAAGAATTGCTATAATAACAATCATTTAGATTAGAAAAAGCGTGACTTCACATAATTAAAAAATATATATATGAAGAAGTATATACATATAAATGTATATATAGAATACATGCCATAATTATACAAATTTTCTATTAAAATGTTTGTCTCAATTAAAAATTTAATAAGTATTAACGATGTATTATTAATAAAAGTAATCTAATGCCTGTCGAGGCGCAGAGGCACAAGCGTGCCACTGTAAATGCGACAGGTTGTGGGTTCAATCCCACTCCAGGAAATGAAGCATTTTCATTTCCTGAGCTTGGTAACAAAGCAAAGCACGGCGTTGAGTTCCGCCACTCAGCACGCAATGTTTCAATCTGGCGGAAAGTAAGGAACGGAATTGTTAAAAGAGAGCTGAATGTCTTAACACTAGGTTCTCGGGTTCCCTCTGCCTGCCCTGCTATATGTGGGATACAGCGTGAAGTTAAAAAAAAAAAACAAGTGAAAAATTTTATACAAATTCCACCACCAGCCTATCGTCCATAAAGTAAGATAATAAAAAGTACCTGCACAGAAATTAATGTAACAATAACTAAAGTTCATCGTTTCCGGGGTAATCACAGGAGGTGACTTACGGCGCAAGTTTGCTTCACCTAAGTGATGATGTACATCTTAAAGTTTAATTAAATTTTTAACGAATGGCCTCGGGTTAGCGTATTATGATAATATTGCAAATTAAGAAGGAAACTTTCATAAATTTTGGTAAGGATAATTTATTGATCATTTTTTATATGAGTCGTGCTACCGTATCTACTTATACCTACATGTAGTGGTACAGTGTCTGATTATAAAGGCCATGGTAGTGGCTTCAATTTCTACTCGGTGGATAAATTACATAGAATTTATTTCCCTTTCATCTTTTTATTCGACAAATTTGTAGCTTGACTTCCGCCAATCAATACACAATGTCTTGAATTCGTACGGGGAGCCGAGAACGGAGTTTCTTGTCTTGTTTATTTCTGCATGTCCTGCAATGCAGAAAGAAATGTAAAACTGAATCTGAACATTCAAAGCATATGTGTATAAGTCTACTCACAACATATCAAATGATATTTATATATCTACCTAAGTACCTGCTGATATTTAATTAGAATTTGAGTCCAAATATGCTAAGTAGCAAGTTTGTTTTGTGCTATATAGATACATTCTATCTGTCTATATCGGATGGCCACAACATCAGGGTAGGTTAGGTGTAGGTATATAAATGTTGCTAAGACAACAAGCTATGTACGCGTCAACGGGGCCTGGAGAAATAAAAATTTTGAAATTTTTCTTTATTTTAATTTTAAACCAACGTAAATCGTAAATTTTATATGCAATTAAAGTATTTTTACTATTAAAATATTTATTTAAATATAATATATATCTTCTGTCGACTTTTGAAGCTAACATTGAAATAGTAATATTATTCTGGTGGTATATTATTTTACTTTACATGACGAAATTTAATATAATAATAATTAATTGGTCTACAGAGAAGACAAAGTTAGACGTTGAGTCTAACTTTGTCTTCTCTGTAGACTAACGGAAACGTACGTTATAATATTCATCAAAGAAAATATAATATGAAATATCGTCTCAAAGTTTTATAAAGCTTACAGGAAATGTCTTGTATTCTTTAACAGCTTGAGAAGTCTTTTGAACGAATTTTACCAAGTGAGCAATTTTATATTACTCTTTCAAGTATGAATATAGAGGTTCTTTTACTCTAGGTAAGTATATGAGTATATAGGACTTTTATATCTGCTACTTTCACATTATTAAATGCAAAAGTATGTGTAAATATTATATTTATATGAAAAAAAAAAAAGAATCAACGAAATGTTTGTACGCGTATAATTTCCAAACGACTGCACCAAATTGGATATTTTTTTTTGTGTTCGATATTGTCAGGAGAGAGAAAAATATAGCAAATCTTTAAAAACCTCAGTTCTGACATCAACAACTGGTGGTACAAAGTTCGCTGGGTCAGCTAGTACATATCTAATAAAAATAGACTTATTTTCCAAAACGTACCAAATTACATTTTAGAAGATATAAACTACAATACTATCGTCGTTATGTCATTAATTAAAAATAATACAAATTTAAGAAGCATAATATTCCATAAACTCTAATACTTTAGCTTCACAAAATATTAGATTCTAATAGCCTAGTTGACAAGCATATTGTGTTACTATTAAGTAGGTTCTTTCCACCAAACCCGCATAATGCAGGAAAAACGTAGAGATAAAAAAATAGCACAACCACCATAAATGATTTCCTGATTGTTATCAGAAAGCATTTTACAAGTGAAAACAGAAGTAACAACAATAAAGTAATATTTTGTAAAAAACTAATATTCTTACTTTGAGGCTATCGCGGCGAAGGCAAACACACATCTGACTGTAGATGTGATTAGTTATAGGTTCGATTCTCACTCGAGGAAATAATTATATTTAAATTACATACATACATACATAGCTTCACGTTGTATCCTGCATATAGCAGGGTAGGCAGAGGGGAACATAGTGTTAAGACACTCTGTTACCCACTTTCCGCCGAATTGAGTCATTGCGTGCTAAGTGGCGGAACTCAACGCCGCGCTTTGCTTTGTTACCAAGCCCAGGAAGTGAAAAATTCCATTTCCTGGATTAGGAATCGAACCCACAACCTGTCGCATTTAAAGTCGCACGCTTGTGCCTCTGCGCCACGACAGGCGTTCGATTATATTTAAATCATTTTCAGTTTTTCGCTCTGGTAAGCGAAAAGCGCGGTGTGAGTGTCAGAGTGTCGTAACACTTGGTTCAATCTAACTACTCTGATACAGAGTAAACGGAGTAAACGGAGTAATACGGAGTAAAGCGTGAAGCTTTTTTAACTTATTCTTTTTTATCTATAGGTATAACATTACTGTACATAGCACATTTTTAATAATGTATTTTTAAATTTAATTATATTTTTATGTATATAGACCAAAGTTTCTTACTTCTACGTTCTATCTGCATATTTCTCTCTCAGTTTGTCGTGGCGCAGAGGCACAAGCGTGCGACTGTAAACACGACAGCTTGTGGATTCGATTCCCACTCAGGAAATGTAAAATTTAGTATTTTCATTTCTTGGGTTAGATAACAAGGCAAAGCGCGGCGATGAGTTACGCTACTCAACACGCAATGCCTCAATTCGGCGGAAAGTGGGGAACGGAATTGTTGAAAGCGAATGGAGTGTCTTAACACTAGGTTCTCTGGTTCCCTCTGCCTACCCTGCTATATGCGGGTTACAGTGTGAAGTTAAAAAAAAAACAAAAGATACAAGAAGCTAAAAAAATATCTAAAAATTATATTCAAACGAAGCTATAATAGGCTATATAATAACATTTTATATAAAATAATAACTTAGCAATTACATTACAGGTAGCAATTTTCTCTCTACATCCTTACTTAAGATGCTAACCATCTAATATGTAATTAATTTTAAACGGAATAGGCGTTGAGTGTATCACAAACACGGTTTTCGATTTGCAACGTACACGTTCGCTTTCGTGCACAACTCACGTGTTATATTGCTTCGTATAAATGCATACGATGCAGTGTAACTACTACGGTTTTGTCAAAATTACGTAATTATAACTTAATAAATTATTAAACGCCTGTCGTGGCGCAGAGGCACAAGCGTGCGTCTGTAAACGCGAAAGGTTGTGGGTTCGATTCCCACTGCGGGAAATGTTAGTATTTTCATTTCCTGGCTTTGGTAATAAGGCAAAGCGCGGCGTTGAGTTCCGCCACTCAGCACGCAATGCCTCAATTCGGCGGAAAGTGGGGAACAGAATTGTTGTAAGAGAACGGAGTGTCTTAATACTAGGTTCTCAGGTTCCCTCTGCCTACCCTGCTATATGCGGGATAGAGCGTGAAGATAAAAAAAAATATTAAGGTTGTGGGATCGATTCCCGTTTGATATAGTGAATATATTTTGATTACTTCCACTTCTTCGCTCTGGTAAGAGAAAAGGAAAGCTCCACTTTACGCTTTGTCCTGATTTTAAACGGACAATAGGTTTTATTTGATATCAGCAGTAGCTTGGATTTGTTTTGGATTTTTAAATTCTTACACATACCCCGAGAAAGGCAAAGATACCTTAACATTGTGTGCAAGAACATAGAACCGCTTTTTGTGAAAGCAGAACGAGTAAATTCAAACCCACAACTAAGGTTTAATATGGCATATGCCAACTGTATCATCATGGTGTACGTAAGATTAAAGCCATTTAAAATATAATTGCAAATGTGTTTGCGCTTATAGTTATCCTTCACCAAGAAGAGAATTTAAACTTAAGTGGGTGTCAAGTTCTTTAGATAATCCTGTTTACTTAAGTACTTTATAAATAAAATGCTTACTTGTCTTGCTTAGGTTTCACAAGGTGTATGACTTTTATGACAGAATTAATAATATAGGAGATCTCGATTGACCTTAACTAACCATAGCATCAATAATACCGAAGAACTGTAACTGACCTAGGAAAAGGTTACCAACCACTATCTTACTATTCCAACAACATATTTCAATTAATTTGTCAAACGATCTATTTTACTAACATAATATTTTTATAATATGCATAAAAATACATTATGACTTATATTTAGTAAATATTAAAACCCTCGAATCGAGTTTTGATAGTATCCCATCAACGTATTACGAATGAGACGGCAAGTGTGAAATTGCACGACTATGACTTCGCATGGACACGTCTTTAATAAGAAACACATCTGGTTCAATATCTCTATAATATAAATTTAAACGAATAAATGGAAATATATAATAAATTTAAATACGTACAGTATTGTGTTCACATATTAGAGATAATGAGGCACGTGTGCTTAAAATTATAGATTTTATTAAAGAAATATTATATGTGTTTGATAAAACTGATAATTATGAAATAAATAGTCATTAAACTGTTTCCAATTTTAATATGCTTTTATCCCCTGTATATTTATATCAAAATTAGCTAAATCGTATTTGGTTATCGATCTTCATCGAAATGACTGACCATTTTATAATAAATAACCGTCTTTTAAACTACTGGAATTATTAAATAAGATAATCTTATAAATTAGCATAAAAATAACAAAGAAATAATAAAAAAATCAATAAAATATGTATGTTCATTTATGAGTTAAGTCATTGAAAGTCCCGTTAAGTATTTTTTAAGCATGTAAGTGTTATACTCGTATGTCAAAATTGGTGACACCTCAAAAATACGTACGATTTACGAATGGTGACTACAACAGATGAAATGTCTGAAACGCACAAGGACGGATTCGCGCTATTTAGAAAGATAGAGCAAAAAATACAAATTGTATGCGTAATTTTCAGGCAGATTATCTAATAAGGGCTAGTAACCACACCTGGCTTTAGCACAATATTTTCATAGCATTAACCAGATATCCTTGCTTAAATTCCTTGCTGAATTTTTTCGTAAAAAGCGATCCAAAGTTTTTGTTTTACCTATATATAGATATATTTCATAGCATTTTGCTATTTTTTTTAGATATAAGAATTCTACAACTATTAATATTAGCTAACTACACCTAACGAAATCAGACGATGTGAAAACAAAAAGCAATCTCGAAATTGAATCTATTATAATAATAGGTGTCTGTTAATCAGAGCTGACTTTCGATTTTTATTTGAACTTTACAAAATATTTAAATATACCTATTTCTTTATAAGGTCATATATTATATTTAAGACATTTTATATTAACTAGTGTCCCCGTAAATGCGTTAATAACGCATTACGTAGTGACGTATATGTCACTTTGTATAAACATGGATGTCAAATCATGGTAGTATGTGTAACATTTATTTTATTAATTTAATATATTTTTATGCATTATTTAAAAAAAATATTAGCTTTCTGCACTCCTTCTCTCTACAAACTAGGAGTGTGCCAAGTTTCATGCTCCTCTATCCGCGAAATTTTCGTAAAAAGGGATCCAAAGTTTGCTTCACGTATTTATGTATAGATAAGTTCTTAATAAAAAAATAATGTATTGGGCTTCGATAATAAATGCATCGATAATTAAGTAGTTATTTAGCTATCACTTTATTGGTAGTGATATTCGAGAACGTGATGATAGTGAGATAAGTGTTTCTAGGTTAAAAGTTTAATTAAATATAGTGTTATGTTCAATAACTGCATTACATAGTCATACTGTGACTAAGCTTCATTAAAGCGACACCATCAAATCTTAATAATGTCAAAGTGTCTTATGATAAACACTTTTACTAACAAAGAGTGTTTTTATTATAAAAATTATTGTAACTATGGAAAGATTCGATTTTGTATACATATTTAAACTATTTTTATTCGATTGTATGCTTTATTTAATTTCTATATTAGCCTTACAATATATATATAAGTTGTATTTGTATTATCATTTATTAAAATAAATAAATTTATTTTGTGAAACTAATTGTTTAATGCCTCAATTCGGCGGAAAGTGGGGATCGGAGTGTCTTAACACTAGGTTACCCTGCCTACCCTGCTATATGCGGGATACAGCGTGAAGTTTAAAATAAAATCGTAGTAATATGGGCAGAATGTGGAGGACGGAGTGTCTTACCTCTAGAAAAGTAAGATGACATTTTTCCTAAAATTCCCAAGAATAAAAAAACATTCATTCAGTAAAACGGTTCTAGAAAATATAATTCATGTTACTTTGCCTTAATTAAATAGAGAATATAATTGACTTTTAACCGATTTAAAAAACGAAGGAGGTTATCATTTTGCGTTTTTTTTATGTGTGTTACTGTATACTTTTTTACTGGGTGAATCAGTTTTGATGATTCTTTTTCATGTGATAGCTAGTGTTTCTGAAGGGGCGACATTTAATTTAGCTAGAATCTGAAGAGTAGTTTTTGAAGTATTTGTTATCATTATACTTTTTAGTGCATTTTCGTTGAAGTCGGTTGTCTTTTTGTTAAAATCTTGATTAATGCTGATGAAATTTTGGTATAATATTTATAATAATTCCCCTCACAAGCTTTAGTTACATATCTCGTCTCGTATATGCCCATGAAACGTTATTTCTTTACGTGTTCCGCCCTTGATAATAAAGGAAATTGATCGAACGAAGGGTAAAATTTCTATTTGCATACGTTTCCTTTTATTAATGTGAAGTCAGCTTCACGCATCCCGCATAACAGCAGGGTGATCAGAGACATAGGCATAAGACACTCCGTTGGCCGCATTCCGCCCAAATTTGAGATATTGCGTGTTGAGTGGTGGAACTCAACGCCGCATTTAGTTTTTACAGTGAAGAAATTAGAATAATTTAAATATAATCATACTCCAGAGGGAATGGAACCCAAACCGAATTGCGCTTATAGTCGGACACTGTTTCACTGCGCCACGATGACCTTGTTATTATGTTTGTAATCTTTGATTATATAGATGAAAAAGTTATACAAAAATCTGTGCATGTACTACGTTGATGCACATATTCAAATTTGAGAGCCCCTGAAGGCGCTCTCGCCCACTTCGTCATGTATGAAGAACATGTTCTGCTTATTATAATTTAATTTAAATAACAGAATAAAATAAATATGAAAATTTTAATATTTAAAAATTTTGACAAACAAAAATGTGAATAATAAAACAAAATTTACACGGAATATATAAGTATGGATATAAATTACAGCAACACATTTAGTATGAAAAACGTAGTACACGTAAAGAGTAATATGCGCCCTTCTAATGCTATGTGTTACGCTATCTCTATTTTCTTTTTAAAATACTACGGAGAAGAGAAGATATTCCTTTTACGCTTTCCATCCAAATTATATATATATATATATGTATATCTTTTCCCAGGAATACAGGGTAACCAGAAAGGATTCTAGGTTAATTGGTGGTAGGAGGTTCGTCCTCTGTCTGGCTCGCGACCACTATCATGTCAAAGACGAACCGCCAAATATCTTATGATGTGTTCCGGTTCGATGGCATGTAAGCCAGGTTTTCCCCTTTCCCACCCATCCTTTCCCCAAAATGTGGTGGTTCCGATAGCGGACTACTACATTATCCTCCCTTTCCATCTGTATCCTCTAGGTTGGCAACGCATCTAGTACATCTCTTGTGTTGTAGATGTTCATGGGCGAAGGTAAACACTTACCATCAGGTGGTCCTTCTGCTCGTTTGCCATCCGGTATCCATAAAAAAAAAAAAAAAGTACTAGGTTCTCTCTAACTACCCAGCTGGAATAAGCGACAAAAACGTATTAAATGAATTATCCTATAAAACATTATGGTGGTAATATTTATTGCATGACCAACATAAATTTAAATCGTAACTAGCCATTGAGATAAATTTATCACTCGTTGCTTGTTGACTTCGGGACAATATTTGCTTCTCCCTTCCACATCCCATGTATAAACAGTCTATTGATGCAATGAAGCTGTTATGAGTCCGAATATTTACCCCCTCATTAAGGTAGTTTATCTTGTAAATATATTTAACATAAAATAAACATGTATTCGCTTCATAATAATTGTAATCTGAATTCACCTGTTTATTTTTTCAAATAAATATTATTTCCTTTTAAGTTTACGATTGGGAAAAAGCAAACATATCAATAGAAAAATTGTAGCTTTGATACTCCCACACAAGGGGATAGAAAGGTATAATTGAAATGTATCGTAAATATGTCTACATGTATTATATATCGTAAATATATGTACCATAAACCTTTTTTTTTAACTTCACGCTGTCTCCCGTATATAGCAGGGTAGGCAGAGAGAACCAGAGAACCTAGTGT
>JAKGSA010000848.1:160714-214889 GCA_033558755.1 Philaethria dido | reverse complement strand
ATTTTTTTGTAAATTCATTTATTTTTTGTCACTCATTCAAGCTCACTGTGTTATAGTAATGTATTTGTAGTTTTATTTCACCTAGGATAACAATAATTAATCTAGTAATAAGTGGATAATGTAGCTAGTGGTATAATAAGCGTTATGTAAGTAGTTATTAATGTGTATAAGATACATTGTACCACTGTTTTTTGTCCCAAAATAAAATAAAATCCCTATACCGGAGGAGTTGGCCGCCTTGTTTCCGCTTGCCCTCCTGCAGTTCTGAAAAGAAGATGTGTTTCGCCACTCTCTCCTTGGACATCCGTGCAACGTGCCCACACCACCGAAGCTGCCGACGCATGATGTAGAACTCAATGCCACCTACGTTGGCTCGTCGCAGTACTTCGGTATTACGCACGTGATCGGACCATTTGATGTTCATAATGTTCCGTAGGCATATGAGGTGGAACCTGTCTAACGTGCGTATGTGGTGTCGGTACAAACACCATGTTTCCGAGGAGTATAGAAGATTTGGCAGTACAATCGCCATGTACACAGATACTTTTGTGGCCAGTTTTAGGTCATGCGATCGAAAAACCTTGGAGCTCAGCTTACCGAAAGCTGCGGCAGCAGCCCCGATTCTACTGTTGATTTCGGCTTCCAGGTCACACTTGGATGTTACCATGCTCCCCAGGTACCGGAATTTTTCAACTTGTTTTAACACATCGCCACCAACGTCAATAGCCAGCGTCTCACGACTATTAATGTCCAGTGACATCACTTCTGTCTTTTTGACGCTGACTTTTAAGCCGAATTTGCAGCACGACAGGTGAAAATGTGTCATCAGCTGTTGCAGCCCCTCCGGAGACTCCGATAAGAGGCAAGGGTCGTCCGCATATCATGGTGTATGAAACCTTGCTGCGCGCCCTAAACCTGGCCACATTGAAAAGACCCCCATCAGTGCGAAAGCGAATGCGAACTCCTTCCGGAGAGGTCTGTGAGACTTCTCTGACTACCAATGCAAAATAGAGCACAAACAGTGTAGGTGCAAGAACACAACCCTGTTTCACCCCACAGGTAACGGAGAAAAACTCTGACTGCTCGGCATCTACTGCGACACAGCAATGCATGTCGTCATGCAGGAGTCTCAACAGTCTCACAAACCCCTCTGTGCATCCTAGCTTTTGCAACGCAATCCAAAGTGCCTCTCGAGGCACGCTGTCGAAAGCCTTCTCCAGGTCAACAAAGCAGAGGAACAATTTACGTCCTTGTTCTCTACTCTTTTCTTGAAGTTGACGCACGGAAAATATAGCTTCGCAGGTGCCCCGGTCAGGTCGGAAACCAAATTGGGTCTCGGGCAAGATCTTTTCAGACATAGTTTTTAGGCGGTTTAGAAGAATACGAGCAAAGACCTTCCCAGGTGCTGACAAAAGTGAAATACCGCGGTAAGAGTTGCAGTCTGAGCGGTCGCCCTTGTTCTTATAGAGAGCAATAATGCGAGATACTTTGAAAGTTTCTGGAACTCGCTCTTCTTCCCACATGCGAACAAACAATACCCACACAGCCGAATGCAACTCGTCCCCACCGTACCTCAGCAATTCGCCCGGTATAAGATCAGTGCCAACCGCTCGTTGGTTTTGTTGCTGTCTGATGGTAGTGACCACCTCATCACGTGTCAGGGGCTTATGCAGCTCTGTAGCAAACGGTAGTTGATCCATCAAGCTGATATGATGTAGATCTGCTGACCGATCTACATTAAGCAGTGTGTTAAAGTGTTCTGCCCAACGTTCGAGTACATCCTCCTTAGTCGTCAAGAGGCGTTCTCCATCTACAGATTTTAAAGGCACTCTGACGCGGTAGGATGTACCGATCAGCTTGCGGACCTCACAGTAAAACTTTCCGAGCTAGTTCGAGTCCGCAAGTCCCTGAATATGAGAGGTTTTATCTTGCCACCACTTGTCTTTTACTTTCCGAGACAGTTTACGTAATTCTAGGTCACTTTTTTTGACTGCTTCGATATTGACGCTACGCCTACCGAACTGCCGTAGAAGATCTTTGTGCTTGTCAATAGCTGCGGTAAGAATCTCATCATTCTCATCATACCAGTCTTCACTACGCCGATCCTTAAGACCTAAGGTAAGTGTTGCTGTTGCTATGAGATGAGTATAAAGGGCCCCCCAAGCAGTATCAACACTCCTGGTCGAACTTGGAGGTAACGGCAGCTTTTCAGCTAAGGCGTCAATATAATTCTGCTTGATCTTGGGATCAATCAATCTTTCTACGTTAATAGCAATAGGTTTGTTGGTTTTGGATCTCCGAGGTCGACGCAGACGCAGTCGCAATTTAGTGACAATAAGCCGGTGATCTGTCCAACAATGAGCACCACGCTTTACACGGGTGACTTGGACTTGACCGATGTCTCGTTGCCGTACAACTGCGTAGTCGATCGAATGCCAGTGTTTTGATCGCGGATGCATCCACGTGGTCTTGTGCTTGGCGGGTAGTCTGAACATTGTATTCGTTATCGCAAGATTGAATTGAGTACAAAGATCTAGTAACAACAGGCCGTTTGCGTTCATGTTACCGACTCCATGTCTGCCGAGGACTTCAGGCCAAGCCTCGTAGTCGCGACCAACTCTGGCATTAAAGTCGCCCAGGAGCAATATTTGCTCATTTGGGCGAATGCTGTTGAGACAACGAGAAAGTTCCTCGTAGAACTTATCTTTAATGTCATCAGACTTATCTAAAGTTGGAGCGTAGACACTGATGACATTAAGGAAGTTGTTGTTGTCCAGGTGAAGGCGTAATGTAGATACGCGATCCGAGATGTGTACAGGGTATTCTCCAAGACGCTTGACCACTTGATTTTTTATGGCAAAACCCACACCTGAACGCCTTGGCTCTGAGGAGGTAAGACCTTTCCAAAAGAAAGAGTAGCCACCTCCATCCTCTACTAGCTCACCTTCGTCAGCTAGGTGTGTTTCGCTGATAGCAGCCACATCTATGTTGTAGCGACGAAGTTCACGTGCCACAACAGCAGTTTTGCGTTCAGGGCAAGCGTTGGAATCGCGGTCAATGAGCGTCCTCACGTTCCACGCGCCGAATATTAAGGCAGAGGTTTGTGAGATGTTTCGTTTACTTCTATATCTTCGACCACGTTATTAAAAGATGCAGTAGCAGCCGCGGTTACTACTACTTTTCGGTTGGGAATGAGCATTTTCTTAGGGCACCTTTTCTAGCCCCCTCCCCGGCTGAGCGAGGAAAGCAGTGCCTCCCTAAATAGGGCTGCTTTGTCACTCCAGGTGCTGCCGAACCCACACTATCATTCCCAAGTTGCAGTATGGAAACGACCACGACGTAATACAACGTCCCTAGAGCCGCCTACGTGCAGGACTCGGACAAAGCTCAGTTCGCATCAAACCGAACCTCTCTACTTCATCCCATCGCCATAGGACTTGAGTTGCTCGGAGTCCACATTCGAAAGCAGTCAATTGCGCAGGAGATATTAAGGTGCACAAGCGTACGCGCAAACGCAACACTCGTCCTCTGCCCCCTTAACCCGGTGGAACGGAAAACCATTACGACCAGAGGAGGGTTTGGATGATGTGTCTGGCCGACGAAAGTGACTGTGTCATCTACCGCCGCCCTCTAGGCCATCCACCTTGCCTTTATTTCCCCGCCGGGTCCGCCAACTTCGGTCGCATATCTGCAGTCGGTTGCCTTCCCCGTCGAGATGGTGATTCCACTTTAGTCGACTCTTACGACAGGCAGGGACTACAAACATATATCTGTTACAAATATATATCTATACAAACATATATATATCTAATACAAACCTACATCTATTACAAACATATATCTATTACAAGCGTATCGAACTATTTTCTGCTACAAATTTAGAGATAATCCTAGAGTTTTTTGTATTCTTACAATTGATCATCATGTACTTCAGATAAAAAAATTTACAGACTTGGTAACCTCATCAAGTTCTACACGCATAATGCGTATAGAACTGTGTGTATTTTATAAGAAGCCATGCTATATATAGAGCCAACATACATAATTTTGTCAATTTTTCATTAACAACCGCACCCGCAAACAATCATGAGGTTCTAAATCCTGTGAGTTAACCTGATGTAACAAAGCCCTAGCTTCTGCCAAATCAGCAATAGCCGCTGCCTCTCTCTCTCCAGCTGCACTGATTTCCTCTTTCCTTATTTCTGCCGCTTCTCTCAACTCACTGATCTCAGTCTGCAACTCCTCGGCCTTCATTTGCCATGACTTTATAACGCTTTCAGATTCCTTCAGAGCTACTTTAGCTGCTACGGCCTCTGAAGAAGCTGATGACAATGCACTTCGTATTTCATCAATCTCGCTAGTATCACGCTCAGGAGAATCAGGTGCAACGGTTACCTGTTCTTCCTTTAAGCGTTTATTTTCAAGTTCCAGCTTTTTTATTTCATTTAAATGTTTTTCTGTTAACTCTGTTCGTTCCTGTCGTAAAGCCGATATGTCCTCTTGTAATGCTGTGATACGTGATGTTAGTTCCGCCTTACGTTTCTTTTCGTCTGCCTGATAACTTTCTAGCTCAATAGTTAAGTGACTTTGGACATCTAACGCGGTTTGGTAACTTCGTTTTGTGTCGTGAAGCTCCTGTTTTATTGCTTCGAAGTTACTGGATAAATTGTTATATTGTTTTCGTAATAGATGATATTTTTCAGTTATATCTCCTCCTGTTACCTCTTCGACTTCGGTTTTGTTGCTTATTGTAGAATAATCCATTTTGTTTTGATGAATATACAGTTTTAAAAAGAAGTTATGTGTAACAAAGTAAATTTTCTATGTTTGACGAAGACGATATATTTTTGTATGTATGTATGTATGTATGTATATAATTATGTATTTAGTTTGTATTTTTAATTAATATATATTTAATTTTTTAATATTTATATATGTAAATATCCTGATTAGTGCACCGCCTACCACTACTTTATACAACTCCAATATCCAAAGGTTGCCTGGAAGAGATCGCTTTAAGCGATAAGGCCGCCTTATTGTACGCTATTACTACTTCTATGTTATTTGTTTATTTGTGTGCAATAAAGAATATTTGTATTTGTATTTGTATCTAACTCAATTGAAAACTCCTATGCGTAACAAAATGATTTGTCTATTCGAACGTCACAATTTCCATATTTTAGTGTACTACAGTATTTAAGCGTCCACGCTGCTTGTAGTCGTTCCACCGCGAATTGTTCTTAACAAAACTTGAATTGAAAAGCCTGGAAGGCTCAATTTGAATGCAAGAAAACTTTAACATAGCTTTTATTTCTTGTCGGAAAGTAAATGAATTTTCGACTTACGATGAATCAGTTGTTTTCTCTTCTTTAAATGTTCGATCTTCTGAAATTATCAACTTTTTCAATTTTATCTTGTTATTTTTTTTTATGTAACTTTTCATATTTTTTACATCTACGTAAGATTTCGTATTGTATATACATATAATTGTTTTGATGCCATTTATGAGCAATGGACAATATAGATTATATTACCTGACTCAATGTAAACTAGATCGAAAACAGAGAACGGAAGGATTTATTAATGTATGGTACAGAAAAATTAGGATTTTAACAAAACCGACTTATACAAGAAAGTATAATTATTATAAATAAATCAAAAACGTACTTATCATATTTTTTAAAGTTTAAATGGGACCACATCAAAAACACTAGCTATCATATAAAAAAGAACCATCAAAATTGGTTCTCCTTGTTTTGAAAATTTACAATAGATGTAAATAAATTTAACAGGCACAAACGTTAAATCCTTTCTAAATTATGAAGTAAAATTCCAATCCCAATTATCTACCAATTGTAGATATCATTTTATTTAGATTATTGTCGTATTTGTTAAATTTAGTTGCAATGCTATGGAATCCCAACACGTGTGTCACATTAGTCATGCATTGGAGGTGCCGCCGCATCACGTGTGTTTGAAATCAGTTCATTTGACTATAGGCTATCAATTACTCCCGTTGACTGCTAATATTAATTGCTTATTGATGAGACATTATAACTGCCGCAAGCTGTTTCATTTTAGTGTATATGGATCTAAATGTTACTTAGTATAAATACAATATTTAATATTATAACTCATTAAAGTGAATACGGATTCAATTCAAGTATTCTAAAATCTCTAAAACTAACCACATCCTATCTACAGGCGATACTTGTACGTTATTTTTGTAGGGGTGACGCGATATCTCACTGTCAAAACTCATATTTTAATATTAAAAAAAATATAGTTAAACTATATAACCTAGAATATATAAAAATAGTAATAGAATTCTAAAAACCATCATCCCTTTAAGTATTAAGCTAAAAGCGGCTTATGATGAAAAAATAATCTTTAAGCATTGTAACGTTCTTCCTTTATATGACAAAATCAAGTATTTAATAGTAAATGAAAATTATTTTAATTTAGACTTTCACAATAAAGTTTCTCATAACATAACAACACGCAGTATGACAAATAATAAATTAGTAACTATATCGGCTAATAACAAATACGGTAAGCGTACCAGCGCATACATAGTTCCTCGCTTAATAAATAGCTTAGAATATAATATAAGAATGAAAATTAACCAATATCAAACAATTTAAAAAAAATATTATATAATTGCAATTTAATAAATAACGACAAATATGGCACTCAAGATAAACCTGAGTGGTTTTTTGTATTTTTATTAGTTACAAAATAATCTATATATAAATACGTGAAGCAAACACTTTAGATCCCTTTTTACGAAAATTACGCGGACGGACGGATATTTGGACGACCTAGTCCAAATTGCGGGAAAGCGCTGGATGCAGGAGGCATCCAGTCGTGCTACATGGCGATCTATGGGGGAGGCCTATGTCCAGCAGTGGACGTCTTCTGGCTGACGACGACGACGACGACGCGGACGGAGGAGCATGAAACTTGGCACACTTATACTTTATATAGAGAAGAAGTGCACAACGATTATATTTTTTAAAAATAATGCATAAAAAGTATATTACATTAATAAAATAAATGTAATACACACTACCATGGTTTGACATCTATGTTTATATAAAGTGACGTATACGTCACTACGCAATGCGTTATAAACGCATTTACGGGGACACTAGTATTTGTAAATTTATTAAATAATAATAAATAAAAAAAAAAAGAAAGAATAACGATTAATTTAAAAATACCATATAAAGCTACTTCGCAGATGACTTTAAAGTTTAGATTTTTCGTTAATGTACATGCATGGGAAGTATGTAAGCATATAAAATCAACTATGTTACAAGGATTTCAAAGAGAATGTTGATACTTTCTTATACTCTGTCGCATTTTAAGCACTGCCACAGCAAACAATTTCTGTTTTACTTACCAATAAAACGTCTTAGAGTGTAACAAGATATTCCTTTTCACTACTAGCAAATGTACACAGAAAATGCTCCTCAACCTGACCCAAAATTACGACGTGTCCAAATACTCCCGTGTATTTTGGTATATGAAGCTACAGTGATGTCATTCTATGTTTCCATTGTCATAATATTAATACGTGAAGGAAAAACTTTGGAACCCTTTTTATAAAATATAAGGTGCGGGCGGAGTTGTATCAAATTTGAAATAGTTATAGTTTATTAGCAAGTAAGTACAATAATACAATATGCATTTTTGATTGAAGTGATGAAGATTATGTATTACAAAGAATAATGCATTAGAAATACATTGTCTTATTCTATTCATACTATAATTAAAAAAATGCTGTTATGCGCAAAAAAGCGTGAAGCTGACAAAAATTAATATAAAAAATGAATGAATAAAATAAAAAATAAATGAAAAAATGAATAAAAAGAAAATCAAACCTCCGAAATATCTTACCTACATATATAAATGATATAAAAAAGTTGTTTACGCAATTTTGTTGACTTACAAAAAACCGAATTACAGGAAGTGTGATATTTTGAAAATTTATTTTACAGTGCAAAATCCTAAAAAATATTGTATTATCATCATGATGAAATCGTTATACTTTTAATGCATCGAAAATTATTATTTAAAATGTATTATATGTTTTCGCATAAGTAAAAATAACATTATTATAAAGAATTCTACTAAGCCATATACTTTACAGTATTCTGTACTTCACACTGTATCAGGTGTTAAAGAGGACCGAGTGGCGCGCCACGGTCTCGGCATTCCTCCTTCACCAGCTGCCGCATTCTCTTCATACGATACCGGCTTGCTCTAAGTAGGTAGTCTCATTTAACTACCGAAAACAATTGAAAGTTAACTCTGCATGTATCAACAACATACTTTTATTAAATGCTTGAAATAATTGGGTACGGAAATAAAATTATATATTTTCACGCAACAATTTAGATTTTTGTGAATTAAAAAAGTGAAAAATCTAATAACTTAGAGGATTCAAAATTTATCACTTCGCTTGAAAAAGATTTTGCTATACTTGGCAACCCAAACCGAATTGTTTCTAAACATAAAATTCATCATACTCTCAATGCCATCTCTGTAACGCGAGCTAACGGGCAGGTAAAAAGACTCAATAGGACCATATAACATTGCACACAACTACAGAAGAACAGTCTCAATGGGAAAACGCAATCCCTGAAATGGTTTTGGGTATTAATCGTACGGTTCATGAGATAACCAGATTCAGTTCATATGAACTTTTGACTGGGCAAGAATTTGGAACGGATTGTAAAGATTAACGGAGAACGGCAAGCAATAATGTTGAATGAAAACAGTAAAATATGGAAATAAAGTATAACGAAAAAAAATGAAGCTAAAAAATATCAAAAGAGGGATTGCCTTATGGAATTATGCATACACTACTGCCAAAACAGGAATGAATCGAAACATAAATAAACTTTATGTGAAGCCATATAAAATAGTTCAAGTGTTCTTAATAAGCATTATAAAATACGCAGTATTAAAGGAATGAAAGGCTATAAGAATTTAATTGCAATGGTAGCTGCTGATGCGCTGCGGCTGTTTAAAAGTGTCGTTAACTATGATACGGATTCTGTTGATAGTGCCAGAGATGTGGTGGACACGCAAGACCTGTTCCTGATCTATTAGAGATCTAATCTCTCTGAAGCTATTCGTAACTTAAGTCGCATTGTTATTCAGCTGTTCTGGTAAGGCAGAGCCTTATTCTATTGTTTTTGTGAATATTATATTGGTATTCACTTTGCAGGATAGCCGATGTTACGCGCCACCGCGCTAGAGGTCAACACTTGGGTGCACTGTCGCCAATCGGGTAGCAGTAGGAATATCGCGCGACTTGTAATATTGTTATATGGCGAGTAGTACAATTTGGACGGTTAATTATAGTGATAACATCTGCCGTAGTGTTTTATTAATATCACTACTTTACAATATTTTTTTATATAATATATATAATTCTTGCATTATTATCACACAATATTCTTTGTAAGTAATATTATCTATTAATTTTCTGTATACCTAATGGCACTTTTTAAAGATTATCTTCTCACTTAGAAGATTAAAGTGCGGGGAGCGCTACAAAGTACGTCTTGGTGCCATACCCTGTTCCAGTCAATTACCTTCAAATTTCCAAGGTGGACGACGTTAGCAATAACATTTAAGTATAAAATATTGCTTTATAAATAATAATTTCCAACATTTTAAATGTGACACGTAGTAAAAATATGAAGAAGCAGTTTAAAGGTAAATTTAGAGAACGTGTCCAAAATTACAACCTGTCTGTTTTTTGATGAGGACTCATTTGCATACCGTCTTGGGAGTACTAGCGGACCTCCCTTTTTCATCACTTTTATTGCTTAACACACATAAGTACAAAGTTTTCTAGCATTATTCCCTGTTGCGAAATGAAAGCTTTCTCATATTTTTATTTGATTTTTTATTCAAGATTGTATTTTATATATTATAAGTTCGGTATGATTATTTAAATTAGTAATAGTAAATAACAATGTACTTGAACTGTTTAGTCTGATTAACCTAAACAGTTCAACCTTCATTTCATTGAGCTTCTGTTGTCATCTTCCTGAATCTACCACAACCTTTGACGTACTATAACTTCATTAGACACTATACTTATTTTTTAGAGACAATCACTATCTCTAGATACCGAAATCGAAAATCGTACTTTGTATAACCAGACCAGTGAAAATAATTATGGGAAAATAAAGTTTGAACACCTAATTATTACATCAATCAGGGACCTCCCACGTAAGCCCTTATGATATCTGATCTTTGATCTGATCTTCCATAAATCTAAATGCAAATTTTAAAGATATTTATTCGATGGCTATCATTACAACATACATTCGTATATTGGAAATGATTTATATTTTCCTTATTATTATAGAAACATTTCTACATACGTACATATAGGTAAAAGTCTACCAAATATTGTTAACTTATTCTTTACACCTATCACAATCCGATATGCTTAAAAGTTTCATTCAGTTTATTGTGGCCAATATATGTGGTAAAAAAGGAGGCAATGTCGTAAAATTTACTGTTCGTGTACAATTTTTAAACTTATATATGAATGTAAATTGTATTAAACTACTGGTGTAGTAACTGGGACTTCCAAACTCCATTCAACTTTTTCTTTCTTCAAAGAGCAGTGAGTGGCATATATGCGGATTTAACTTACAAAGCAAATAAAATATAAGTAGTATGTTTAATAAAACATGATGTGAGAATAACATGTAAAATTAGTTTTACAAGAAATAAATTTCAACTAGACAGCTATTTTAAGTTAAGGACAAATCACACTTACAACAAAATCACAATTTTTAATTGAAATAAGCAAAAAACAGACAATCAAACTTGTAATTACTTTTAAATACCATTATACAGTAATTGAAATCTTTTTTTATTATTTGGGCAAAATGGGCAAAATTTTATACATTAAAGGGTTAAACAAAAGGGCGAGGATAATTATTGAGGTTTTCACGGCCAACTGATTCCTGAAAAGGACGAATCAGTTTCATTTGAAATTTGGGATGGTTTAATTAGTGGAGGCAACATAATAGAGCCATTAGTCATTGTGAAATCACGGTGCTCCTCTACTCCTCAATATAGATGGAAGAACTCGAAAGCCGAATAAATGATTTACCTTTTTATTTCTTTACTTGTATCACTCTTAAGTACATTCAAATATATAATATTAAGTAACATACTTATAAAAATATATATTTTACTTTTACTTTGAATTATGTAATTTAAATGATTAGTGACCACCCCACTATTCTATATGGGGTTGTATATTAGGGTTGGTTTAAAATAGTGCTAAAACTATATGCCCTTCTAAAAACCTATAATTCCATTTTTTTATTTTCTTTTTATTTTTTTTTTTAACTTCACGCTGTATCCCGCATATAGCAGGGTAGGCAGAGGGAACCAGAGAACCTAGTGTTAAGACACTCCATTCTCTTTCAACAATTCCGTTCCCCACTTTCCGCCGAATTGAGGCATTGCGTGTTGAGTGGCGGAACTCAACGCCGCACTTTGCCTTGTTACCAAACCCAAGAAAAGAAAATACTAAATTTTACATTTCCTGGAGTGGGAATCGAACCCACAACCTGTCGCATTTACAGTCGCACGCTTGTGCCTCTACGCCGCGGCAGACGTTTAAAATCAAAAAAATATTCAACAGGATACACTGCTTCCCACCCACCACCTAATGTCTGAAGGAAACTACTACTACTTCGTAAAACCTTACGCTAACGTCTATTTATGCAACACAATCCTCAAGACGCTTCGGTAAGTCACTTCACTTTACTAATTTGTTATCTTTGTTCTACTTACAATAATTCGTTTTAGCGGTTTATCCGATTCAGTATCGCCATAACAGCGCTGAAAGAGATGAGACTGCGTTGGTTTTGCAATTTTGTTTTTGTAAAAAAATTACTATTTTTTTTTATATTTGACTTTGCATTTGAATATTTGGTAGTTCACCAATTATCATCACCAGTTATTAATAAATTGAATTTCAGATTCTAAAAACAATCACCTTCAAAACATGATGCCCCTAAAGTTATTGGATAATTAAGAAATATATAATTTTATTTACTCTGCATGACGCTGAAGATGTTTGAAAGAAATAAAATAAGCTACTTTAAGTATTTAAGTAAATTATTTCTGTATAGCTTTGCTTAGCATTGAAGTACAACTAACAAACTGTTTCATAGATGGCGTTGATCGTTTTTAGATCGCGCTAGCTTTACGTTCTATATGGAAAGCTATAAGCTCCCGAGTTTCTAACACTATGGATATTCCTAAAGCAAACAACAAAGGAATTTTTGTAGGCAGGGAAATATTATATTTTCCCTGTATTATAAATACTAATAGAAAATAAGGATCCACATTTCCTGATGAAATTGTGAGAATTCTTATAAATTATAATTTCTATGACATTAAACTTAACTTTATCTTTTACACATTGTGCGCATATATATATATATATATATATATATATATATATATATATATATATATATACATACTAGCTTTACGCCCGCGGCTTCGCCCGCGTGGAATTCAGTTAAATCGCGCGACATGGTAGGGAGCAGCCTATAGTCTTTCCCAATTCTTTTCTCTCTTGAAGAGCTACGCGTTAAATCTGATTTACGCTTGCGAGGCATATCGGAAGAACATAAATAACACAAAATATATAGATGTTGAACAAAATCAAATTACTTATTCCTATTTAAAAATTTGACAAATAATAATTTGACTATAAATTTTAGAAAGAAATGAATGTAATTGTCTGAAAAAAAAAGTTTAAGGAATCGGGTTGCATTAATATAGTTACATTAAAAAAGTGATATCAAGGATTTTGAAGATAGGCCAGTCAAGCCCAGGGGACTAACGGCAAGAAGCCAAGCCTGGAAGAAAACACCACTAGCTACTGTAGGAAGAGCCAACATATGATTTTAAGGTAAGGTAAAGGTTCATCCCGGTGCAGGAGATTTACTCTCAAAATTTTGAATTTTCCGGATATGTCGATCAAGTTGAAAGGACTTATGAAGCTTTACGCGGTATCGATCCTCAAATAGATCGCCGCTTACCATTTTCCATGTTTCAACATTCTATGTGCACAATTCTGAATAGTTATCTCTATGATCTTACCCTTTTTGAATGGTGAAGGAAGATTGGGTGCTACAAAACATCAAGACAGATCAGACTTACTGATGGGTGGTATGGGGGTATTCATTAACATACAAAAAGTAAAGATTTGGAACATCTGATGAAAACCATAATAGACCATATAATTGCATTTTTTTATTTGCATTTTTTGTTGTCTGACTACCGAAACCTAACATCACTTTGGTTTTTTCACCTAACCGTGAAAGTTACGAAATCGATCCCTAGTCAGGGAAATACTTATATTCCATGTCAAAAATCATAATTTTAAGCATAATTTTTGATGAAAATGTTTTGTAAGTGGAATTAATGAAATGAATGAAAAGAACATAAACTTCACACAAACGAAGTTGGGAACAGCAACTAGTATAATATAATTCACAACTATTCTCGGTTCCAAAGAACAAATTCCAACACGGGATTTAGCATATGTTTTAGTAGTGCTTAGCAAGGATGTGACCTATATTCTGAGAACTTCTATAGGCAGAAATAATTTAAAAAATGATTTTTTTTATACATATAACTTGTACTGACTTTAAAAAGCTCGACAGCGGTCGATATTTACAGGTTGGATTACATATTTGAATCGGTGAGCAGTGTCAGAAACAACGTAAGTCACAAAATATGCAAAAATTCGTAATCGATTTATACTAGCTTAGAAAGGCAGGATGCGTGTTGTTTTTTCTCTCCTGCAAATTTGAAAATCCGGGCTTACGTTGTTTCTGCACTCACTGATTCATTTGTTGTAGGGAACTTTTTATTTTGAATAAATACATCTAGTAGGGTTAGTATCATAATTGAATAGTATATAAAATGTATCTATTATAAACAAACATACAAAAAAAATGTTAATCCTCATAATATGTATAAGTGTTACTATTAGAAACATTATTTTAACATTCCCTTATAAGGTTTTTTATTAAAAGCAAGATCAATTATAATAGTTTTTTTTCGGAGAATATACGGAGTCAGTTGGGCTGACCGAATCCGCAACGAAGAGATACTTAGAAAGACAGGTATAAGCGAGGATGTTATAGTAAGAATGAAGAAGAACGTGCTCAGGTGGTTTGGGCACGTCGAGAGATATATGAGGCAAAGGTGAGCGGCAAGAGAGGTAGGGGGAGACCTCGGATGACCTTCGAGAACACAGTATCACGGATATTGGAGGTCACGTAAAAAGCATGAGGATCCCCCGGAGGGAATGCTTGAAGATGTTAATGACTGTGGACGATGCGAAAGAGGTATGCAGGGACCGTAGCGTTTGGCGCTCCGTTCTTTCTGACTACCCCGCTAGGAATAAAGCGTGAAGTTAGGTAGGTAGGTACAATCTCATGATAAAAGTAAAATCAGACTCAAATCAAATATTAAATCGCTTGAACCTAAATCTTTAGTGTTTTCAGAACTAGTTAGTTGTTGATACTGTAAATGGTACTCGCGCTCCACTAACTTCTCACGCTCGTTGAAACCGCTCTATTTACCTACGTATTACTTCATAACTGTGCTTGTGCATTGAGATTAGCAAACAGTTACTGGAAATATATTTTTTTTAATAAAAGTTTTATCCTACTAAAATAAATGGGAAAGTTTGTGAGGATTAATGGAGGTTTGTTACTCTTTCACACAATAGCCTCTGAACGGATCTAGATGAAATTTACAGTTACAGAATAGTTAATGGACAGTCGTTATTGATTTTCAAAAAATAAGATAACAACAAGCTAAGAGAGATATATATATAGTTATTGATAAAATCTATTATTACTTAGCATTGTTTTAGTTTACAGGTTTTAGAACACATCGCAGTAACAAAGGGTATAAATTAATTATTTTCCGGCAGCTATCACGGAAACGAACTATCGTCTTGAATTACAATTTTTTTTATAATGTGTTTTGGTTACGATATTGGCATAGTAGTGAATGTTATTGTTTTGGCTGCTTAGAAATTAGTAATAAATAATTCAATTTACATGAGTAGATGATTTTTAACTCATAAATGTTATTTTTTGTTTTAATCTGTCCAGTGATTGTATGCCATAATTTAAAAAATCCTATTATTGGACAGTGTCATAACTATATCTTTTGAGAGATTTGAATTTCTACGATTTTTTTACTTCAATCTTATAGCATGTTAATTCCTTATAATTTCAAATATTAATTACTATTCCGTCATTCATTGGACGCTGTCCAATAACTGTCACTCATTGTGTCCAATAATTGTTTAATGCAGTTTGGAGTCTCAAAATGCCTATGGGAAAATAGAAAAACTATGACGCAAACAATAATATGAGGCAGCACATGTAACCGCCCGAAAATATGATGTTCCAAAGTCCACTCTGCTTTTCAAATTAAAAAATCCTGATCATAGGACTTCCTTCTCAGACCACAACCAGTATTAACAACAGTTTTCTTATGAAAAATCCTCGGCCAAATTCTTTGAAGGATAATTATCCTGGAGATGGGTGAGTATAAGCATTTCTAAAAGGATATGCTTTAAGATTTAAGTGGAAGTGGACGGGCTACATTGCTCGACTTCGTGATAACCGCTGGACTGCCAGAATAGCTAGCTGGAAAGGTCCACAGGGCAAACGTTGTAGGGGAAGACCTACAACGTTTCTACTCTTTCAACGTTTCTACTCTTTTTCTCAACGGTTCTACGCTAGGTGGGAGGACGACATCGGTAATCTACTAACATATACTACATATAAGTAACTACTAACATACTACAATATTATTTATTATTTGTAATTCCGCATTTTGTCTTTTTCAAGAAATCAAAGGCTATTTTATTTTTTATTTTATTTATTTATTTATGTGTTAAAGACGACTACACGCAAGCACTATCCAGCACTAAACATTAAGGTGACTGGGACGATATCACAGATAGGACAAATTAAGGACAGAACAGAAGAAACAAATATGGGAAACAGAAAATTCGTCCAGGCCACATTCGTAGAGTGTATGTTTATGTACTCTTTCGCAACTACATTAAAGGAATTGCAGGATGGATAGTGTTATCAATCGCTGCTTCTTTTTTTTAAAATGACAAACAAACAATCACAAACATTCTGTCGAATAAGAATACAACTCTTAACCATAGCGTATACCGTCAATCACATGTGAACTGCGTAAGGAAAGCTCGTTTTTTGTTATCTTTTTAGCAAATTCATGTACCCTAAAGTAAACTCGTATATAATCATACCATTGCGGTTACAGTACCGCAACCGTGTCATTCGGTTATCAAAACTACACCAGTATTTACAAAATATTATGTACCATAATCAATCAATCAATCAATAGAATCCATTTCTTGTCTGAAAAAAGAACTATACTCGTATAAAGCTTTATTTTTAAAGCTTTACTGTTCCTCATACGCATCCATCACGAGAGTCCAATCAGAGGCTTGTTCCAAAATTAATTATTTCTTCTGTATTCCTAAGTTTTAATATTGTTTAATAAACAAAACTCGTATTTCATCATTGAGCGCTTCTCTTTACTTTTTACATACCACGCTTTCTAAGCGATGTCAATAATGTCACTCATTGTTTACGGCTGTCACGTCGCGGGTAACTCCCAATAATCAACGAAGTATCTTGGTACATATTACATGGTTGTTTATTTTGAGCTTTATAGTCTATGTAATAAAGGTGACGAGAGAGATTTAAAATTGTGCTTAACCTAAAACAAGGAACAGCAAAAAGATAAACGTGGAGCAATTTTTTTCAACAATTTTTTAAAGAAGAATTTCAACAAGTTTTTCGAGACATTGGGCGTTGATTTGCGGAACTCAACGCTGAATTTTGTCTTACCAGAGCAGAAAAATGAAAATAAATTAATAATATACATAAATTAATAATTAACATTCCGAAATAGGGATTAAATAAAATAATTAATAGATCTGTTTTTAAGTAATGTAACTAACACATTTTATGACATTTCTTAACATAGTTACTACGATTAAACAAAATACTTTTGTTTTCAAGTTATTATAAAACAATACTAGTCATAATCACATTTAAGCTATGACTAAATATCATTGGCGCCTGTCGTGGCGCAGAGGCACAAGCGTGCGACTGTAAACGCGACAGGTTGTGGGTTCGATTCCCACTCCAGGAAATGTAAAATTTAGTCTTTTCATTTCTTGGGTTTGGTAGCAAGGCAAAGCGCGGCGTTGAGCTCCGCCACTTAACATGCAATGCCTCAATTCGGCGGAAAGTGGGGAATGGAATTGTTGATAGAGAATGGAGTGTCTTAACACTACATTCTCTAGTTCCCTCTGCCTACCCTGCTATATGCGGGTTACAGCGTGAAGTTAAAAAAAAAAGAAAAATCTAAATATCATCAACTAAAAAGTATGAAATATAAAAAAAATAAACATTGCATGTTATCCATTTTCATTCGTAATACTTTCAGCAATATTTAACTGAACTATGGTGAAATTGTATCTTCGCCATTTTTACATTTAAGCTTAATTGGTTCCATAATGTTCCATGATATAAAACCTTTATATACCTCGTATGTATATGACGTACTCGTATAATGGGGTAGATTACGTCAATAAAAAAGGATTGCTTCGCGTTATAGCATTGGCGGCTATTATTTTTTCACAATATTTTTTTTAGCCTCATGCTGTATCTCACACATAGCAGGGTAGGCAGAAGGAACCTGAGAACCTAGAGTTAAGACACTCCGTTCTCTTATGCTTTTCCTTTCCCCAGTTTCCGCCAGCACTGTGCGCGGAGTGAGAAAATGAAAATATTAATTATTATAAATATTTAATATTTTCTTTTCTTGGAGTGGGAATCGAACCCACAACCTGTCGCATTTACTCTGCGTCACGACTAGCCTCGATAGTAAATTTCACGTTTATAATCGATTTTTTATTTAATATTACATGTATTTGTTCAAAAATGTACTTGAGAACATACTAGTAACAAGAAAGTTATTAGTTGAAACTATAATAATGTTTTGCTAAAATAATTCATTAGAAACTTAAAAATATGACACTGAAAAATATTATCTTAATACGTTGAAATTATTAATAATATGAAACAAAGTCAAGGATACTTTACGTTTAGCTCGCATACTGTTTATAATGAAATTTCGATAAATTTTGCTCTCCAGGAGAAAATGGCTTTGTAAAGTATCTAGTAGGGAAACTTTGCGCTTATTTTTTAATATTGGTTTAAATAATAAATATATAAAAAACATTATTTATAATATAGGAGTTCGATTTAATGTTTAATAAAAATTATAGAAATATATATGTACTGTACCTCGTGTTATTACACGTGGTACAACACATACAATTAACTTATAAAAAATGCTAATAAGTATATATCTCCTATAACTCATTTCTGATAGTTATTATCAATAAATATTTTAGTATATAAAATATTTAATAATATTTTTTTGTATTAAGTGTTTTTATATATAAGACACCTATATATAAAAATATAAAGATGCATATACACGTATGTATATCAATACTAAGCTAATTTTCATATAACTTTCTATGTTTCTATGTTTTGTATTCATATAAGTTTTATCTCATAAAATAAGCCGATTATTGTATATATTTTTAATCTAAATCAGTTCTTTCGATTTAGTCTAAACCTACATCCGCTTAACCAAAGTAAAAAAAAACTATCTTACTAAATTAATTCATCATCTTTTTTCAGTTTCTCTCCAACTAGGGAAGGTTAGCAGTGAGCTTCACATTTTTAATCCTATTTCTAGCAGCAAGGAATATCTCTACAGCACTTTTGATGTTACTGACGCACGACTTTTTTCTACGGCCGATTCTCCTTCTTTTGGTCGGTCATATCTAAAAAAATGCCCCAAATACTCAACTTCACGCGGTTGACAGTTTACAAAAGATTGAGTTTTTGGTCGACCTGGCGCAAAACTTTGTCCCTCAAGATCTTATCTGCCTAAGCAATCATCAACATCTATGAGTTCACATTTTCAAAAGCTTATGTGCATTTTCTGAGGTCTTCTTTGATGGTCCAAGATTCGCAACCATGAAGAAGAATGAAGAGGATTAATTCATCTGTGCACCTAAATTTATTATCATGTAATACTTCCACAAGTCAATATTGAAGAACAGATTTCTAGCTATGTTGATACATGGGTATTACTGGGTGATAACTATATTAATGATTGTTAGATAAAATAGAGCGATGGATTCTGCCAATAAATAAAACAATAATTCACAAAAGAATGATTGAAAAATCTATAGAAGTAAAAATTATAATGGTGCATCTTCAAAAACATTCATAATTAACGTTCCATTATTGTAGTTGTAGCGTTTGTGATACTTATACTAAGCAAGGTCAAGACATGAATGTTATAAATAAAATATGCATTGAAGTATAACATATCTAAAAACCCGGCTGAATAAGACTGTCCAGCCAAGTTCAACTTACGATGTAGCAGCCGAGATATTTTTCTTAATACATCAACAAGATATTTGAGTTATATATGTAAAATCTCAAAGACTAGAATTATAAATCTCAAAGACAACAGCTTAACAGGTATTTGGACCATTTTTTTATACGTTAGTAACGTTTAAAATTGATATTTTATTCACCAATTGATGTTTAGATCAAAAACTTAACCCATTTCCAGGTGACCTATAAAGTTAAAATTTGAAACACATCTAGATAATTATATGTATATAAAATTAAAAATCGGAAAATATTATTTTTTACGTTTGTTGTATCAGTAATATTTTACTTTTAATACTACCCTTTTGTTAGTTTAGTTTAGTGTTTAGATCTTATAAAAGAACCATAAATAAATTTCAAATTATATAGTGCCTATTTAATGACGATTTGGATATTCTACATATTTTTTTTTAACTTCACGCTGTATCCCCCATATAGCAGGGTAGGCAGAGAGAACCAGAGAACCTAGTGTTAAGACAATCCATTCTTTTTCAACAATTCCGTTCCCCACTTTCCGCCGAATTGAGGCATTGCGTGTTGAGTGGCGGAACTCAAGGCCGCGCTTTGCCTTGTAACCAAACCCAAGAAATGAAAATACTAAATTTTAAATGGAGTGGGAATCGAACTCACAACCTGTCGCGTTTACAGTCGCACGCTTGTGTCTCTGCGCCACGACAGGCGTACATACTTTTTATGAAAAATGTCATTTATTTACTTCTTTACAAAAAGAAATAAGGGTAATAAGAGTTAATTTATTATTATTAAACTTACTGAACTTTAATATTAAGTTAAAAATATGCATGGTCGTCGACTTTGACAATAAAAGAATTGAGATATAAAATGATGCCAAATTCAAAAGATAATTTTGTAATTTATTTATATCTAAATTAAAGTTTGGATAGTAGATAAAGACGCAAATTAAAGATAGTATGTAGTTCACTGGGTCAAATGCTATGAAGACGAAAAAAAAGAAAAAGAGTGTGTAGTTGTCTTATAAAAGGAGAGTGAAGAAATTGAACACTACATTTCGGACTTGCAAGCATAAAAAAATATTAGTTTCAGTATCTATTCAGTATATCAACAATATATGTTTTATTTCTAAGGCCAGTTAAAAAAACATTGATACCAATACCCCGTTGAAGTTGAAAGCGTTAATGATATTGAATGAACTTTTCAATTTACAGCCCCAACTTCCTCCACTAAAGAAAGCAATAAATGATACTAAGGTTAACCTCCAGAAACGTACAGTATTCTATTTCAATACATAATGTAGCCTTTTAAATAAAATTAGCAAATATCTATTTAAAGCTCATCTTTAATAATTTCTTAATATCTCAACACGATGTATGTATTATATTACTAGATATATTTTAAACACATAATATTACTATTTTTGTTAAATGTAGTAAAAAAGTAAATAAAATTGAAACCCAAGACGGCCACACATTCCAGAACAATAGCTTTGAGCACTGGGATGCTGACCTAACTCTTAATTATACTGATAAGCGCGATCTCGTTCGGAGCAGTTCTTTCAGAGTAGCGATGAGTGCGAAGTCTAAATTCTCTAACAAAGTTTTTTGCAGACTAACGTCAGAAAGATTATTTTAAATTAGAGACGTTTATTTATCACGCTTCGTTTTTACTTCATCTGTTACCATTGTTCGAGTGTATTTGACAATAAATAGTAACTTTGAACCTTACTTTTTACGTTTATGTAATTTTTTTATTTAACGGTGAATATTAAAACATTACTTAAAGAAATATTAGCTGGATTATATGTTCTATCTATGATATATATGCCTTTATTATTTACTTACCTTCCCACGTTTGCGCATACGAATGTATTTTCATTTGGTTCGCAAATACTAAACATGAGTGCCTTTTGAAAGGAAATACAGAGTAAGTACATGTCTAGAAATATATATGGACTGAATTAAAATAAATCTTCATTTCATACTTTGAGACCATAGCGAACGCTTATTCATTACCTTTCGCATCTATCGCGTACATACAATATTCTAGTGTTAGGAGAACGGAGAGTTCTCTCACACGCTGTTTGAGAGGTTTAATTAATAACAAACAATGAAGTATTAAAAACAAACAAAGAAGATACGGTTCGCTTGAGAAAATATTATTAAAATGTGTCCTGTTCGCTTAATTTGTACATTTTTATTAGATTATTCAAATGAAGGGCGAGGGTTGCTGACTGATAACACTTAGTTTTTATTTTTCCACGCAAAATATTATATAAATAAGAATTTTTTACTTGAAAAATTAACGAGTCATTTATCATGCTCGCGACATGCGACGTTTTAACAGAGCACAAAATGAGGTAGCTTTCTTGTTGATATACGTATATGTGGTATGTACGTTGGTCGGCTTTTAGTATAAGCTTGAGAATGATACGTGCAAGTCATGAAGGAAATTAAATAAAAAATATCCCAATCTATAGACTTTTACTCGCTGGTGTAAAGATTTTTATTAGGACACTGATGTCTTTATATTATACTCCTTGAATATATTTACGTTTCACATTTTTTTTTATATTATAACGAATACCGATTTCCTGGATAGAAAATAGCAAAAAATCCCACTAATCTAAAAACTAAATTTGTTAAAGTACAAAAGTATAGCCGAATGAAGAATCCAATAGAGTCCTCATACACTAAAATGTATTAGTATTTTGTACAGTGCCAGCTTAGATTAAGCTTGCGTTTGGTAACCCATTAAAACAGATCCCTAAGTACTACGTGGACATAAATGAGTCATGAAAACCAGAAGCAAATAGTGAATGTACCATTTATTTAGTAGGGTTTTCATTGTAATGTAGAAATTTATATAACGGGAAATTATATTTAATTAACACTTCAGACAAGTCTTACTTGCTACACATAAGCCTATTACACTAACCATTTGAAGACATTTTAAACTCTTTAATTGAGCTAAAAGATCTGACCAAATCTTGAATAAATCGAAGAAAATTGAAATATTATAGACGCACCTATAACGATTTGGGTTTTCCACATGGTAACTTGTGCATTTCTTTACGAAAACAAAATATATTACTAAAACAATACTCTTGACAATGAAAGTTAGCAAAATATTAAATATATGCATGGTTGCTCACTTCGTAAATGCCAATTAGTCGAATTATAAAATATGATACAAAGATATTTTTATTTTACATGTAAAAACGATTAAGTTTCAAGTACTCGACGAAATTTTCTCTGTTAATCTCTGTGATCACCGTTAAGACAAAGCGCTACGCATTGATTTCCGCCACTAAATATAAAATACCAAGATTTTGGGCGGAAAATGTTTTAACACTAGGGTCTCTCTGCTCTATTTTTTCTGTTTCAAAGCATGAAGCTACTATTATCATATGAATTGTTTGCGAAAACTAGCCAAGTTAAACCCTGAGCTACAATTTATTTATTTATTATATAAATCGATTTCCTGATAACTCTACAGAACTTGGAACTCATTTATATCTCCATTTTTTATTAGTATAGTCGGCAATTCAATATTTTTAACGTCCATATTCTTAAGAATGAACTTGATTTCTTTTTAATAATTATTTTTTTATGAGACTAATTTATTCTATTTGATTGATGGATACATACTATTAGCCTATTTTAAAAATAAGTAATAAATTATAATTACAATTTATATATTTTCTAATATAGCTATGTAATAGTGGAAACACTATGTAAGTTGGAGTAAGTTTTTAAAATTAAGCTGAACCTCACAAAGCGGTTAAAAACTTTGATTTAAAATATACAGTGAACATTTAAATATATTAGCAGCCTTACTAGCTTGTATGTCAAATTATCCAAAAGTATATGTCAGACACATGTGTATAATATTTATTTATATTGTTAATTTATTGTATTTTTAATGTACTATTATGAAAAATATTCCTCCATCCACATAAGGAGGTCGAAAGTTTTCCTTTTATTCATATATTACTATAATATGTATTAGATAAAATGACTAACATCGACACAACGAAAAAATACATTACTGATCATCATAAAGTGGGGAACGGACATCTTAAGAGAACGGAGGTTATTAACAGTAGGTTCTCTGGTTTCCTTTGCCTACCCTGCTAAGTGCGAGATACAGCGTTAAAATAAAATAAATAAATAAAACCTATCATCACTCAAAACAACGTAATAAAGAAAAAAATAAAGTAACATACAGAGTGTTCGAGATTAGGTCATCAAAGGTATTGACCGTAAGACTTAATACATCGTTCAATGTTGATACAAAAGGACGAAATAAAACGACATGTATAAAACATCACACAAATCTATCACAAAGAGGACTTCTTAGAGGCCATTACGTAGCTCAGCTAATGTTATCTGGTGTATTCTTTTCTGCTATAGTTACATAGTTTTTACTGTGATTTTACTTACTCGGTTAATTGTTTTAAAATAATTATTATTTTCTAATAAAATATTAAAATTAAAATAATGCTTGCGTGAGGATGCAGTCACAATTGATTGGACTAATGTGTTAAATTGTGCTAATGTCGACGATCAGGTTGCTATTTAATTCTTTCTTATTAAATCTGTTAAAATATTAGTTTTTATATTGTATCCATAATACTAAGTACTATATAGTCTGTGGTGTAAATTCGCGTCTCTTCTTTATTACTAATGTATTCTATGGGCATCATTAAAAGACAGCTGTTGTACAATAAAAACTATAATTTATTTCCAAGTAAATTCCACTTAATCCAATGACTTTAACAGGTTATGGGCCCAGTATAGCCCTGATAAACGCAGTGAAAGTTCGTGAACATTAAATTATAGTGAAAATCGCGAAAATATCGTTTGCCGGTAATACATAACCTCGAAGTGACTGTCGGTTTTACGGATCAAAAAACACTGAACATTATAAATATTGTGTCAAAATGTCGTCAAGCAATCCTCTCGTAATGATCGAAAAGCTTACTGGTCGGGAAAACTATTCCACATGGAGATTTGCAGTCAAAACATATCTCCAACACGAAGATTTGTGGGACTGTGTTGAACCTGCGCCCGGTGAATCTGTCGACTCAAAACGCGATATAAAAGCAAAATCTAAGATCATCTTACTAGTGGACTCTGTAAACTACGTTCACATTCAAGATACAAAGTCTGCAAAAGAAGTATGGGACTGCTTGGCAAGCGTATTCGACGACTCGGGGCCAACACGCCGTGTGGGATTATTTCGAGATCTGTGTACAACAAATCTTACTGGATGTCTAAATGTGGAAGAATACGTGAGCAAAATTATGACCACGGCTCACAAGCTCCGGAACATCGGCTTTAAAGTAGATGACGAGTGGCTCGGGACACTGCTACTATCCGGTCTATCTGAAACATATAAGCCGATGATAATAGCTATAGAAAGCTCTGGTATGAAAATAAGTGCTGACTCAGTTAAGTCAAAAATTCTACAAGATGTCAAAATATGTGAAAATGACACATCTGCATTTGCCTCCAACCATAAATACAAGAATAAGGGTAGCAAGAAACAACCTAAAAGAGGCCCTCGCTGCTACAACTGTAATAAATATGGCCATTTTGCTACAGAGTGTAAGTCGAAATCTTCTAACAAGAATCAAGTGAGTTCAAGTTATGCCGCTGCTTTCATAGCTTCAACACATAGCCTGGAACAAGATCATTGGTATATAGACTCTGGTGCTTCTGTACATATGACCAAACATATAAATCAACAGAAGAACATAGAAGACAACAGGAAGAGAAGCCACTTATCAAGACTATAAAGGTAGCAAATGACAAGTCATTATCAGTTCACAGTACTGGTCAATTAACATTAGATGTGTGTAATGATAAAAACCAGTACAACAAAATTCTGTTTCAAAATGTTTTGTATGTACCTGAACTGACAACAAATCTACTATCAGTCAGTCAGATTATAAAGAATGGAGGTCAGGTAAAATTCAACAGAAAAGGCTGTTTAATATTTAATAAAAACAATGTTGTTGCAACGGCAAGCTTAGTCAATAATATGTACGGTTTTTGCTCCGATCACATGCCCGTGAACGCTGGCGTTCCCCAAGGCTGTGTGCTGTCCCCTACGCTATTTCCTCTGCATATCAATGACATGTTGGTGGACTCTAACATTCATTGCTATGCAGATGATAGTACGGTGGACGCTGTATACTCCGGCCGCGCAGGTCTTTCTCGGGAAAACGTTGACGAGTGCCGAAAAAAACTTGTGTCTTCTGTTGAGGCATCCCTCGGGAATGTCTCTTCATGGGCTGAAAGGAACCTTGTTCAATTTTTGGCCGTTTGGCCCTGTATAGGGCTCAGGTTCGGCCTCATATGGAATACTGTTCTCACCTCTGGGCTGGTGCACCCCAGTATCAGCTTGAACCATTTGATCGCATACAACGCAGAGCCATTCGAATCGTTGGGGACCCGGTAATCTGTGCAGGGCTTGACACTTTGGCGTTGCGTAGAGACGTGTCCTCGTTGTGCGTTCTCTATCGCATATATCACGGGGAGTGTTCTGGGGAATTGTTCACACCACCTGGATGCGTGGCACTCCAGTACTGTGCGGTTTCGAAGGAATTTCCTTCCACGTGCCACTGAACTGTGGAATGGCCTACCGGCAGTTTTTCCAGGTCGATACGAAATGGGTACCTTCAAAAAGCGCGCCTACTCCCACCTCAAAGGCCGGCAACGCACCTGTAGCTCCTCTGGTGTTACACGGGGCCGTGGGCGGCGGGGATCACTTACCATCAGGTGACCCGAACGCTCGTTTGCCTTGTCCTTTCCATAAAAAAAAAAAAAAAAAAGAAAAAGAAAAATGTACAGGCTAGATATGAAAAGTGAACATGCATACTTATCTGAATTTGACAAGCTAGACATGTATCTCTGGCATCAACGCGTGGGCCATCGAAATTTTGAAAATCTGGAGAAATTAGTAGATAACACTGATGGTGTACAGTTTTCTAAGAAAAATAAGAATATTACATGTGTCACCTGCCTGCAAGGAAAACAAACTCGCTTACCTCTAAAACAAAGTGAAACCTGCACTACTAAAGTACTTCAGTTGGTATACTCCGACATCTGCGGTCCGATGGAGACTAGCTCGCTAGGTGGTGCAAGATACTTTATGCCCCTAATTGATGACTACTCAAAGAAAATTTTTGTTTATTTTCTACACAAGAAATCTGATGCATTTGAAAAATTTAAAGAATTCAAAAGCCAAGTAGTGAAACAACTGGAATGAAGTATAAAGTGTCTTCGCTCTGACAACGGTCTTGAATATATGAATGCAAATTTCTGTGAGTTCCTAAAAGCTGCCGGAATTGTTCATCAAACCACCACTCCATATACTCCAGAGCAAAATGGAGTTGCAGAACGCATGAACAGGACATTGGTTGAAAAGGCTAAGTGCTTGTTAATTAACTAAAGGATACTGGGCTGAATCTGTACACACTGCTGCTTATCTCATCAATAGATCTCCAATTAAGTCACTGAACTTCAAGACACCAGAAGAAATGTGGTCCGGAAGCAAACCAAATATAAGTCACTTAAGAATATTTTGGTGTGATTTTCGGTCAGTTTTTCTTGAAACTACTGTAGAGTGAAATTATGTTTCAGAGGTATTGATACAGGACAGCTCAATGTGTCACTCATCATCCGAACCAACTGATGATCACACATTTGAGAGCTCTAATGACACATTGCAATCTGCTAATACTGACTCTGATCAAGATCAAGGCACTGACAGTGACTACTCACCAGACCAAAAGTTTGAAACACCCTCTCACTCCAATATAACACTAATACCAAGAAATAGAGAATTATTTTTAAAACAAAAAGATGATCAAGAAAAAGGTTACCTGTGCTGTAGTGAAGATATTCCTGTACCGCTGAACTATAGTGAGGCGATTTCATCACCTGATTCTGAAAATTGGAAATGTTCAATAGAAAAGGTACTAGAATCATATAAGCAAAATGGAACCTGGGTATTGGTAGAAAAGCCTAAAGATGCGAAGCCAATTGGATGCAAATGGGTTTTTCGAGTCAAAGATGAACCAACAGGCCCTCGTTACAAAGCTCGTCTGTGCGCAAAAGGCTATGCACAAAAAGAGGGCATTGATTATGATGAAACTTTTTTGTTATTGATGACACAACAAAAATAAACACGATCAACCATCTTAATGCTTTACCCGCTCACAGTGATGTTAAGAAGACCATTTTAGCCATCAACTCTGATACTGTCGGTTCTGACGGTATTAATCGTAAAATGATCATTTCCATCCTTGATATTATAGCTCCTGTGATCACATCTATATTTAATAATTTAATAACGTCAAATCATTTTCCTTCCACTTGGAAAGACGCTCAAATAATTCATCTTCCTAAAAAGAATAATCCTGTTGATTATTCTGATTTCCGTCCCATGTCCATCCTCCCATTTCTAACCAAAGTCCTTGAGCGCTTAGTTCAACATCAACTTACACAGTTCCTCTACTCTCATAACCTTTAAAATCCTGTGCAATCCGGTTTCCGTCCTGGTCATAGTACGACTACAGCGTTAGTTAAAGTAACCGACGATATTCGCAAAGGTATTGACATGCAGCAGGTTACAATCTTAGTTTTGATAGACTTCAGCAATGCCTTTGGTACTGTTGATTTTGACATTATGCTAGCTATTTTAAGGTCGCTTACAATATCTCTAACGTGATTGACTGGTTTCATAAATACCTGTATGGACGCCGGCAACGTTTACGAATACAAGATTTGAACTCTGAATGGTCTCCTGTCATAGCTGGTGTTCCACAGGGTGGCGTGTTGTCTCCTCTATTATTTTCTGAATTTATAAATACTATTTCTAATCACATTTCTGCTCTCTACGATTTTTATGCAGACGATATTATATTTATAAACAGGCTAAACTGACATATGCCATTAACGATTACGGCGAGTATTATGCAAAGTTATTGCAGCGTTTGACGAAAACAAGCAAAACCGGCCGTATTTGTCAAAGAATAAGGTATTGTTCCATCAAGACACTGCGCCAGTTCATACATCCGTTATCGCGATGGCAAAAATAAGCGAGATGAAACTCTAATTGCTTGCTCACGCACCCTAGTCGCCAGATCTAGCCCCCTTTGACTATTTCCTTACTCCAAATCTGAAAAAATGACTCGGTGGTAAAAGATCTGCCAACAATGAAAAGGTAGAGTCTGCGAGATATTTTGATGAGTTCGACTGTTCTTACTATAAACAGGGTATCGAGGCGATACAACATGGCTGGGAGAAGTGTATTGAGCTAAATAGAGATTATGAGAATGTTAAAAAGTAGCATAAGTTTTTCCAAAAAAAATCCTTTTATCCTCGTTAGGCCGGGTACTTTTGGAACTACCCTCGTATATCTGTAGAGAGGCGATATAAACAGCTAAATACATGTTGGTAGTGTGCATGTTACTCCTAGATAGCGGCCAATACTCGCGCCGTCATGACAAGATATTGGAAATATAAATCTTTCAGTGGCAAGAGTAGAAAGAAAATAAACATCACTAACAAACGAGTAATAGAGTTAGTGAAAAAAGGGTCAACCAAAAAACAACAAAGAAGCCTTGCTCAATTTTAGAATCATCCTCTGAATTAACTCTTATTATGGACACGTATGAGAAAAAGTACAAAATTCTCGAGGATGTTGGTAATTCGTCATCCAGACCGGCCATCTTTCAGTACCCGAGAATCTTAAAACGTGTAGTACTGGTACAACTTACAGTTTCGTAAGAAACAAATATTCCTAAAGATCACCGTTTTAAGGTGAATAATAGTATTAAGACTTTAATTCCATAAACTGGATTAAAATGGAGGACAAACAGCCCTGACCGCTCCAGAAGGCCCCCTGATGCTTCCATATCAGAAGTGGGATTACCAGAGGCTCCGTCGGAACAGAATACAGGTCAGACCGCTAATAATTCACTAGATAATGAGTGTGCACGTTGGAAATCCCTTTTTGAGATGCAACAAAAAAGTATGATGGAATTAATAAGAGCCATACAAGAACCACGTGTGTCGAAAATATCCATCACGCTACCTGAGTTTAACCCCGATAGCCTAGATTCCGATGATTGTGCGTGGTGTGAAACAGTCGATTTGTGTTTGCAAGAAAAACCGATTAGATTGATTATCACGATGAGCAAGGCACTTAAGGGATTTGCAGCCTCGTTTTCCTCGCCTTCTCTCTGTCCTTGGAAAAATAGTCGAGAGACTCCTTATCGTACGTATACAATGGCACATCCTCCCGACGCTAAACTACAATCAATATGGTTTCATGCCCCAGCGTGGCACAGAAGATGCCGTATATAACTTAGTGGGACATATTAAACAACAAATAGAAAAGAAAAATATCGTAGTGTTGGTCTCATTGGACATAGAGGGAGCGTAAACAAGAAGTGCCCCCATAATCTTTTTACCACGGTCTGCTCGTACCTGACAAATAGAATATACCTGAAAAATATTTTTTTTTTTGTAAAAGAAGGAAAGAAGGCCTCACGTTTACTTCATAATTAGATATAAATTGTAATTGACGTGCACCTTAATTTAGGTAATATCTGCTTTGTTTTCGACAATTGATACCATTGTCTACCCTGACTATATTTAAAAATACGTAGCAACTGTTTTTTCTACGTGTATTTTGAGGTATTTGGGATGTGTAGGGTAGAATGTACTATAAACACAATTCTTTTTCCATTTTTCAGTAATATTATGCCGTATGTCACGTTAATTCGTCTAAAGTCTAACCAGTCAGAAAAATTAAAACATTTTTTTATATAAAATATGCTCTTTAAAAGATCGAACCCACAATCATCGCGTGTACTCAGAAACTTCTCAACTGCCACAAAAGCAACGATTGACTAAGTCAATCGTTAGTCAGTCAACAAATTATGTTTTTGTTAATATCGCGACATTGGTAGAGAATAATAATCTTGTATTATGATCTCTCATGAAACATGAAAAAGTAATATTCTTTTGATTCTATTGATCTCTATACGGATCAGTTGTTACTGAAAGCTTTTAAGCGTCGTAATAGTATATTTGTTGGGAGCTAGTCACCATTAAGTTAATTGGATTCCTACGAAATTTCCCATGGAATAGACAAAATTAAACGCGTTTTGGTAATACAGCGTTATGTCAAACTATTTTTAAAAGTCGTTAATAGATTTCTTTTAATTAATTGTGACTACAGAAATTTACTGTTTATCTTTTAATGTTGAAAAGTGCTTCTGTTAAATATTCTTTTTAAAATAGATTAGTACTCTTTAATTCAGGTAATATATAACGATGATTCATACAATTTTAAAATTAAAATTAAATGATAACTTAATTTTTATTAAGTTAAATTTTAAAATTTAATAATGTCCATGAAATCTAATGTGTCTACTCTAGCAAAATCAATAACTCTGATTACCAAATAAATAAACATAAAAACGAGCCTCTCTTTAGAAACGCGAATTCATCCAAAATTCCTAATATTAATCATACTTCAGCAAAATCTGAAAGCATATTAAAAGAATTAACATAATTTAGAGAGTTAGTAAGTTCAACAGCGTTCCGTTCTTCTGAAAATCGCTCATAGCCATTAGGTCTTTGTTATTCCACGCACGAGCGTCGCCCCGATAATCTGTTATTTTATTTGACAATGCCGACGTGACAGGTTCACGCGATGCAACATTTTACCGCAGCGATAATACTGCGAAAGATAAACGTTTTATGATTTCATAAGTTAATATGTGAAAACGAAGCTGAGCAAGCTACTGGAAGTATATTGTAGTGTATACAATTTGATTTCGGCATATTAATGGAGTAAAATTATGTTTTTAATTGAAGAAGACCAAGAAACTAGTATGAATCCAAATTAAAAAGAAATGTTCCAAGAAAATATTAAGCAATGACCTATAAAAATAATACACAGCGCACAATAACATAATTACGCCAGCATAGCGTGAATACATAATAAACTATGAACTATTACTGTGATCTATTCAGAAATTTTCGTTTCGGGGGATATTTAGGAAGATATGATTTTTTTAACAAATCAGTTCAGATTATCGAAGACATCCGTGATTTTTTTCTAAAAGTAACCCAAAACCAGAATTTTCATGCAAATACTTTGTTATAATTATTACGTAATACGTAAATTATATAAATTATTACATAGATAAGGTGCACTTCAAGACAATTTAATAGAAACAAAAAAAAATGCGCAATGCTTGCACAATGGTCGTTAAATCTATACACCAATTATTCTGATTCCATTTTATATTAAGGAAAATAATTTTTCACAATTTATTATACATACATACTATAAATTGTGTGCGAATTAAACAATAATTAAATGAAAATATAATAATATTACTAATTTGCTAAATTAAAACCCACTCTTCTACCATCAAAAACATAGGAAATTTAATTAATCACTTCATGTTACTTTCCAGAGGAATAGAATTGTCCTAATAACAAAATCCTTTTAAGGTTGGGGAAAACAATGATACTGCGAGAGAATATGTCGAACCTTTTTTGTATTATTCTTTTGGGTAAGTACATTTTGCGTAACCTTATAAGGGTGTCTGCATACTCGAAACACATGTTACAACGTTTTATTTTCACTTAAGTGTTCTATTGACTATATGTTCCTAATACTGTATATATTAATCACACTATAGTGGATTTACTTTAAGGAAAAAGCTTCAATTTGCTTTGTTTACTCCAATACTTTTACAATATTTCATGGGATCATTCATCTTCATATTACGACCCGTCTACATCAAAACATAGGGGTAGCCTATGTAACTATCTTTAACGTAAGGGGTTTACGGGGTGTTAAGAGGTACCCGTACTCGTCTGTTTGGGAATTCCGAAGGGTATCCGTTGCGTCAACTACTCATTAAAACCTTACTATGTTCTTCCTCAACCGCCTCTAGTGGGGTCATGGGTACTGCCCCCAATCTTCCGTAAATTCCGACGATGGAAGCCTACTAATCGTGCTATATAAAAACGAAACACAATGCCAGACAGGAGAAATGAAAATATGTTCAAAATAATATATGTTTAGTATTAGATTGAAATTATCAGGTAAAATTTTATAACAAAATTAAAATATATAGAGATGGCATTAATAATTTACTTTCATTTCGGATATACGAATATAAGTAAACACATTATTTTACTTATACATGCAATACATTCGCGTTGCCATGAAAGTCGTGTTCCGTAGGTAGATGGAGTGCGCACTGCCTAAGACAAAAGTAAAAGCGGCTGAAGATGGACCTTTAATTAAGCAATTAGGAGCGGTTAGCAGTCCCAAAATTCAATAATCATTTACCTAGTGTAAGGGCTAACGACATTACAACTAACGAAATCTTTAAGAAGGTTACCGTTAAGTCTGTAACGGTCTACTTATAGGAAAAAAGGGAAGAAAAATAAAAGATTAATGCATAAATCTTTTGAAATAAATAATTTTAGCTTAGCTCTTGTCAATGTAGTAATTAGTATTTACAAGTACTTTGGCGATAATTTAATACCATCTAATTGTGTAGTATATTTACTAAACTTGTTATAGTTCATCGATTCGTAGATGGTAAGTGCCCCTTATACGTGAATTCCATCCTCACTCATAGAAACGTGTGGGTGCTTACACTATAAATAGTTTTTTCCTCGATCTGGAAAATCGTCAATGATCGCCATAGATCAAGGAAGTCTACAAGTCTTGAGTATTCTAATACAAAAATTAACATATTAATATGAATAAAAAAGAAAGAGAAACTGTCAGTTAGCATTAGTTTAAAAATTGAATAAAATGAACACGCCTAAAAATATTTTCTCGAAATTCGAATTGTTCTGATCTGAAATGTCTGATCTGATGTGATTTGCTTGATATATAAATAGTTAGTTATATTTCAATTAATCAGATTGCGAAGAGTAAGTAGATTGCATCGTTGCAAGATTTTCTAAAATTTATTTTTTAAATATATATAGATACATAGAGGTAAAATTAATAACCTTGATAAAAACACAAATTTAAATAGGAATGTACTTACGAAATGCAAGTAAAGACAATAAATAATTCTATTCCAGTCTATTCATTTCAATAATATTTCAACACCTACATGTATGTAGCTAAATAGCATACGAGTATATTTTAACAGCATAACAAGGAGTTCCGGTTTCTCAAACTAAGTGTTACTCCCGAAGTTAGGCGACCTGTGAGGTGAAGTTCACTTGTAATTTGTCTTCAGTGAAAATATCTTATTTCCGTTTAAAATGTTTGTATTTACCAAAAATGATAATAGAATCCTATTACGTAAATCGTATATATGTACTACAACTTTTCTAATAAATTTAATTAAAAATGGTAATAATTCAAATGCCTAAATCCCAAAATAAATCACTTCGTTCTACGTCTTCTGCTTACTTAAAGACACTCCAACTACAATTTTGTTGACGTAATCTAAGTCCATCGGTGTCCCTGTATGGGCGGACACACTGGACCGGCATAACGTCACCTTGCTGCGCCGGGCGTAGAGGGTGATAGCCATCCGGGTTGATACGGGGGTACCGGACCATATCCGGTGAGGCGGCGTGCGTGCTGGCTGGAGTCATGCCGTGGGACCTGGACGCAATTTCTGTGGCATCGGCTTACAATCGACGCCGAGGCTTGGTGTCTAGGGACATGGCAGAGTCAGCACCACAGCGGGAGGAGCAGGATGCCGCATTGCAAGGATTACCTCGAAGAGACGACCCAGCACACGCTGGAAGTTTGCCCAGCCTGGGCGTCTCTACGTCGCGCTTTGCGCGACGTCATAGGGCACGGCCTCTCCCTGGCGGCCGTGGTGAAGGCCATGGTGGGTTGTGAGAGATTGTGGGACGCGGTCCGCTCCTTCTGTGAGGCAGTGGTGCTCGAGAAGGAGGCGGTGGAACAGGCGAGGGAGGCCTCCTCCAACCTCGCTAGCCGCCGTCGCTACCGGGTCGCCGGAGGACGGACATGACCGCCTTCCACCCTAATTCATTGATTGATTGATGGATATCCCCCTGATGAACTGATCTCAGCAGCAGCACAGATTCGCAATGACCGCAAAGCCTTATCGAAGATATGTATCTTGGATGACCCTGCAATAACGCACGTACGTAGTTGCACTTCAACAAAAGATGTATGTGATGCATTAAAAATTGCGTATGAGGATAAAGGTATGAGTAGAAGATTGGCATTAGAACGTAGATAATATAGATTAAATCTCATTGATTTTAATAATATGGATACGTATATTAACGCTGTTTTAAGTATTGTTCAAGACATAGATAAAAAAAGACATAGATAAAAATATTGAAGATGCAACGGTTGCAGCTATATTGCTAGGAGGTCTTACAGCAAAGAACGAACCAATGATAATGGGATTAGAGAATAGTAATATTGATATTACAACTCATTTAGTCAAATCAAAATTATTAAATGAGATATCGAAAAATGAGAATAATGAGTCTGAAACTGTATTAAATTCTAAATATTCCCATAATATTAAAATGAAGAAACCTATCGTATGTTATGATTGCAATCAACCGGGACACAAACGTCCAGATTGTCCGAATAAAACGGAAGAAGGTAAAAAGTGCAACATAAAGCAAAGCACCATGTATAGTGCTCAAGTGAAACCGAATCTTCACTGATGGAAAAGTGGGTTATAGATTCAGGAGCTACGAGGCTGCTGTTGCTAATGGCGAAGAAATAAGTTGTCTCGGTATTGGTGATGTATCAATAAATACTAAAAGAAATGTTATAGATAAAATTGGTGAGGTTGCGTATGTCCCTGAATTAAAAGCTAATTTAATTTCTATAAAAAAGGTAGTAGATAGAGGTTTTACTGTTACTTTTGATAAAATGGTTGTAATATATATGATTTTGATATTTCTTCTAATATTGCAGATGTACAGATTATGCATGGCTCGAACTGTGGTGGACTGTACACGTTAGATTGTACTATTAACACACACGTTTCATTAGCAACTCCTGATTTTGCATTATCTGAGTACCGATTGTGGCATCAGAGGTTAGGCCATTTGTGCAGATTTGCTATCACTCGCTTAAAGGTCAGTCAATCATTAATAATACTAAGGTAGACAAGGACCCCTGTGTGGCATGTGGCATCTTTCGCTTGAGCGACAGAGCCGTTAGAACTAATTCATTCAGATCTGTGCGGTCCTATGTCAGAAATTTCTTTTCAAGGAAATAAGTATGCTCTTTTGTTTATAGACGACTTTTCACGTAGAATTTTTATTTATTTTATTGCTTCTAAAACTAAGGTAAAATCAAAACTACACTACTACAAAACTTTTATTGAAAAACAAGTAGAATAACATATAAAAAGTTTACGAACGGATAATGGCACTGAATAAGTCAATCAAGAGTTCACAGAATATTTGAACTCGCAAGGGATACAGCATCAAACGACCGTGCCCTATAACCCTCAGTCTAATGGTGTGGCTGAGCGCACCAATAGGTCTATAATAGAGAAAGCTAAGTCCTTATTATCTGGTAGTGTGAAACCTAACGCTTATTGGCAGGATGCGTTTGAAACTGCTGTATATCTTAAAAATAGGTCTCCACATCGTAGCTTAAATTGTATGACACCTTACGAAAAATGGTATAGGCAAAAACCAGATTTAAAGCACTTAAAAGTTTTTGGTTGCAAAGCTTTAGTTTAAATTCCTTCCTGTAATAAAAATAAATTAGATATGAAAACCGAAGAACATTATTTTGTCGGTTATACTCATGATCCAAATACGTTTTATTTTCGTAATGTAGTGTTTTGACGTAACTTTTTTTGAGGATATTTTCAATGTTTCTATTAATAATCTACAAAATAATTAATCGTCAGATGTGACTCCATTTTTAACTTCTTCTAATTCTAACTATTCTAACGTTTTCTGGTAAATTATACCAGAAAACGTTTCTATGGATGAAGAGATCATAGAACACGAGGACTTAGAAACTTCTCAAGTAGAAATTGAAGAATTCTTTAGTGAGTCAATAACAGGTGAAGATGAGGATATAGTTGAAAAGACCAGTAATGATATTTATAATGTTGAAGATACAAGCAATGATGTTGTTAGACGTCGATACCCAACGAGAAATAGAAAACCACCGAAATTTTTATCTTATAAAGTGAATGCCGTATCACTGTACTTAGAAGAGCCAAATACTTACGCGGAAGCTATCAATGCTGTAGATGCTGAAAAATGGCAAAAAGCTATGTCAGACGAGTTTAACTCCCTTACAAAATTAAATATTTGGAAACTCGTTGACAGGCCCGGGAAGAAAGTTATTCCCTTCAAGCTTAAAACTAATGACAAAGGTGCTATAGTGAAATATAAGGCACGGTTTGTTGCAAAAAGGTTTAATCAACAAGAAGGGTTAGACTACTACGAAACATATACCCCTTTGGTTCGAATATCTTCATTAAGAACCTTATTTGCTTTAGCTGCTGATATGAATTTAAGGACATTTGGATGTTCACTGCCTTTTTGTACGGTGAGCTCGAAGAAGAGGTATATATGGAGCAGCCTGAAGGTTTCAGTACAGATGACAACAAAGTATGTTTGCTTAAAAAATCGTTGTATGGCTTAAAACAAGCACTCCGAGCATGGAATAGAAAGTTGGATAAAACTTTGTCATCTATAGGTTTTAAGAAAACACCCTGGGAACCTTGTGTTTATACCAAATTCTTTGGTGAAAAGCTTGTTATTTTAGCAGTCTTTGTAGATGACATCATATTATTCTATCATAGAGATGTCATTTTTGACAGGGTTAAAACAGACCTTGAGAAATCCTTTAGTGTAAAAGATCTGGGAAATGCAAAGTTTTACTTAGGTATACTCGTAAATATCTTGCGAGAGAATAATACGATTAAAACAAATCAGAAAACGTATATTAAAAATATTCTCCATAAATATGGAATGTCCGATTGTAAGACTCCGTTTAGTAGTCCGTTCCGGTAAGTACTCCGTTGTCTAACACGAAATTAGAACACAACGTAAATAATAGAGAAAGTGAATCTTGTTCCTATTCTTACCGCGAACAAATAGGTTGCTTGTTATATTTGACAATCAATACGCGTCCCGATATACCATTTACTGTTAGTTATTTAGGGCAGATTAATTCTAACTTTAATAAATCGCATTGGTTGGCTGCTAAACGGGTAATACTGTAGTATTTAAGAGGTACAATAGACTATTCTATTACTTACAAAAAGGAAATTACATGGCTATACAGACGCAGATTAGGCTAACTGTACCTTAACACGTTCATACACAGGTTTTTATATGAAATTATGTAATGGTTTAGTGTAATGGGGGAGTAAGAAGCAGCGGACTGTGACTTTATCGTCAGCTGAGGCTGAAAATATGGCTCTTTCAGAAGTCACGAAGGAGGCATGTTACTTAAGACGATTTATATATGATATTACTGGTGAGTTGCATAATGTTGTAATTTGTAGTGATAGTTAATCAGCCCTCAAATTAGCTCAAAACCCAGTCCACCACAGTAGAACAAAACACATAAACACTCGTTTTCATTTTATTAGAGAACAATTGTCTAGCGAAGTTGTTAATATAAATTATGTACCAACTGACGAAATGTGGGCTGATACTCTAACAAAGGCATTAGCCCGAACCAAATTTTCTAAATGTGTAATATGAACCTTTTCTAGGAATATATTTTGAAATGTTTTACAATTACATGTTGTTATTTTTTCAGTTATATTTTTTTGTTTCACAAAGATTTGTAACGTTTTCTACCTCTCAATTTTTTTTTTTTTTCTATAACTAAATGATATAAGTAAATTGGCTCATGATACGTCTCGCGGTTAAGATCCATTATTGTTATATTCGTAAGTAACTCAAGTTCTTTTAGAGATTCAGAGGTAACAGTGTTAGAAAAGGTATGGCTTATAATAATTACTAAGTATCATAGACATAGACGTTTCCGTTGAAATCACTCTCAGCCCATCCGAAGACAAGCCGTGAGCGCGTCCTTTCAATCCCTCAATTATAACTATAAAATGAAGTCATAAAAGAGAACCGAAAGCAGAATGGCACCGCCCCGCCACTTTGCCGTGAATTCCTGCCTGACTGATTGAACTTTGCAACAACCACGCAGTCTTATGAACCCTCCGGGACACAACGGAACAGTTAACGTATATGATACTTACGATGCCTCAGCAAATGATCAATTATTAGTTAGCTTTTATTTTTGAATATTATTAATATCGTATATGATCTTTCTTAAGACTAGTATTTCCTTTCATTTTTAATTTGTGTTTCAGGCACTTTCTTTATAACTAGAGTTACGCTCATATAGATTATATTTGATCTTTCTTAGGTACTACTTATTTCTAATATATGTTGGGGAGTTGTAATTCTGTATAACTTCATTGATTTGTGAGATCAATGTAAGTATCGTTGTTTCATATTTCAGTTCAGATATTTCTTAAAAGTACGATACTGTTACGCTTATATATGCTCTTATATATATATATATATATATATATATATATATATGCTCTCCTCATATATATGTGTGTATGTCAATTAGCTCTCATATTCATTGTTTTCGCTTTGTAATGTCTTATAACGTTTGTTAACAATAGATTGGCTTAATGAGACCAACCTAAGCCGTCGATACGCCTATCAGTTCAGGCTGCGCAACCGCTAGGCGGCCGATTATGTTATAAAACCGCACGGCACGCACCCAGCAGTCATTGTCAAAACTGACCGTGCACTCTACTATGAACATAGCGCTAGACGGACAAACAGGCGGACACTACTACATACACCAGTACTCCGGGACATAATGCATCGCGCTCCCCCGTCGGAGGACACTGAAGTACATACACCGGGGCCAGGACATAAAATAGCACCACACACCCATCGAACTCTAAGAGAGTAAAGACAGGCGGACACTACTACATACACCGGCGCTGGGACATAAAATAGCACCACACACCCATCGATCTCAACGTGAAAGCGATAGGCGGACACTACTACATACACCAGAACTAGGACATAAAATAGCACCACACACCCGTTCACCACACATCGAAGCACAGTTCAATAGTAGAACGCTTATATAAGGTTTAAGTTTAATTGTGTCACCAGTTATATCAACGTCATCCGCCGTACAAGTTTCGCTTACACTACCACAAGACAACAGTAGACATGATATAACCGACCAACGCCACTATAGCGGTTCACCTAAGCCAAACACATTCGGCTCCAGTGATGCAAAGCAGCATTGGGTCGCGCCACCGACATCGGTTATCAGTAGGCTATGCAGCCCACCGAACCCCGACAATCGCGTGTCGCACGTTATAACAATATCCTCCGCCATACAAGTATCGCTTACGCAACGCAAGACAGCTTCAGACACGATACAACCAACGTCCCCCATGTACATGTTATTTGTCTCCTTTAATTTCATTATTATAACGGTCATACCAACTTCAACTCATTATATGTAGCGAACCCTCTACATATTATTTGTCCTTCATATTCAACTATCATAACTCACTTCTACCACTCTTTACATGTATCGCTCCAATACATGTTATTTTCCATATCGAATTTAATTCGTATGAGATCGTGCCAATATACTCCTCCACCATGTCATTTATTATTTTTATTTCAAATACGGTTCGAGTCTTACAGCTCAAATATATTCGTACATTTGTAAGTGCCGTGCCACTACAACATGTCAATATTCTCCACACAATGACTTTTGCCATATCCAACCCATCATCATCGGTTATCAGTAGCCCATAGAGCTTACCGAACCCCGACAGTCTTATGTCACAACGTTATACGGAAGTTCTCTGTTATACAAGTATCGCTAACGCAATACAAGACAACCTTCCGACACAGTTTAACTAACCAACACTACTATAGCGGTTCACCTAACCCAAACGCATTCGGGTCCAGTGATGCAAAGCAATATTAGGTCGCGTCACCGACATCGGTTATCAGTAGCCCATAGAGCTTACCGAACCCCGACAGTCGCATATCACACGTTATACGGAAGTTCTCTGCTATACAAGTATCGCTAACACAATACAAGACAACCTGCCGACACAGTTTAACTAACCAACACTACTATAGGCGGTTCACCTCACTTCAACTCATTATATGTAGCGAACCCTCTACATATTATTTTCCATATCCATTTCAAATACGGTACGGGTCCGCAGACCCGACCGCTCGCATGCCATGCTACTTCATTGTTATATTTCATATTCAAATACGGTTCGAGTCCGCAGACTCAACCACACACCCACAGTGCTGCCTCCCTATATATGCCGTGCGACTGTTATGACAATCCGGACGTCGTACAACATAATATATTTTTTTCTTAAAACCGATATATAATCCTATATACATAATCAGCAGAAGGCCCCTATGCTTCTATCGTTTCCAATTTATTTCATTTCTAAATAAATCCTACTATTTTGACGATTTACGCTCCTGACAATACACGAACGCCTCCCGCTCTCGGCACACTACTCGACGGTTTACGCTCTCGGCTATACACGAACGCGGCCCGCTCTCGGCACGCTACTCGGACGGTTTTCGCTACTGACAATACACGAACGCCTCCCGCTCTCAGCATACTACTCGAACTTTATCTATTTAAAACATGAGACTAATTTATTTATGTTACTTTATATTATTTTATATATTTAAATAAATTGATATTCATTTAAATACAAAAGTTCTGATCGTTACAGATTGAGGTTTTGGTAATCGTCAAATATTTTATATAACAGCGAAATCTCTCTATAATCTATTAATAGATCTCAGCCTGTCTAGAACTATTATCAGTTAATTTCTAGCACGTATTTCGCAGGCGGCATTAGTAGGATCTTTTCAAATTTGGTTAGGTAGAGAGAGAGAAGTGCGGAAAGTGGAGGTGTACGCATTTTAAAGGGGGCCCTTAAATCTACACTTGGGTCGTAAGTCCCAGGCACTCTCCAAACTCCTCTCTCTGCAACTAATCTAATTGCTAATCTTCTCTTTCTTTATCATCTAGTAGGAAGCGAATTCCTAAACCTTGGATCACTCCTGGGTTGCTCCGATGTATACGAATTCGCGATAAGCTTTATAAAAAAAATTTTAAAATCCAATGATATTGTTGCAAAAATCACTTTCTCACGTTATAAAATTTTTTGTAATAATTTGTTAAAGAAGGCAGTGAACAATGTTAATGATAACTTCGCCGGTATAGGTGAAAAACTTACCTCCACTGTTTGTCCTTTAGAAATTCCTCAGCAATATGTACCTTTTATGGTTACCAGAGAACGCCAAATTCAATGGTGATGAATGAAACTGATAACTCAGAGATCAAATCCATAATTTGCGGTTTTGATAGCCATTGTGCGGTGGGGTGGAATGGTATTGCATCCTCTATTCTTAAAGCTGCGATAGACATTCTTCTTCCATCAATAACATGGGTTTGTAATCTATGCTTAGCTCAGGGCATATTCCCTAAAGTTTTTAAAAAGCCTGTTGTCCACCCAATATATAAGAAAGGTTGCAAGGAGTGTGTGAGTAACTATAGACCAACATCCGTTTTGAGTGCACTTTCCAAGATTCTTGAAAAACTTATGAATAAGAGACTGACCAGTTTTTTTAATAAGCATGGCTTACTTGCTTCTAACCAAAACAGCTTTAGAGCTGGTAGATCTACAGAGGACACAGTCGTAATTTTGGTAAATGATGTAATTCAAAATGTCGATAAAAAAAAAGACGCTTAGCATTTTCTTGGACATTTTTAAAGCTTTCGACACGGTATCTTTGCTTCTTCTGCACAAAAAATTAGAAAATATCGGTATCAGAGGAGTTTCTCTGGATCTATTTAAGAGCTACTTATTCGACAGAAAACAATTAGTAAAAATTAACAATAACATCAGTGATGAGACAAATCTTTTATACGGAGTACCTCAAGGTAGTGTATTAGGACCCACTCTCTTTTTAGTCTATGTTAATGAACTCTGTAATCTTAAAATACCGAATTGCAAAATTGTTTCTTATGCAGATGATACAGCCCTACTTGTTCATGGTACAGGTTGGATTGATACACGCGAATATAGTGTAAAAGCCCTTTCAATTAAGATAAACGAGTTGTTCTCAAAATTTCACCTGGAAGAATCATATACTAGCAATGACATCCCGAATACGAGAATTTTGGCGAGAATATCTGGCGCTGACATTCAAATTTTGACAATGGTTTATTACGCTCTTATTCAATCAAATCTTACCTATTTCATACCAGTATGGGGTGATGCAACCAAATCAGTCTTGCTCCCACTTTTTCGCTTCAACTACACATACACCACACACTACACCATCACACGATCAGCAGTCACACCGTATAAGAATAATTGTTAAGAAACAAAAAATTAATTAAAGATAATATCTCAATTGTTTGCCATCACAGATATAAGGACAATTATATCATTTGTATGGTTCAATGGTGCCTACACCAGATGAACCGCATCAATTTCTGCAAATATATTTCATTTCGTCGATAGTGGATCAGCTGAATGTGCGGCGCAATATACAGGGAACACAACAGTTAGAGACGAATTATTGAACAGTTACAAGCATTTTTTCACGCTAATAACGCTGTGGTCTATCGTTGGGGGGCAATCAAAAAGAGGACCCGAGACGGGCGGAGGTGCCCAGTGGGGGCAGTTTTGTACACGTGCCCAGTGGTGGCGGTATTGATGGTGTTGGAGCGTATCAAGCAGGGGGTTGTGAGCGAAACTGTCTGTGTCATCTGGCGTTCTGAGTGACTTGGTGTTGTAGAAGCCACAGGCGGTGTTGATCAGGTTGGACCTTGGTGAAGGAGCAATGTCCATCGGTAGTAGATCCAGGAGGGAGTCTGTGTCTTCCCGTGGTCGTCTGTGGGGGGATCGGATTCGAAGAACTCGGATACGGAGAGCTTCATCTCTATAACATCTGAGATATCGAAGGTGAGGGCATCACTCCTCAGAGAGAGGATGAAAAGACCTCGCAAGGGTAGTGACCAGTCCGGGTCGTCTGGGGAAGGAGAGTCTGAAAGACCGGCAACAAAAATAGCGGCCAATAAAAAGGAACGTGGTCGGACTGTAACAACGGAGTCGAGTGTGGGTCTGGCAGAAGCCAAGAAAGTCCTTGATAGGGCTAAGAGGGAGGAGAAACGGTTGATGTCAGAAAAGGAGATTGTGGAGAATACCGTACCTGTCCAAAGCAAGACCAATTCACGGCTCTCCGACATGTCAGCTTAGTCTAACAAAGAACTGGACGAGACTAAACTCGCGTGTGATCTAAAAAGTCAGGTGGCCAACAGCCTGGCTATAATTAAAAAGGTTGCCAGCAGATTAGGCAACCTAAAGGGCACATTTATTAAGGGCCTAAAGGAGGCTGCGCGAGCCATAGCCGTAGCGGTGGACGGTCTCGCTCAACGCACGGCAACTAAGGAGGTGGCGCAATTACGCGCCCATAACACAAAGCTGCGTAATGATCTGGCTGACGTGCTGACCTACAACAGCAGAACAGGCGAGAGATCGTGACAACGAACAAACTTCAACCGTCGTGTTCCGATGAGCTAAGACGATCAATAATGATAGAAGTCGGCACGATAGTGAACGCCCGAATAGAAGGTATTCAAAACGGGCTTCTTCCGAAACACAGCCGGCTTCCTCCGCTAGCATCGAAGAAGCCGAGAGAAGAGACCGCAAAAAAAAAACATTTTAGACCGACTAGGTAGAGCCCAGTATTTCACGACCCTTGACCATTGACCTTGACCCAAAAAAACGAATTATGAGGCTAGACTCAGATACAGAAAATTCTATTATAATAGAACATGACAAAAACAGAAAATTAGCCTGTTTGAAAGACACTCCATTGAAAATTGACAATTTAAAAAGAAACGCACCAGATATAAACAATATGAGTAAAGCGTTTGACTTGGTACCCATTTCCGCACTACTATACAAGCTATCTGTATATGGTGTCGTCAACTCAGTGTTTAATTGCTTACAATTGTACCTCACAGGAAGACAATTTTGCGTAGTTTTTAACGGATTTGAATCTGCGATACATAACGTAACAAGTGGAGTTCCTCAAGATTCACATTTAGGTCCACTCTTGCTTAACTTATTTATCTTCCAAATTTTTTTTCGTTCTGTACCCCGTTTATATTTGCGAACGACCTAAAAATTCTTAAAACTATCTGAAATTCCAGTAACATTTGCTTGCTACAGAAAGACCTAATGAGCCTAAATGATTGGTGTAAGCTAAATGGCATGATACTTAATACCAACAAATGCTTTCACATAACCTTCACTAAGATGAAAAACAAAATAACAACCAAATATTATTTAAATAACTGACCTATTAATACAGTAACATTTTCACCACACATAGATGCTATTGTCAGTAAGACTTAAAATAAAAATAAAATGCTTGGTTTTGTACTACGAAATTCAAAAATATTTAAAAAGTCAAATTGGCTCTTTCAGAACTTTAGTAGTAAGTATATTAGAGTACAGGAGTGTTGTCTAGAGACCCCATTATGGTACTCACTGTCTCCGAATAGAAAGGCTTCAAAAGCGTTTTTTACGCCACCTCACCTTTTCTTTGGGAAAAACATCACTACCTACTACCTACCTCCACAGATAAGCTTGCGTTTTTCAAATTAGACAGTCTGGAAAGGAGAAGAGAAATATTGGATGCGCTTTTCATATACAAAAGTATCAATAGTATATATGATAACCCATTATTTATGCAAAATTTCTGTTTTAAGGTGGCTTCGTAGGTCTATTTTAGGTAATAATTCTTCTTTATCTAGGTTTTGTGAAATTTTAAATAAAAAAAGCGTATTGGATCCATTCGAAAGCTCTCTAGATAGATATCGTAGGAATGTCAGACAACATTAGTAATTTTAGTATTTTAACTTAGTTGAGTATTCAAAGTAATGAAAGCATCCAAAGTAGTGATGAAGATGATAAAGAACAGAATAATCATAAGCTAGTGATGAAGAAAATGACAGTGATAATGACAAAAATGACAAAATCAATAAAAATTCAAGATATGAAAGTGAAGAAGATATAGAAAATATGAAAAATAATGATGAGACATGTACCTTTTTGAAGCCCTTTCCGCGAGTGAGAACCTGGCGACTAATAACACAGGCTCAGAGCTTAGTACAAGCGTCAGTCTCACATAATTGTAAATTTTATACTATATGTGCCTAAATATAGACCTATTTTATTTGTATTTTACATTATATTGAGAAATAAAGATATGTTATATTATATTATGTTACTAATAAACAGACGGCATGTCACTCATTATTATGATCAATTAAAATTAGCCAAAACTTCTGGCAACATATGAATTAAAATTAATTAATCATTATTAATCAAAACTTATTTTTATAAAATATTAAAAAATATGTCGGCAGGGCCGTATTATTAACCTCGTGATCCAACATAGTGGGCGTATAAAATGGGTAATCGAACAAAGAGACAAAGAGAACACAATTAACACAAACACAATTCACAATTTTATGAACACGGTTATAACTAAACGTAGGTAACAGTTCCTAGCTTGGAGGAGAACCGATCTCGACGACGACCAAATCGTAAGTCCTCTTGGTCCGACGTCACCCCACCGGCTAGGCTCTGTTGTAGCACGAGCCAATCGCAACACTGCGACGGTGCTGCCATCCAAAAAAAAAAATGTTGTAGCACGAGCCAATCGCAACACTGCGACGGTGCTGCCATCCACCGGAACTCGTGCTTCGTTCAGTTATCGGTCCGTACTAATAACCGTCTCCGACAAATATATATATAACAATCTATAACATAAAACAAAATTGAAAGTTATAAATATATGAAGATACTGTATTTTAAAATACATTGAGTGAATAAAGGTTTTAAAATGGAATATAAATTTATAAGAGAGTAGAAAATATAAAATAAAATAGTATATAAAGATATGATAAATAAGATATAGTAATATTTAGTATTTGGAAAATGAATAGTATACTCTAGAATATAATTAGTATGTAATCAAATATATAATATTATCGAAATTAAAAATTTCAAAAGTACACCAATTGTTACTCAATTTAATTATAATAGCTAAGTTTATTCTAAAAATAATAAAAACATTGTAAATAAACATATATATATAAGTATATATTGTATTAAAAATAGTTGTAAAAATTCAGTTTGTAAAATATAAAAAAAATCATTTTATATATTTCTTATTACTAGATTTTAAAGTTTTATATGTCATTTTGTAGGGTTTATGAAGCCCTACTTTGTAGAATTAATTTAGATGTTTACGTGTAATTGTAGCACGTTTTTTGACTTTGTCAATTTTTAGAGGTTATTCAGTGTTTTCATACCTGAAACCTTCGCCGCCCCGGACGTGACCAATGTCGTTCTGTAGCCCTTAGTGAGCCCTATCAGACGACACCAAAATTGTCAAAATCGGACGAATAGTTATTGATTTTTTCACCTCCCACCGCACCCAATAGTTTCTCCAGCGTGTGGACAACAGCTATACCTTAGCGAGAGCCGCGCTTTAAAACCTTATCCAGTCGCACTGCTATTCATATAACAAACAGTGTAATAAAATTTAAAATTACCAAATACGTGTCTTAACACTAGGTTCCCTCTGCCTACCCTGCTATATGCGGGATACAGCGTGAAGCTATGTATGTATATGTTGTACCAAATACTCGAGTATTGCTCTACTGTCTGTATATAAAAAGTAAATTGTGCTTAGCTTGTAAGCATGATCAGAACTCCACCCAAAACACGTTCCAAGACAAAATTGGAGGATAAGGAAGGAATTCGGAAGGAAACCAAGAAGAGAGTGGACAGGGAAAGTCTGGAAAGCGTGGAAAATGGTAGGCAGAGATTGTGGTTGAGCCCTGAATCCCTTTCCGTGTCTGAAGAGCCCTCTTTGTCCGCGCCCGGGTCTGCATCTGTAAATAGTAATAAATCTAGAACCTAGTTGTTAAATAAAGAGCCAAACGTTCTCCCTGCGAATGCCGCAGATGTCCAAGATCTCACGTCGCTTGATACGACAGTGGGTAGTCTTGTGAAAGCCATCTTTGATGCGATCGCAGAGAGAAAGAGTGCCACACAGAGAAATAACAATATTGTGTTGACGGCTGCAAATGAGATCAAACCACAACAAGATTTTAATTGCATTTGACAACCTCACACAAATTCTTAGTGATTCTAATCACCTAACTTCATCTGTCCCGAGTTAACTCAAACCCATGTTGATGCTTAAAGGCATCAGCAAAAACATCAATCAAACAGAACTCGCCCATATTTTACATACGCAAAACCATTTTTAAAACATCATCCACATGCGAACGTCATAATAGGTGGGGACTTCAACGGATGGCACGTGCAATGGGAATCCTCAAAAAATAATAAAAGGGGTAACGAGGTCATGAACCTCATAATGGCAAACGACCTCGCTATTGCTAACATCGGCAATAACCGCACGTTTGAAACTGTGACACTTACAGTCGTTAGGACTTCTATAATTGACTTGACATTATACACAGAAAATTTAACAAACTGCATCAGCGAGTGGAGGGTTAGTTTGGACACATGTAACCTCTCTCAACATAATGCCATAGAATTTCATATTAATCTGGATCGTAATTTTGTAGTTAATAATAAAAAAACAGAGTACTAACCGTTACACAACCAATAATGTTAACTGGAAACTTTTCACTGAAGCTATTAGTGTCAGTATTAAGAAAAATAAGTTCGATGATAAAGATATTAAAAACTTCACGGAATTAGATATAGAAAATTACATCACTCACCTTACGGAAACCGTCCAAGCAGCTTGCGATACACCCCTCAGACCCAAACCTGCTCCTTTCTGCAGGATTCGTTGGTGGAATAATGAACTTGATGAACTCAAAAAAGAGGATCCAGGACCTTAAAAAGGGAAGAAAACAATTACATAATATAATTATTGAGAGAGACACGTAAAAGAAAAATACATTCAAGCACTTAAAAAATAATCAACCAACAGTTTCAGCGACTTTTGCACCGCACAAGACCACGCACGATGTGGACCATCACAAATAAATTAGTCAAAACCGGTCCTAAACGCACTCCACCGTCTACCCTTAGAAAGGATGATGGTGTATATACAAATTCTGCAATCGACGCAGTTAAAACTTTATTAAAAAAAAATACCCTGATGACGAAATAGATACATTCCACACACACACTCATACACGCGCGCAGTCCTACAACCCACCCGACACACCAGATGACCTTCCACTTTCAGAGGACAAAATCATCGACGCACTCAAACAGATAAATCCTAATAAAGCACACGGACCTGACTATTTAGCTGCCGACATTTGCCTTAAATTCACCCTAGAATACCCTAACATCATCACTTCGCTACCTAAACTGAATAAAACTGACTACTCAGCCACTTCATCTTACATACCAATTGGCTTGCTGAATGTTTTCGGCAAACTATTGGAGAAATCAATAGCCCAGAGATTAATTAATCACATCAACCATAATAATTTTAATAATCCACTTCAATTCGGTTTTAAAAATCAAAAGTCAACAATAGATGCCTTTAACACTGCAATAAAAGAGCCAACGCTACAACGTGTAATCCCCAATTTAATTATGTGAGAACCCCTATAGAATATGTGAGAACCCCTATAGAATATGTGAGAACCTCGACTATACCGTGAAAACCCCAAAACGGATTGGAAACTCGCGCGACTCGAATAATTAAACACAATGCATCCTATCCCGAGTCAGTCTTATTAGAGCTACATTTCATACCGGTAATTTATAATTAGTGTTCAATGAATTTTTTTTTAAAAAAAAGCTGTTTTAGTAGCATCTCATAACAGAACGATTTCATACTAGGCAAACTGAGACGTTTATCGATTTTATTAACCTTACCTAAAATTCATAATTTCTAAAACTGTACATCGCTTACGTAAAAATGAGTAAAAGTCTTCTAATATAGGCGAGTCCGTACCGCTCCTATATTCCTCCCAGTTTCTAGAAGTGGCGATGTCTAGTTTCGCGGAGGCCTTATAAATAATTAAGGTATCCCACTTATTCACACAATGATTGAATCTGAGTTAACAAATGAAAAAACAAATTTTCGATTGATTCGCGATCTTGTACTTGTTTAGTGGTCTCATCATACAAGCGATAGCTCGCGCATTTTGTTTAAGCGTAGTCGTATCTCGTTTAATTTAACCGCACTAATTTCTTTACACTCTAATAACGGCGACAAATACTTTTCGAACATTGTTAAACCTTCTTTTTTTTTTAATTTATTATTATTTAATAAATTTACAAATATGATTTTATAACTAAAGACACTACAAAAAACCACTCAGGTTTATCTCGAGCGCCATATTCGTCCTATAAATATAAAAAAATACATAACGAGCCTTAATGTGTCCCCTTTGCTTTGTGAATTTCCTCAATTCCCTGACTTTGTAGCTGCAAAAATTGTATCAAATAAATGTATTTTATCTTATTCATTAGCGAGTGACGAATGCAAATAAATAGTAATATGTTTGTAATGAATAGTGAATACAATACGCAGGTCAAGGCCGGCGACGAGATAGTAAACCGGTCTGCGGCGGACTCGCTATTGCACTGCCGCGCCGACAAAACTGTAATTGTTTTTAAAATAATATTTAAAACAATATTATTAAAATGATGACTTCTATATATAATTAATTTAAACGTTAAAATATTTGTGAAACACTTAGGAAATTTAATGCGAAATTAAAGTCTTACTTCTAAGTAAATATTGAATATTATTTTTTACTACGCCAACAACAACGCCTGTCGCGGCGCAGAGGCACAAGCGGGCGACTGTAAACGCGACAGGTTGTGGGTTCGATTCCTACTCCAGGAAATGTAAAGTTTAGTATTTTAATTTCCTGGGTTCGGTAACAAGGCAAAGCGCGGCGATGTGTTCCGCCACTCAGCACGCAATGCCACAATTCGGCGGAAAGTGGGGAACGGAATTGTTGAAAGAGAACGGAGTGTCTTAACACTAGGTTCTCGGGTTCCCTCTGCCTACCCTGCTATATGCGGGATACAGCGTGAAGTTAAAAAAAGAAAATCATTCCCTCGAGTAGGGATAGAACCAGACCAATCACGTTTACAGTCACGCTGTCCTCTATATCCAGTTTAAAATTTAATTTAAACTCTTTAACATAATATTTTGACTTTGGTTTCGTTTATAATCAGAACATTATTACGTTTATAATTATTACATGTTTCAATTATAAGTGTCGTATGTTATTACTTTAAAATTTAATACGTTATTTAATTTAGATACGTTCAGTAGTTTTTGCGTGAAAAAGTAACATACGTCCATCCTCCCTATACTTTCAACATTTTTTTTTTAAACGAACAAACGTATATACACACTTATTATAATTATACTATGTATGTAGTGTATTTTTAAAGCATATCTGCTCTGAATTATATTGTCAATAAACTACCAACGCTCAATTGATATCTATGGTTCTAAAGTTATTTATTTTTAGATCATTTGATTTATAATAAATTCTTTATTTTCGGCTTCACGTTTTCTCCCGCATTGCAAGGTCATCACAGAGAAAATAGTGTTAAGACACTCCGTTATTTACTTTCTATCCGAAATTGAAATATTATGTACGATGTAGTGACGGAACTCAATGCCGGTTTTTGTCTTACCACAGCGGGGAAGTGAACAAGTGGGAATCGAATTCACAACCAATCATGCTTGCAAACAGACGCTGTCTCACTGCGTCACGTGGACGTCACTATTTGAAAAAAAATATGATCTTTATTGGTGATGTAAATCTTAAAGATTTATTTGATTCATTGTTCATCTGATTCATATGGCCCCAATTTTTTAACACTTTTAGCATAATAAAACGTGTTCATATGAAAGTAGGTGTACCACAAAACATATTTGAGATAGGATTTTTGTCATACGAATCAGGTGTAGAATGAAATCTGGAAGAATTATTACCCATTTATCATATTTTTTAATTGTTTACACATATATAGTATTTAGTTTGTAACATATTATATATAAATGACCACTTAACTTGCTCCCCAGGTTTTTGTGCGTGGACACGGTGGAGGAGTCCATCAGACAGATCCAGAATGCCAAGCTGGCAATGGCGGAGAACGTGCATGCTGGAGCTTCCACTAACGCGCCTAAACTCACTATTGAAGACTTTAAACTTATATTTAATATGGGTTAAAAACTGACATGATGACAATAATTTATTTATTTATTTGACCAGATTTTTAAATAATTTACCAAATCCTATATAAAATAATTATTAAATTAGAAATAGAAATTAAAATTAAATTAAATTTAAATTAAAATATTTGTTATTCTAATAATTAATTAATTCTTAAATAAATAAATAAAACGATTATACAAACATACAACAATTACTGCTATTTACATGTGTATACTTTAAAATGTGACATGATGACAATGATTTATTTATTTATTACTACCAATTATTATTAATTAATTAATTAATTAATTATTTATTAGCCCTAGGAAACGCTCTTCACTCTCAATGGCTGATTATTGAAATAAAGCCCTGAATAGCTGTGACTAGCTATGGTTTGGTTTTGGCAGAGTTCCGTCCTTATGTTTAATTGATTGGTCCATCTATTTTAACTAGAAAACTCTCCTGGCGTCCAAATAGTTTTAGAAGTTTATTTTTTTACAACTAGCGACCCGCCCCGGCTTCGCACGGGAGGACATTTATTTTTTAAACTCTGAAAAAAAAATCAGTAAATATACTCGATTTGGCCGCGTCTGCTGCATAGAGAGCCGACCGCGCGAGTGAGCCGCGCGGCAACCTGCTTCATAGATGTGCACCCCCTTCCCCCGCCGTTTTCGCCGTGCGAGACAAATCGGCCGGCGGCCATAATTCATTTTAATACCAATTACAATTCTAACATAATAATATCTTTAATTTCTAATCGTAATATCTTTTGGATGGATTGTCCGATTTGTAACGTTTTCCACCTCTCAATTTTTTTTTTTTTCTATAACTAAATAATATTAGTAAATTGGCTCATGATACGTCTCGCGGTTAAGATCCATTATTGTTATATTCGTAAGTAACTCAAGTTCTTTTAGAGATTCAGAGGTAACAGTGTTAGAAAAGATATGGTTTGTAATAATTATTAAGTATCATAGACATAGACGTTTCCGTTGAAATCACTCTCAGCCCATCCGAAGACAAGCCGTGAGCGCGTCCTATCAATCCCTCAATTATAACTATAAAATGAAGTCATAAAAGAGAACCGAAAGCAGAGTGGCACCGCCCCGCCACTTTGCCGTGAATTCCTACCTGACTGATTGAACTTTGCAACAACCACGCAGTCTTATGAACCCTCCGGGACACCACGGAACAGTTAACGTATATGATACTTACGATGCCTCAGCAAATGATCAATTATTAGTTAGCTGTTATTTTTGAATATTGTTAATATCGTATATGATCTTTCTTAAGACTAGTGTTTCGCTCATTTAATTTGTGTTTGAACTTTCTTATAACTAGAGTTACGCTCATATAGATTGTATTTGATCTTTCTTAGGTACTACACTTATTTCTAATATATGTTAGAGTTGTAATTATAACCATTGATTTGTGAGATCAATGTAAGTGTCGTTGTTTCGCATTTCAGTTCAGATATTTCTTAAAAGTACTGTTACGCTTATATATATTACGTGAGATATTTCTCATAGTCGTTGTTTCGCTTATTTGTATCTTATAACGTTTGTTATTCGTAACGAAGATTGGCTTGTGAGGCCAACCTAAGCCGTCGATACGCATATCAGTTCGGATCTTTCTTATAATTAATGTTACGCTTATTTCTATCTTATAACGTTTGTTATTTGTAACGTAGATTGGCTTCTGAGACCAATCTGAGCCGTTTGGTACGCCTATCAGTTCGAACGCGCAACCCCTAGGCGGCCGATTATGTTATAAAACCGCACGACACGCACCCAGCAGTCGCTTGTCAAAACTGACCGTGCACTCTACTATGAACATAACGCTAGACGGACAAACAGGCGGACACTACTACATACACCAGAACTTGGGACATAAAATAGCACCACACACCCGTTCACCACACATCGAAGCACAGTTCAATAGTAGAACGCTTATATAAGGTTTAAGTTTAATTGTGTCACCAGTTATATCAACGTCATCCGCCGTACAAGTTTCGCTTACACTACCACAAGACAACAGTAGACATGATATAACCGACCAACGCCACTATAGCGATTCACCTAAGCCAAACACATTCGGCTCCAGTGATGCAAAGCAACGTTGGGTCGCGCCACCGACATCGGTTATCAGTAGCCCATAGAGCTTACCGAACCCCGACAGTC
>JAKGSA010000848.1:88242-155069 GCA_033558755.1 Philaethria dido | reverse complement strand
TATATATATATATATATATATATATATATATATATATATATAATATGACAATTTATTCACTAATATAATAAGAGGGATTTCTTAAGATAGTTTGTGTTTACTTAAAAGTAATATAAATAAAATTGATAATAATTACACTTAATCAAACTAAAAACACACTAACAATATAAATAATTTCCAATATATTACTTTTGTAATTTCAGATCAATGTCGAATCTTAAAAGATGATTTTCAAATAAGCTCTTAACATATAAAATATTATAAATAAGAACTATTTCCTATAGTCCGACTATAGTAGGATATAAGTTAAATAATGAAGACGTTTTTATCGATTACAATATCGATTTCTAAATTTAGTTCTCTTCTAATAAATATTAAACTACAAGTACATAGTTTAGAGATATTAAGTATAATGTCATGTATATGCTATTTTTATTTTCTTGACTTTAAAATCGATTAATCGTTTACGCTTGTCAAAAGATACTTCACACAAACAATATGTGTATGTGCGTTCAGCTTATATTGTGCTAGAATATAAATTAAATATGAGTTAAAACTAAATAACAATAATTAAGGATTTTTCAAAATTGATTTAATATTAAAAACAATGAGATTTTTCGAAGAATTCCAGATTTTCCAAGAGAAAGTTATAAAAACTTATTTTTAGATATATTTACCTAATAAATTACAGAATCTTAAAGCGGAATAAATTAAATACTAAAATTGAAATTCTTTAGATGAATGGGGAGCAAAATAATCCACGGTGTTTCATAAGCCGAGGACGAAAAGTAAGACAACTTGAGTAATCTGGTCATATTTACGCTAGCAAAAATTGATGTACAAATTGCCAAGCAATCCATTTTTCATGCCTAACCTAAGAATGCGTAACATGGACTCTGACCAAATGTCGAAAAAAAAGGCTTATGTCAAACGGTCATAGAGCATGCCAGGCTCAAGAAAAAAAGATCATGAGCACCAAGCTACAAGCTAAACTAAAAGCTAAAAAGGAATTTATGGACATACTGACGAAAAAGGACCAACAGGAATGGAGATGGACTGGGCACATGATGCGAAATATGAGGGGTAATTGAGCCAAAAGTACGTCGCGGAGGATCACACATGATATGGGCAATGGAAGACGTTAAAAGAGGCCTATGCCAAGTGCCTCTTTGCACTCAGGGACATTTTGTTAATTGCAGTAGAAGAACCTTACTTCAACCCTAATTTCAAGTAAATTATTATTGTTGTAATAAAAAAATATAAATTACTAACTTATTTTTATATGCAAAGTGAAATATACTTAAACAGCGTAAACGATTGAGAACTATCTAAGAATACATGGGTGTATAATTTATATTAAATAAGAAGTACAGACAGGTACATGGATATTATGCGTTTTGTACATTTTTCTTACTAAAACCAAAGTTTATGGCTACAGGACAAGATTTAGACCATGAATAAATTGATAAATATTGTTAATTTCTTTTAAAAATGTAAATTTTGGTTATTTTGGTATTATATCATTTTTATCTTTTAATCAAAGACTTATCGATTCATTCTTGGAATATCTAAGTCAAGGAATGATTTAAAAACTTAAAAATACAAATAATAATCAATTTCATAAATACAAGTATAATATTGGAATGGAAGGAAGGAATTCTAATAGATTGGATTGTTTTTTAACATTTATAGATTGATATACTATTCTCAGTCTTGGAACTTAGGGAATGGTTGGTAACGCTAAAATATAATACAGATAGAAACACTTTATTAACGGTAATATAAATGTTATTATAGTAAAATAAATGTGTTTCTATCTTAACACTACAAGTAAGTCAGTAGGAATGATTAATATTTATCGATTTTTTGATCCTTAACTTTCAGGGATACCCCATTATTTTATGTATGTTTACTTAAATCAATTTTCTTATTCTTTTTTTACCTTTTCAAATTTCGCATAGTCAACGTATCGATTAATCGTATAATGACTTAATCAAAATTAATCGATATTAATCACTCATTTCATAATATGAGGTAATACATAAATAGTTTCCATTAGAAGGTCCGTAGTCAATAGTAAAACACCAAAGTTTACTTTATAAAAAAAAAAGAAAACAAAACAACAAACGCTAGCGACTTCCGAATAACATTTAAGGAACATTAATCTTACTTTTTTTTTAAAAATGGGACAAAAGTGTCAAGTTTTGTCACTTACATACTATGATGCATTAAAAGCATATATTCCTGTCAATTAATCATTGTTAATCATATGCAAAACGAAGCTATTTATAGAGAAGTTACATTGGATTTTGAACACACTGTATAATTAGCCTTTTCGTTATAGATACACGACACGATACAAAGCTTTTTTATTTAAACGTCAGAAATAATGGCATACGAGTATCTAATGGCAACATTTATCAAATTAGGTTGCAATACATTTTCAATGGACAACAATAACACCAAATTATTAAATTTATATTAAAACATTCATTTATATGCAAGTTCTTACCAATTTATTAGATTTTTGTATCGCATCATGACAAGTTGTGGAAATATTTAAATTTTCCTCACCAAAAGGCAACAAGCAGTAAGTCCTGTTGAGACCTTAGCGAGCTCAGAGAAACAAATAGAACGTCTCGCAAAGTCGATCTTCTCGCAGAATACCTGAAAATTGTTCCAACATTCATATTATTATTTACTTTCGCGTTACAAATACATGAAATAATATATTTATATTTTTAAACATTTTGTATCAGTCAGAGCCTGAGATTATAGGCCAATATTACCACTATATTGTAAACTGATGTTGGCTGACGTCAAATAAGTTTGCAGAATGGAGTGAAACCTATAGGAAAGTCAAGTAGCTACAGTAAGCTTTGAAAACGAAAAGGCCATTTAATCAGTCGTGGTGTTCTACAGGGCTGTGTTCTGTCTCCGTTGCTTTTCAACGTTGACTCAGAGAATGTCAAAGACTCTAGTAACCCTTAAGTTGGTGTAAAAATCTACCGAAAACTCATAAACAATTTGCGATACGCAGACGACACCGTACTCATCGCATCTTTCGAAACGGATTTGCTGACAATCGTAACAGAGTTCACCAGAGTAGTGAAATAGCAGGATTGCCGATTAACATCATCATGACCAAATTTATGATGGCTATCAGAAATCGAGATCTAAATTAAGATAGCTGTAGCTCGTAAATATGGAGCAAGTTCAACAGTACAAATATCTCGGCTCTTGCCAGTATTGAAAATCTAACCTCTGAGACCTAACCCGATGTAGGCCAAATAGAAAACAAAGACTATCAATGGATTTATTAAGAGCAACAATAGTAGCAGGAGAAAAAGGGACAATGAGAGTCAGAGGGCAATGGTGGTCAGCGTTGTAGTTCCTAGACTACAGTAGCTAAACATTACAAACATATAAGCAGTAGCTAAACATTCCGACCAGCCTTTTAGTGGCGCTTAAGCCACAATCAGCAACTAAAGATTAATTTTCGCCATGGATTACTTCCAATATTTTATTAATAGGCAATTAACAATCCGGCACACCTTTAACCCGTACAATAAGAGAAGTCGACGGGTGCCTTAAAGACGACGTTTTACCTTAAATCGACATATGTATCCCAACTTAGCCGTTTTATTACGGAATTACGTAAATATTGTCGCAACATCCGTTCCGTGTGAACGAATATTTAATATTGTTGGACTGACGATAAGTAAGAAAAGAAGAGAAGCAAAAACATAAATCAAATTACAAAAATCGTTTATGTAAAATAGAAATAGCTAATAATATTATAATTTAACCTATACAGGCTAAAATTGCTTATAAGGAAATAACAAGTTACGAAAATAAGCAGATTTTTTTTTTAACCTCACGCTGTATGAACCTTACTTATTTTCTCCATCACATCAAATATTGAATACGAATATGTATGTTTAAAAATATATTGAGAAAATATCAAGAAAAATCATAATTCCAGAATTGTTTCGAGTGATCTTTTACTACAAAATTACGTGTGGGTGTGGTTTTTTTTTGTGAATATCATTATAGTCGTGGGCCGTAACCTATTTTGTATATAAGTGGTTATGACTAGTTTCGCGGTTACATGTAATTAGGTACGCCTGTCATGGCGCAGAGGCACAAGCGTGCGACTGTAAATGCGACAGGTTGTGAGTTCGATCCTCACTCCAGGAAATGTAAAATTTAGTATTTTCATTTCTTGGGTTCGGTAGCAAGGCAAAGCGCGGCGTTGAGTTCCGCCACTCAACACGCAATGCCTCAATTTGGCGGAAAGTGGGGAACGGAAATGTTGAAAGAGAATGAAGTGTCTTGACACTAGGTTCTCTGGTTCCCTTTGCCTACTCTCCTATATGCGGGATACAGCGTGAAGTTAAAAAAAATATATTAAATACCTAAAAATAGTTATAAAATCAGAAGTACCAACCTTAAACGATTCAGGTATTTCTTCAATAGCACGATGTATTAGTGTTCCATTGACATATAGACAATTGGCAGCACCGTTTTCAGGTACAGTGAGGGTCTGGTAGTTGAAAGTAGCTTCTCTTTCAATCCTCTTCAGCATTTCCTTCGCCTCCTTGCTTGAGGAAACGCAGAGAATATCTGGTCCAGCCATGCTGATATATTTTTTTAGGTGACGAACACCTTGAGCCACCTGGAATCATTATATTAATACGTGAAGGAAAACTGAAGGGAAATTTTGGATAACTTTTTATGAAAACTATGCAGACGGATGACTACCAAAATTGGCGTACATGTACTGTACATGGAGTGGAAGTATAGAAAACGTTATTTATAATAATGTAATACTCAGAAATATATTAAATTAATAAAATAGATATTATTATTATTTTTTAACTTCACGCTGTAACCCGCATTTAGCAGGGTAGGCAGAGGGAATCAGAGACCCTAGTGTTAAGACACTCCATTCCCTTTCAACAATTCCGTTCCCCACTTTCCGCCGAATTGAGGCATTGCGTGTATATAAATAGATATTATACATGTTATAAATCAATAGAATAGAAGAGAATCATTATTGAGGCCATGGTGGCGCTGTTGGACAGTGTCTAACTGTAGACGCGACTGGTTGTGAGTTCGATTCCTACAAGGAGAAAAGATTATATGTAAACTATTTTCACATCTTCGCTTTGGTAAGAAGTCACGCAACATCCCAACACGCAATATCCCAAATTCAGGCGAAAAAAGGCGGTATACATATTACACTAGGTTTACTCAGACTACCCTGCTATGCCGTATAAAGCGTGAAAATCTAGAAATAAATGCCTATATATATGGACATAAAATGTATGCAAAGGCGATATTATTGCTCCAAGCAATATCTTACAGGCAACCTTTTGTATTGAAAGAATTAGTTATAATAAAATTACTCAGTGCAAATTACTAAAGGTATTACATAATAATGATACATACATATATTATAATGTAAATTGATGTTATAAAATAAAATCATAATGCTCAAGAATTATTGTTCTGTATGTAATTTCTATTAACTTTATCAGATTATTTAAAAAAAAAATTATAGAGGATATCATTTCTTATTATATATTAATTAAAGAAGAATTTCTTTTTATTAATTAACATTTCATTTGATATATATTCTCATCTGTCATTTTTTTTTTAACTTCACGCTGCATCCCGCATATAGCAGGGTAGGTAGGTAATTTAGTACTGGGTTCAAATAGTTGGTGATCATCCCTAAAAATACGATAAGTGCGGGATATAGATTGAAGCTTAAAAACATTCTTTTTTTTAACTTCACGCTGTATCCCGCATATATCAGGGTAGGCAGAGAGAACCAGAGAACCTAGTGTTAAGACACTCCATTCTCTTTCAACAATTCCGTTCCCCACTTTCCGCCGAATTGAGGCATTGCGTGTTGAGTGGCGGAAGTCAACGCCGCGTTTTGCCTTGTTACCAAACCCAAGAAATGAAAATACTAAATTTTACATTTCCTGGAGTGGGATCGAACCCACAACCTGTCGCATTTACAGTCGCACGCTCGTGCCTCTGCGCCACGACAGGCGTTTCATTTCATGACAGACTATATTTATAATAATAAAATTTATTAAACTCCTAGTATTTTATTAAAATTTATTAAAAAACATACATTACACATAGATTATAAAAAACAGACTGATCAATAAATTGATAATGATGATAGTTATTATCTTTCTCATTGATTTCTGAAATGGTTATCAACTCCTAACTATGTAACTACTTTTCTTATCAAAAGAATTTTCTTAGAGTAAGCACATTGTTTACAAAATAATAATATTTATCAAGAACCAACTAATAATACAATTTTGACAAAAAATAACAGACTTCAGCTAAAATTCATTAAAATTATTACGAATAATTCAAAAACTACTCATCAGATATTAACTTTATATATTTCATCATTCATAAATGAGACATCTGAAAAGCTAGCTATAATATAAAAAAAGGATCATCAAAATTGGTTCATTCAGTAAAAAGCTATGCGGTAACAAACAAAAAATACAGACAAATTGAGAATCTCTTTTTTCTTTAAGTCGGTTACTACATTACATCAGGATATGCAAAATGTTCTATGTCAAATACCTTGATGGGTGTGCAGGGGTACTCAGGAAAAGTTTCAGCGACCGCACTAGCACCAGCTTCGTTACTTGTTTCAGATATACCTACGAAAAATTCTCTGCCTGGAAAATTATAAATAATTATTATTTTAAAAGATGATATATCAGAGAGGATATATTAATACGTGAAGTAAAAACTTTGTACCCGTTTTTATGAAAATTACGCGGACGGGGAGCATGAAACTTGACACCCTACCTACCTAACTTCACCCTTTATCCCTAGCGGGGTAGTTAGAGAGAACTGAGCGCCAAACACTACGGTCCCTGCATACCTCTTTCGCCTCGTCCACAGTCATTAGCCTCTTCATGCATGCCCTCCGGCGGGTCCTCATGCTTTTTACGTGACTTTCCTCCAGTATCATTGATACTGTGTTCCCGAAGGTCAATCGAGGTCTCCCCCTACCTCTCTTGCCGCTCACCTTTGCTTCATATATCTTTCTCACTATTCTTTCATCACTCATCCTCTCGACGTGCCCAAACCACCTGAGCACGTTCTTCTCCATTCTTACTATAACATTCTCGCTTATACCTGTCTTTCTAAGTATCTCTTCGTTGCGGGTTCGGTTAGCCAAGCTGACTCCGCATATTCTCCGAAGAGATCGCATCTCTACAGGCTTCATCTTTCTTTCGTTCTTCTTTTGACAAACCCGCGTTTCACTGCCGTATAACAGCGTCGGTACCAGCACTGCATTGTGTACAGCCATACGTGCGGCTACGCTGACAAACTGTTAATCCTGTTACCGGCAGCAATACGCCTTTCCACATCCATATCGTATCTTCCGTCTCTGCCTCTATGAGTATACCTGGGAAGTATGTTTATACTTCCCAGGTATACTCATTCACTTGTTCTAATATCTTTCTATCTACAGTAATCTTGTATTCCGTTCTTTCTTCATCTCTTCCAAACACCAGAAATTTATTTTTCCTCGCATTCAGGCTTAGACTTACTTTCATAACCATTACTTGACTAACTACTAACTTGGCACCCTTATAGTTTATATATAGTATAGTTTATATATAGCCAAATGATAAAAACTTTTTAAAATAATGCTTAAAAAATATATTAAATTAATAAAATAAATGTTATATACACTACCATGGTTTAACATCCATGTTTATATAGACTGACATATACGTTGTTAGACAACGAATTGGCAAACGGCATTCTATCGGCTGCTGCGGATAATTAACGAATTACCCTTAGAGGTGCACAAAAATATATCGATAAATAAATTTAAAAAAACGCTAAAATTGTATTGTATTAATAATATGTAAGTAACTGTTATTAATTGATCGTGTTCTTTAACGTAAGAACTAAATTGTAACATCGGTTCAAACCACGTCGGTTTAAATGTTCAATTATACTTAATAATACATCAATTTGTAAGATGATAATAAAAAAATGTAATAGTACTTGAGCTATACCTACTAATATGGGATTAAAAATAAAGAAATAGTAATTCATTACAAATCATCAGTAAAGGATTCAAGAGGACTAATTGAGCAATAAAAGACTGTTTGATATCAAATTTCACGTTACTACATAAAGCATCCAATATTCAAGTGACGTCATATTAGCCATATTATATAAGAATTACAAAGAAGGGGCACATCGCTATGAAACCTATTTCCATTTAAGCATTCAATAAATACATAAAACTGCTTATATAAAAGAATAAACGATATAATTGTCAATAAACTACATAAAACATCCAACATTATCCTGCATATAATTTTTATATTATAATAAAAGATTAAACAAAATGACCCCATTGTAGCGCAATTGCTGGCTTTAAATACTACATGTGGTCATCGGGTGTTCGAACCCAACTTGTCATTCCTATCGGCTAGACTTTAATTTAGTATTCTTTTTATAATCGAACAATTTTCTTCGTGTATTCTCCATACAACGTGGCACAAGATGATTGGCAAAATGATATGTACTCCACATGCACGCTCAAAGCCATTTAATGAAAAAAAATAATAATAATAACGGTTAATATTCAAACGCGAGAACAGTAATCGAAATAAAGAATTCTTGACTAGAATGTAATAAGTGTATTATTATAGTGCATGTTGCAACAATATTTTCACGGTTAACTACTGATCTTTTTGATATCATCTAAAGATTTGAAGTGGACAAGCGATCTCATGAAAATCACCCAAAGGTTCATTTTTTTTAGCTTCACGTTGTATCCCGCATTTAGCAGTGTAGGCAGAAGGAACCTGAGAACCTAGTGTTAAGACACTTCGTTCTCCACTTTTCGCTAAATTAAGGCATTGCGTGCTGAGTGGCGGAACTCAACATCGCGCTTTGCATTGTTACCAAACCCAGGAAATGAAAATACTAAACTTTTACATTTCCTAGAGTGGGAATCGAACCCACAACCTGTCGCCGTTACAGTCGCACGCTTGTCCCTCTGCGCCACAACAGGCTCATTTATAACTCAACATAATTAAACAGAAAGCGATCAAGAAGTGCAAATAAAATTTTTTATTCAATAGATACTTCAAACCACACGTTTACCGCCATACGTAACGTTTTAACGCGTAAAGCCTTTTAGTATATCATTTTATTAAACGTAATTTTATGGTCATTCAATAAATTACCGTCAAGTTCACAACATGGGTTTTATTTTGTAATAATTAAACATGAAATGAAAAGAACACGCACGTCAACATTAAGTCTTTCAGTCTTTTTTAACACACTTTCATGACAAAAATAAACAAAATAATTATGAAGGAACTAACATAACTCCAACATAATAATGATAAAGTGCCGAATTTCTAGACGAACAAGTAGAAAAGAAAAATGTTGATTAGCAAATCAAAACCAATCAACCAAAAATAAAATAGGGTAAAATTAATTTAAGAATAAAAACAATGCACTATAAATATAAAAATAGCAAAGAAATATTAAATTCTAAGTAAAGCAAAAAAAGTGTTCCGACATTACAAATATAAAAAAAAAATCAAAAGGATACCGACGCCAGAGGAAAATAAGAAAATAAAGGCACTTAAATATGAAACATACCTAACCTAACCTAACTTCACGCTTTATCCCTAGCGGGGTAGTCAAAGAGAATGGAGCGCCAAACGCTACGGCCCCTGCATACCTCTTTCGCCTCGTCCACAATGATTAACCTCTTCATGCATGGAAACATACCTTAACACAAAACAACGTTTTTGGTATAAAAAGAGAAAACTAACACTGTATGCATGACCTTTAAATCATTCAAACGAATATATTATATTTTTAAAATGTACCTCGCAATTACAATTGTAAATTGATTTCGATTTGAATTGATAAAAACATAGCTTTAAGGATAATCATACCTGTGAATAAAACATCAGAGCCAGCAAGTTTCGCTTCAGGATCTTGTACTTCCATCACCGTTTGACCAAGTTGCTTTGTCATAACTTTTTTTAAAGCTGTCATCTGAAATAAATTATTAGTATGACTATAAAAGACTATAAAAGCCCATCTTAATTTATATACTTTAAAGTAAATAGAAGTAAAGTTATCATAATAAGAATATTAAAAATGGAGAAACAATAGAAAAACTATTTACCTCGTAGGTCACTTGTTTATCTTTTTTAACTTCACGCTGTAACCCGCATATATCAGGGTAGACAGAGGGAACCTGAGAACCTAGTGTTAAGACACTCCGTTCTCTTACAACAATTTTGTTCCCCACTTTCCGCCGAATTATGGCTTGTTCTTACCTTCATTTATATTTCAACATCAATCATTATTAAAAATCCTATTATTTGCATTTTTTAAATACTTTACAAAGAAACAGTATATGAAATAAAACAAGATGAATATATAACAGTAAATTATACCATGGCAGCCATGTTTAGTAATATTTAATGGCGTTTGTACGCGGAGACCTTACATGAAGTATCCCAAAGAGTTATTGGTAAATTGCAGAAGAAAAACCAAGATTGGTTCGATAATTCTAATGCAGAAATACGGAAACACGTTGAGAACTTCAGAACTATCTTGAAAAGCACTGTTGACTCTGGACGACGAAAATCTGAAAATGGACGAAACTCTGGACGACGAAAATCAGCAGGAACTTAAAACCAAACTGCGCCAATTAATAGATAACTGGTGGATCAGAAAATCCGAAGAATTACAGTGGCTGGCAGATACGAACCAAACTGCTAAATTCTTCGAGGATCTTAAGAGTATTTTCGGACCTCGGACTAGAAAGACCGCCCCAATATACTCGCGTGATAAGACCAAGAGGTTGAGTGATCGCGAAGAAGTTCTCCTTCGTTGGGCAAAGCATAAGGTCCAGCGGACCTCTGTACTGGAAATTTTTTATGCAGACGATGTCGACAATTTAGATGACTCCTGTCGAAAATTCGGCCTAGTAATCAGCGCGTTGAAAACACAGATTCTGAACCAGCCCGCAAGTGGAAAATCTGCTAATGACACTGCTGTATACTTGGGTATACTAATTGCTGTATACTCGCATCGATCATCTTGACGCCAAACGCCAGCTTCTGAAAACTCGACCCAAGCCCTCCTATAATTGCACATATAATGATAGCGGACAGCTTCATTGCGCTATTTGTGACCGAATTTTTAAAACTAAATTCAGTTTTGCGAGTCACATTCGCGCTCACGAACGTCGAACTAATTAATAATAACAGTGTGTCGCTGTCGACGGATACGTCTAGGAGGACATCATTTTTTAGTAATATTTGACATATCAAATTAATTTTAAACATGTATGATATTTCTATATTTAAAAAAATAGAATTAGTAAACTGCCAGTATTCAAACATGGAAATTTATGGCTGTTGTCCAATAGCATAGAAAATTATTAAGTAAATGTATTTTTTACAGCTGTCTATAGCAGAGTAAGAAGAGAGAACCTTGAGAAAAGATTCTCTGCACTCCTTTTAGACACATTGGGTATGGTATGTGTAGTGGAATCAAATGTGTTTATCAATTTAGGGAAAATAAATATTATTATTTCTAAATGGGGACAGAACCAACAAATATACAGTTAGATACAATCCCACAACATCACAATAGTATATACTTAAATAAAAAAATTTCAAGGTTTTAAATTTAAACTTGTCCAATTTTCAAACACTTTAATCTAAACTACTTTAGAGATGTTAAGAACACAGGTTAATTACTAGGTCAAAAAGCAATTTATAGAAAACTAGTGGTGCCCGCGACTTCGTTCGCGCTAATAATGAGAATAGGATAATTGTTATTATCTTTACTAATAAAACTTACTTTACGTTACCTGTGTCATGTTGTCTCTTACTTTATATTATCTCTTACACTTTCCCATAAATAACTAAATTAACACTGTATTAACTTCTTACAATTAGAATTTATTACTATAAAAGATTTTCTTAACAAAATATATTCCGACAACTAAAAGTTTCTATTACCTTCATAATAATGATAAAATAAATTATCATGTTGCCAATAAATAATAATTCCATTGTTTAATAATTTTTATTATGATATAATTTTTATTATACTCTATTAAAAATTTCACTTAAATAAACATGAAAATATTGAAAGCAAATATAAAATTATTATATTACATATTATGCGTTCATACCTATTACCGTTCATATCTAAAATCGATTATATGATTCTTATTAAATAAATGCATATTTCTTGTTCTCTTTTCCATTTCTTTTAATATTTTTAAATGTATAAGTACCTCCAGACTCTAAGCTATTACCATGCCAAAATTCATGCATTTCTGTCAAGTAGTTTTTGCGTGATGCGCGTTCAAATATACAGACAGACAGACAAAAATTCTACTGATTGGTTTTTTCACTTCTATTAACGATATATTAACGTACCCAATTGATATTTTTCTAAAATTTTTCATGTACAGAAATAACTTTTCTGCTCTTTCATTATATATATAGATTAGGTCATGAACGTGAGCTAACTCATAATAATATTATAGCATGTTTATTCATAATAGTATTGTATGTAATATTTATTATTGTTCGTCAAGTATGGTATTGATCAAATTCTGGCCTACTTTTAAAGAAATTGATATATATTTATAGTTTTTGAGTATTGTTATATATGTTATATTTTTATGATTGAATAAGGTTACCCACAGGCCACAACTTCTCTTTTAAAATATGTTGTCATTGAAATGTTGTAATAAAAGTGACTTCATTAATTAAATAATTTGTTTATATGAGTATATAATAAGTACCAATAACAATTATCTGGTAATACATTGATGCAATGAGTGTCTTGCACAGAAACAGACTGTCTTGACACTAGGTCCCACCCTGCAATGTAGGAAAAAGTGATGAAGCTACTAATATCAATATTGTTATAATAAAGTATATAACAAATCCTAAAAATAATAAAATAAAATGAAAAATAAAATGCTCAGGTGGTTTGGGCACGTCGAGATGATGAGTGATGAAAGAATGGTGAGAAAGATATATGAAGCAAAGGTGAGCGGTAAAAGAGGTAAGGAGAGACCTCGGTTGACCTTCGAGAACACAGTATCAATGAAACTGGAGGAAGGTCACGTAAAAAACATGAGGACCCCTCGGAGGGCATGTATGAAGAGGTTAATGACTGTGGTTGAGGCGAAAGAGATATACAGGGACCGTAGTGTTTGGCGCCCCGTTCTCTCTAACTACCCCGCTAGGGATAAAGTGTGAAATTAAGTAAGTAAGTAAGTACTAAAAATAATATTATAGTTGGCATGACAAATTTATTTTGTGTGTTTTAGACCCAATGGTTAGGGGTCATTCTATTTAGGGAATAGATTACATTGATAGCTGATGAGACATGCCTTTATTGGCTGCACCTATATAATTTAATTTTTTCGTTCTATTAATTTGCTTAAATATTTACATGCGTTTAGTTCGACACAATACTTCTATAGCATATATCCATGATAAAATTGTGAAGATCACAAAGAAGAAAAATTATGCATGTAAAAAAAGTCCTTGGCCAACTAAATTTAAAAATATCCTACTAATGCCGCTTTATTTAATTAGAACATAATTATCTTTACACCTATTTCTAGTATTTTTTTTGGTAACATAGAATTAGCTCCTCATGAGAAATAAAAGGGTGCTTGTTTACTTTAAAATTATTACCTTTAGGAATATTACTTTTCATTGAACATGTCATCACATCAGTTGATTCTGCTAGTTAAGAGTAACTTCCTAACTTAGTCCTTTCAATTTAGAGTAACCTTAAGTTTTCTATAGAAAAAACCATCTTCTTGCTTCTAATGTAGCATATTATTGCCGATTTGAAAATGCAAATTATTTGTCAGCTTTGTAAATATCTTTGATTTTTATTGATAATTAGAATTGTTAAAAGTAAAGATAGAGATTTTTTTTTATTTATTTTTCAATAATATACTTCTCTTAAAAATTAATTAACCAGAAGTTAATATAAGTAAAATAACCTGAGTGCTTAGAGGAAAATAAATATAATTACTTATTTTCCTATAATGTTAGTAAATTTCAAGACATTGATAACTCTTAAATAGCCTATTCTTATTTTTAACTATAAATGATAAAATGCTTATTCATAAAATAGTACTACTGCTAGAGCTATAATTATTATCTTAAAATTATTTAAAAAATATATATTTCACATGCAAATAATTTAATAGTTAATCAATATTTTAGAAATATTATAGTATTAAAATTATTTTATTTAGATTTAGATTATTTCATTTAATTCAATAACTTACAATAATCCTCTCAGTGGCAGATATAGGCTGGGGCATGAGCACGATTCCGTGGCAGATGATGGCTAAATCTTCAAAAATTATATTTTCCGGAAAATACGCGTCTGTTTCCACCTCAATCAGCTCCAAATTCAGTTCTTTAAGAAGCCGAAGGTAATAGTCGTATTGACGACGAGCATCGTTTAAATCTGCTTTATCGGTGAGACGGAGAGCAGTCACTTTTCCAACAACAGCGTGAGTATATTCGTGCATTTTAAAATCCATTTTCTCGGTTTCTGCCACTTAAATGCAAAATATACAGACGAATGAATAAATTTAACGCCGGCTTGATATACAAACGCACTAGTAGTCACATAAGTTTGCGTTAGTTATCTATTGTAAAATTGAAAATTTAGATTTTAGTTATAATAAATATGACACGAAAGATAACGTATAATTCCAATTTTATTACCTATTAAATTCAAGTTTACTAAATACGAACTGACTTACTGAGCTCCGAGACTATCCAGAGCCGTCAAGTCTACAGCTAACAGTGATGTCAACGAAATAATCGTTAACAGTTTATAAAATCGAGTAAATATCGATTCAAGATTTGTAGCTATTGAGATAGTATGGTGTGATTGTCATTTAATGTTATAATATTACATGATTAACAATATTTGCTTCCTTATGCTGATTTATAATGTAATTGTATGTAAACTACCGTTTCAAATGCTACCACATTTCATATTATTTTTCACTATAACGCGGTTTATTTTAAGTTCGTAAGAAGTCTATTTTCATTTTCATAAAAGTTATTTAGTTCGTCTGTTTATAAAATAAAAACTCATGATGGATACAAGCAAATCTAATAATGATCGATGAAAAAATGAAAATAATCGAATAAGATATTCAGTAGCTATCGATGTCTACGATAAAATTTCTATGTACATTGCCGCTCCCAACTTCTTTAATTCAATTTCAAGGACTCAAAGCCCAAAGGTAAACTTCATTACCATCATCGTACATGGCTTTATATTATCGTTAGTGGGTTGGTAAATTCGTTATTCATTGCTTCCGCTTTTCCACAGGTTAATGTATTTTAGTTATTAGGTAAAAAGCTTTATAGAAAGTTTCATCTGATTTCATGTCTACTTGATATATATCTGTATACATATATATAAATATTTTTCAGATTTTTTAGTATTAAGTGTTAGCCCTTGTTTGTGGCCATTGATAGAATTATTGAAAAATCACAGATCAATTGGAAACTTAAATTAAATTAATTCTTTTAATCATTGAAAGCGAGCACTTAAATTGTGGAATTCATTTTTGTGCAATTCAGGGCGATATACCAATATGATTTATTTACGTTTACTAATTTCTGAATAAGAGCATTCATTAAGAAATTAAGTTGTTATTATAAAACTAAACTATTAAAAAATAACTGGATTTGTAACCACAGAAATTCATGGAGATATAACTAGATATCTTAGATACATTTGCCAGTACCTTAGTGCTACAGTTTTTTTTGAAATGTAAAACTGTAAGGAATAATTGCGAAAGCAAATAAAACAACACTTTTTTATAATTTTTTTTTTATTCACTAAAGACAATTTAATGTGTAACATTTACTGTTTAAATTACTGCAGATGAATCATCTTGCCACAAACACCATACTTAATTCATAACTACAACAAAATTATATAAAAATATGATAAATTTCAAACATATGTAAATGTATGTTTTTAAACGTAAATTCCTAAACAGAACATTGTAAAATAAAAGAAAATGGAAAATAAAAATGGTCTAATAATTATTTAAAGGATCTAAAGGGTCTTTTGACAGATTACTAATTAGTAAATTTTCAAAATCGACTAATATCTCTACGTTACATGAAGATTGCTAAATAGGTATATTTTAATAAAATATGACTTATAAATACTAACCTTTTACATGGTTATATATTCCTAACATTTTCATATTGGAGTAAAGTTACTGATCTAAATAATGTTATTAAAAATGTCCGACATCTACTACATTTAATACTACCTGAAACATGATTATTAATAAATTATGGTTCACGCGTTTTTTCGGGGTGGGAGCCCAAAACCTAATGAGTAAAACTTACATACTATGTTATAGTATAGAGAAAATTACTTCCAAAACATTGATATCACCTAATTCCTAAGATCTTTAATGATCATTATTAAGTACCTACGTAAATTTTAATCAGTTGAAATGGATTTCTTATACTATAAAAAAGCATTCCAATTAAAAAGAAATTTTTAGTATGAAGTCTACTAGTACACTACTGGAGAAAAAAAGTAAGTAATTAAATATGCTAAACATATGCAAACCATTATAAAGTACTAATAATTCCTACCAGTTACATTATTTATTATATTGATAGATTTAACATACCAATGTACGTGAAATATATTTACAAAATTGTATTCATTTGCCTTGTATATAAACCGGTCATTTATAATCACTTATTATGAGTACTAAACCATGTATTCTATAATTTCAAGTAACATTGTATACTTCCTCATTTTACTATGAATTTATTCTATATTGAATTAAATGTGAAGTTGAAAAATTACAATCTATTAAGATACTTCGACGTTATAAGTTAAAATGTCTTATACATTCTTAATAATTATGTATATAATTGCTTCAAAAAGAATTGAATTCAAAGTAGTGCACAAAAATTATTGCACTATATTCCTATAACATCTACTGTACGAGACCAATGCAATTTCTTGCTAGACAGTTATTTCATGGACGTGACTTTCCCAACAGGGAATGTATGTGATGTTCATAGTATGATGACTAAGTGCATATAGGATATATGGATATAAAAAATGCCTATATCTAATTTTAAGTACAGAAGACAGATTCATCTAAATGTCTACTTCCCTAGACACAATTATAAAGCTTAATTAATAAACTCATTAAGTCTCATTGATTATGTATATTTGTTACGATTTAGAATATCAGTATAATTCCTACTGTAACTAACATGTATAACTAACATTATTTTTAAGTACTATCTGTTTGAATATTTGTATAATTAATATGCATAAGGCCATATTAGAAGACCATAGATTTTAGAACTTCAAGTTCAGTTAAAGTATAGGTGTTTAAATGCTTATCATATTAAAAATTACAAAAAGAAAATTGTTAGAAAAGATTTTCAAGACTACTAATATTTTTAGTTCAACCTGAATAATTAGAATAAGAGCTACAGACAAAATGTTTAAATGATCTAAAAATATACTTTAATCGACAATGTTTCTAACTTACACCCTAATTCTTTAGAAATGTCTTTATGTTGTTGAGACCACGAATTTTCAACTTTTATTTTAAGAAGATGGAGACTTTATATAGCTTGATACACAAATATTACAATAAATATACTACATATGTTATTATAATTATAAAGAATTCTACCAAAAAAAAAAAAATGGCTAGAAATTTAACAAAAAATGTAACTTTTTACATTTAAATCTTATAAATAAACAACAAAAGTAAAATATTTGAAATACAAAAAAAACACTACACTTAAGTGTCACTGTCACTGGAGTCTGAAAGCTTTAACTCCTATGTTTTAAGTATATACGTTCCTCATATGTCCTCAGAGTTTTGCAAGGTGATAAGGCCCTGGTATTCCATTTCCTTGTACATGACATCTTGATTCAGAGTGTGCAGGATGTCCTGGAATCGTTGACGCAGTGCCAGATTTTCCATGCCAGCTATTTCATTTTGAGTCCTCTGCCGCCTTTGCTTCAGTTCTTCTAATTCAGTCCTCAACTGCTCAATCCTCAAGCTCATATTATCTTTAGACATATCTCGTGAGTGGTAATCGGTATCTTCTTCAGACGACACACCACCACTTCTAGTGATCGTTGAAGTAGCTGGTGTAGTAGCACGGCTTCTATTAGATTTTTTGGAATGAGAACCTTGAGCTTGAAACATTTGAGACTCAAATTCAATAGGGTAAGTCTCCCTTCGCTGTGCCTCGCCTGTCCCAAGCACAGAACTGTTATCAGATAATCGACTATCATATGCTGAAAAGCGACTATCCTCCAAATCTCCTTTCTCATTGTCATCCTCAATATCACTGTCACTGACAGCACCACCAAATATATCAACAACATTGGATGACCCCTGATTAGAAGCATTAGCATGCGCCAAGGCAATGGACTCCTTCTTCTTTTCAGCATTACGTTCAGCTTTTGTTTTTTTCTCTGGTTTTTGTTGAGTTGGTGGTGCAGGCTCAGGCTTGGTGTACTGCTCGTCTTCCTCTTTAATGACTTCATAAGTTGAGCTCTCTGCTTCATTATCTGCCCTTAATAACCTTTTCACCTCTTTTTCTATTTCTGGTGCTTCTACATACTTCTTCTTTAAAGTTTTTCTAAATCTTCTTTTTCTCACATTTTTGGTAGGTGGTGTAACTCCATGCGGGTAAAGAAACTTTTTCTCAACTTTATATGGGTCTTTTTTCTTATTTTTAGCAGGTGACTCCTCTTCTGTTGGAGTTTGATCAGGTTCTTCCTTGCATATCATCATTTGACATACATCTGCCGTTTTATAAAAACTCTTGTTGTCTATTGTTTTTAAAGATTCGGTGATAGTAGGTAAATCTACAATCTTGGCATGCATAAGCCAATGGTCGAACCTCACCTCTCCATGTCGCATATCATTTTCAATTTGGATAGTCAATCGGTTTTTGATATTTTCACCAGATTTAAGCAGCTCTCGTAACGTTTTAGCAGGCTCCTCGGGGAGCCGCATTATGAATTGTGACTCTAGCTCAGCCAAAAACTCCACCTTGCGCTTGTCTCGATTCATTGTTGGTGATTTCGTCATTTTGTTTACTTATTCAAAAAATAAGCGCCCGTAAATGAGAAATTTCACTAAAGAAATCGAGAATATTCCACAAATTAGAACTCAAAGCTGTGCACTAGTCGACAGCCCGGGATCATAAATTTTAGCTTTATTGATCGCCAATTTATTGATTTTACCACAGATTATAGAAAATTATTAAATAAGCATTCAACTTTTTTAAAATTTAGACGTAATATGAACTTTAATATTTTTAAACATTTTTAGAAATAATCATTATGTAAGTACATAATTCATTTTAAATAATTTTTGTAATTTGTATTTAAATTAATATTAAAACGCTTATCATATAGCAATACCACTTAGCCGATATTTGATTGGGACACGACACGTCATGGTGTCGAAAAAGTTTTCAAAATAACTCAATATACAGTACCTATGTAGGCTTAGAAAATTATTGCGATATTAACAGTAGTGATTAAATTTACTATATGATCGAGAAACTTCACCTAAGGTCAGTAATGAATATATTCACGTTTAGTTTTTCATATATAAAGTGAGATTGTTAATCAATACTTGATATATGACATTGTTTTAGTTTGCAGTAGTTGTGTTATTCCTGTCGGTAATTTCCCTTTTGTGTTTGGAAAACCCACTTGTTACTGAGTAAAGTATGACTAATATTAGTTTTATAATTGTCTTATTTGCAAACGAAAACATCTTATTTTTACGTAAACCCAGTGACGTTTAATATTGGATGTATTTCTTTTATTTTTATTAAATACATATAATTCTAAGAAATTCTAAGTGTTTTTGAAGTATAATTCAATTTTGTTTTATCCTATTAGGTCACAATGAGGCTATTTATATACTTGGCTTTTATAGCCGCTATATTACATTGTTCCTTTGCGCCTCCTGTCACTCCAGAGAAACGTAAAGAGGAAGAAAAGGACGAGAACGATCTGGTAAGTTTATACAAAATTTACGTCCAAATACTTCCATAAATGTTTAGAAATGTGTTTGGTATTAGCTGGAATAATTAATTTAAAAAAATACATTTTTTTTCTATAAGTACATACATACTCTGAATATTACATTAGTTCTTTCTGTTGCTGACCTTGCCTTAATGTAGGTACATTTATGGGTAACTTTCATTTAAATGTACAAAAGGTTACTGAAACTGGTTTATTCAGTACTTAAAGTGATCTATTTGGTTCTATTTAAAACAATTTTGTTTTCTTTTTGATGTGTAGCTTGAAAATGTCAGGCCTATTTGGTAAAACAAGGGGTAATATAAAAAGAAGCCCAAATAGTAGTTATAATAAGTGCATATACCAAGATATTTTAATAATTTGCTTATATTTATACTTATAATATTTAGTACATATGGCAAAAATATTAAGCAATATTTGATTATTTAACAAAGAAATACAAAAGTGTTTGTTTCCAATCAATTTGACTAGAACATGTCACATTAGTTACAGCTTTGCCAATTTTACTTGCTTAATTTATGCTATTGTGGAATATATGTTACTGTATAAGATGGTTTTAAATACAACTTGTATCTCTATTTTTAGAACAAAACTGTTCTTTTTTGATATAAGTACAGGTTTAAGCTTTTAAATTTCTTTATAATAAGAAAAAAGTGAAGGAGTAATATATGACATATGTATCTCTCATACTATATTAAGAATTTTTAATTTTGTTAATTGACTAATAATTATTTAATTAATTGAAAATTTAGGACAAATATTACATTGTTTATATAATTTTAGAATAAAAAAATGATTTTGTTTCTTATTGGAAATCTTAATCTTAACACTAGGTTCTCTGGATTCCTCTGCTACGTAAGGGATACAATGTGAAGCTATAAAAAAGATTACTATCTATTTATATAAGAAAAAAATGAGTCTCGAGAATACTTACACTTAATATGTTTATTAGCATTAATATATATTGATAACAGCTTACATTTCGTTTTGGTTATTTATCTTGAACAAATGTAATTAGTGATAAGAAATCATATAAATCTGGGGATTATAAATCATATTTTGAAATAATATGAGAATTTACAACAACAGGTGAAAATAAACAGTTTTATCTGTATTATAAATAATTTTGAGTCAATAAGCTAGTATAAGAAACATTATATGTTAAATGGCGGAACCTAACGCCGCGCTATGTCTTACTACTTACTTACTTAGCTTCACGCTATATCCTGTATATAGAAGGATAGGCAGAGGGAACTTGAGGACCTAGTGTTAAGATATTCCGCTCTGTTTCCCACTTTCCGCCGGTTTGAGGCATTGCGTGCTGAGTTGCGGAACTCAACGCCGCGCTTTGCCTTGTTAACATACCCAGGAAATGTAAATACTAAATATTTATTTCATTTCTTGGAGTGGGAATCGAACCTACAACCTGTCACATTTACAGTCGCACGCTTGTGTCTCTGCACCACGACAGGCATCAAAATATCTTACTAGAGCAAGAAAAGAATGTAGTATAATCATTTCCTCAAATAGAAATCGAACCTACTACTAAGTAATTAACTTTAAGTACTAATAAATTTCAATGTTTGTTTATAATTTAAGAATATTAATTTAAGCTTATTGCAAATAGAAATCTTAGTGTAATTTAGTTTCTTTGTTATTTCCATGCGAATGATTATAATGAAACTAATGTGCTAATTACATATACATGTTCAATATTAGCTTCACGCGATTTTGTTGTATTTATGTATGCTTTAGGAGTACCCTCAACGGTTTTTTAAAGTATTAAAATTTTTTTTTGTGATTTTATATATATATATATATACATGAATAGTACATTTATATTATCTTAATGAGATAATTTTATACTTTTTATTTAAGCAGATTTATATTAAATAGAGCCAGCTCAAATTTATCTTTTGTTTTTTGGATATGGACATAAATTTAGTATGTTTACTAAACTTAGCGAACAAAGTGTTTTGTATCTCCAAGGAGATCTAATCTAATGCTAAACGGAACATTTTAAATATATACATACCCTAGTGGGAATCGAATCTGTAACCATCGCAAGTAACATGACACTTAACAACTGTGTTACGATGATGTTGTGTTTTAATTTAGAATTTGACGTTAACGAATATGTCTTTTAGATTTTCTGGATCTTTTGAAATACTATCAATTCTTATTACATAGCAAAGCGAAGCAAAGCAAAATTAATTCAGAAAGCCATTGCGAAAATATATTTCTCGCAAAATTTACATATACTTATAAAATTAATATATTTTAAAAACTTCTTCGACATACATTCATATAGTATTTATTTTTATGTATTTCAGGCGCAGTACACAGAGTACCATAGGTACCTGAAAGAGGTTGTGCAAGCGCTTGAAAGCGACCCGCAGTTTAGAGATAGGCTGGAAAGAGCCAATGAAGACGATGTTCGGGTAAGTTTTTAAACGATTTCAAAAAAGGTGGAGTTTACAATTCCATTGATTCTTTTGGGTGTAAACCGAGTTTGATATTGTTGGTGGTGTCCCATTTTAATTTCGTTAAGATCTGTAACAAGTAGTTTTTGAGGTATTCGTAATAATTTTACTTCTTTCTGCATTTTATTTAAAGTATCTGTATTTTTGTTTATGATTTAATAGATAACTTAGCTTTAGCAGAGTCAGAGAGGACGGAGCGCCAAACGCTACGGTCCCTGAATACCTCTTTTGCCTCGTATACACACAGGGGTCCTCATGCTTTTTACGTGACCTTCCTCCAGTATCATTGATACTGTGCTCTCGAAGGTCATATATCTATGTAAACATCAGTATACATCAGTAATATTGTTCAGCTGAGAGCCTTATTTCATCTTTGACTGTGTTGACCTTTAGTGCTTCATGTATTTCGGCATTTGCTATAAACCATGGGGTGTTGGCTATGTTTCTTAAGAAGTCATTTTGCAGTCTCTGTATAATTGTAATGTTGGAGTTGCATGCGCTTCTCCAGAGTTGGAGTCCATAAGTCCATATTGGCTTGAGAATGGTTTTGAAGATAAGAAGCTTATTGTCTATGGATAATATTGAGTTGCGGGCCATTAACCAATACATAAACACACGTACATTTTTTTAATAGTGAAGCTAAAAAATATTTGAATTTGTAATGATTTTGCTCTTTCAGTCCGGTAAAATAGCCGAGGATCTTGACTTCGTACATCATAATGTACGAACCCAATTGGACGAAATAAAGCGTAGGGAGATAGAGCGACTTCGACATCTCGCTACTAAGGTATTATTTTTTATTTTAAATAAAAAAAAATATTATTCTAATATTATCATTAGAAATAATATTTTTTTCAATTTTATCGCCTGTCGTGGCGCAGGGGCACAAGCGTGCGACTGTACACGCGACAGGTTGTGGGTTCGATTCCCATTCCAGGAAATGTTAGTATTTTCATTTCCTGGGTTTGGTAATAAGGCAAAGCGCGGCGTTGAGTTCTGCCACTCAGCATGCAATGCCTCAATTCGACGGAAAGTGGGGAACAAAATTATTGTAAGAGAACGTAGTGTCTTAACACTATATTCTCAGGTTCCCTCTGCCTACCCTGCTATATGCGGGTTACAGCGTGAAGTTAAAAAAAAATAAATTGAATAGTTAGAATAACCTAACCTCAATTTTGTCTATTTATTAATAATACTTTTTTTATAAGATAATAATAAATAAGTTAATATGTCATCCGTATTTATTACATTATTCGGTCCATAAGTATTTGTACAAAAATCCTTTTAAAAACTATACACGAATATTTGACTTTTATAATGAATATAACATAAATATAAATACAATTATAAACTTAATCAAGACGAACATAAACACAATTTAGATCTTCTTTTTTTTTTCAACTTCACGCTGTATCCCGCATATAGCGAGGTAGGCAGAGAGAAACAGAGAACCTAGTGTTAAGACACTCCATTCTCTTTCAACAATTCTGTTCCCTATTTTCCACCGAATTAGGCATTGCGTGTTGAGTGGCGGAACTCAACGCCGCGCTACCAAACCCAAGAAATGAAAAAACTAAATTTTCCATTTCCTGGAGTGAGAATCGAACCCACAACCTGTCGTGAAATTTAGAACATAGTATTATATTTATTCTATTAAAGGAATATGAATTAACAAATGAGCTTGAAATGCCCGTTCGGATACCGCCTGTCTACCCTCAACTGGATAGTGAACATTTGGACCATAAGAATCCCCACACGTTTGAAATTGAAGATTTGAAGAAATTAATTAAAAAAACCACCGAAGATTTGGAAGCTGTTGACAAAAAACGTAGAGAACAATTTAAGGTATGTATTTTAATATTGTTTTAAATGTTCTTTTTTTTTTGGTAGGTATTATGGTGTACAATTAATGAGTACCATGACACTTTTTTTTTTTTAAAACTTGTAATTTTTACTAATAAAAGTATTATTGATAATCAGAACTTGGATACTGTTAAAGGTTAATTTAAATATAAAAGAATGATCCAGTAGAATATATTGTAAAATATAATCAATATTAATATGTGAAGAAATAACTTTTAGGAAATTACGCGAGCGGATGACTGAGAAAAATTCATAGTAATAGTAATTCATAGATTATTCAGAGGGAACCTAGTGTTAAGACACTCCGTTCCTCACTTTCCGCCGAATTGAGGCCGTGCTGAGTGGCGGAACTCAACGCCGCGCTTTGCCTTGTTACCAAACATAGGAAATGAAAAATTCTATTTCCTGGAGTGGGAATCGAATCCACAACCTGTCGCGTTAACAGTCGCACGCTTGGATCAATAAATAAATAAATAATAGTCCTCCGCTTATGTTCAAGGGCACAGTCAATGTTTATATAGAGTAGGAAGTCAATATTTTTTTATAATTATAATACCACATCTGAATTTTTTACAAAATAACTAAAACATTGCTAAAAAACGCGTAGTTTACAAGTCAGAGGGGCCTTTAATTATTATTTTTGGGCTTTAAAATAATTCTTGAGTGTTCTATATATTTTAAGGAATATGAAATGCAAAAGGAATTTGAAAAACAACAAAAAATTGAACAAATGGACGAGTCTCAGAAGAAAGAGTACATGGATAATTTAAAGAAAGAAGATGAAGCTAAGAAACATCATCAACCGGTATGGAATATTATGTTATTATTAAAAAAAACGTAGACAGACAAGTTAGTATTACATGTATAAGTAAGAAGTGATGTAAATGATCATGAAATTCTAAATTAAAAGTTATTTAACAAAAGAGTAGAATTTACATACATTCTTGTTGAAGAAAGGAATATTTTTGCTAATTAATATGAATGAATACGATTGGACAGATAGAATGTAGAAGTAAAAGTATGAATTCATATCCGGAGTGATTATATTGAAAAATTTAAAATGTATGATTTTCAATATAGGCATTTTTACTGTAAAATATTGTCTATAAGTTCTGTCTTTCTTTTTTTTTATTTAAATAGTTTTTTTTGTCGAAAATTGCTTTTTTTTGAATTTTTGAGAACAATATTCGTAACATAAAATTTCAACAAATAGACATTCTCCTTAACAGTAATTTCGTTATAAATATAAAGTTTAGGAAAAGCAGTTTTTCCCTCTGAGGAGGTTAGAATACAATTCCCCTCCGCCGCTGGGTAGTTAGGTGGTAGAACGTTAGTCCTTTGTCTGGCTCGTGACTGTCAAAGATGAACTGCCAAATATCAAATGTTGTTTTCCGCTTCGATGGCATGTAAGCCAGGTTTTCCCCTTTCCCATCATCCTTTACCGAAAATGTGGTGGTTCCGATAGTGGACTACTACATTGTCCTCCCATTCCATCTGTATCCTCTAGGTCGGCAATGCATCTACAACATCTTTGGTGTTGTAGATGTCCATGGACGAAGGTAACCACTTACCATCAGATGGTCCTTGTGCTCGTTTGCCATCCAGTATCCATAAAAAAAAATATAACGAGAGTATCTAAATGCAATAAAGTTGCTTAATGTAAAATAATTCATAGCCATTCGAATGTGTCTGAAAATTTTCCTTTCTGAGAGGAATTTTACAATCTATCATTTATTTTGTATAAGTAATATAAACAGTTTATTTTTCATGAATATTAATACAATTAATAATAAGATATAAAATTATAGTTGACAAGGTATATATCATTTAGATATTAATATTTTTACCTTTTTATGAGGGACAAAATGACTATCAATTGATATTTCGATATATGTCACACATTGCTCATTTTCCATATTATATTTATTATGAAACTGAGTTGAAAATTGAAAAAAAAAATAATAATAAATACAAAATATATAACTCGATTATAATATGGATTTGCTATTTAAATAACACTAATTGAATGAGCTTGAACTATAACTAAAAATCTACATTGTAGAAAGAGAATAATTTAGAGAGAATATACAGTCTGGATGTTGCTTGATTGTATATCAACTTACACACATACATACACATACACATAGCTTCACGCTCTATCCCGCATGTAGCAGGGTAGGCAGAGGGAACCTAGTGTTAAGACACTCCGTTCCCCACTTTTCGCCAAATTGAAGCATTGCGTGCTGAGTGGCGAAACTCAATGCCGCGCTTTGCCTTTTACCAAACCATGGAAATGAAAATACTAAATTTTACATTTCCTGGAGTGGGAATCGAACCCACAACCTATCGTGTTTACAGTCGCACGATTGTGCCGCTGCGCCACGACAGGCGTAAAAGAAATCATCGTTACATATTATTGATATCGAATATAAATAATTGGGGAAATTTCGATACTATTGAAAATTAAACAAAATTGGTAACAGCTTCACCATCCTGGCTCTAAGCAACAGTTAGAGGAAGTATGGGAGAAACAAGACCACATGGACCAACAATTTGACCCAAAAGCGTTCTTCATGATGCACGGTAAGTTATATTTATTCAAATATAATATGTATGTTTCTTTAACAGCTTTCCCATCCAATGTCAAAGAAACAATTGTTGAACGTATGGGAAAAATCGGACAATATGGATGCGAAGGATTTCGATCCGAAAGTCTTTTTTGTGATGCATGGTGAGATGATTGTTTGATTGTAGGATTTATTTAATTTTTTGTTTATTTGTTGTACTTTGTACTTTAGTGCTTGAGATTAAGTAAATATATAGCAGTTCTTGGATCTTTGTTTTTTTTAATATTTAAATGATTATTTTTGTTTTGAAAATAATTTTCTTTGTTTTAAAGAGATAAGTGATAGACACTAAAGCATAAATAATGCTAATTATAGTAGTTATTGTTATAGTAGTAGTTGTTATGATATATTGAATTATATCGTATTTTTAAATAATTTATTTAACTTACGTATTTAATTTTAGATAAATTTAGTTGTTTCATGTTGTCAATTAAGCTTTAATTTTTTTATCACTTGGACTTCCTTATCATACATTAATATCTATTAATATCAATATATTTGTATAATAAAATAAGAGGCCATGATGGCACAATGGGATAGCGTCTAGCAGTATTCTGGTTGTGGGTTCGATTCCGATCGTGATTAAGATAGTGATTTTTTTATATTTACATATTATAATTGTCATATTGTGTAGTGCAGTGGGCTACAGTTTGACTGCATACGCAAGTGTAGTTGTAGGTTCGATTCTCATTTGGAGGCATTATATCTAAATCATCTTTATTTCCTTGCTCTGGTGACATAAAATTCGGGCGAAAAGAGAAAAACGTGTTCTTGAGTGATCTTAGCACTAGGTTCTCTTTAACTGCTCAAAAATATACACTTACATATTTAAAATTCGTTGTGGGTTCGATTCCCACTCCAGGAAATGTTAGTATTTTCATTTCCTGGATTTGGTAACAAGATGCGGGATACAGCGTGAAGTTAAAATATTTAAAATTTTCTTACAGATGTTGATGGTAACGGTGCTTGGGACCCAGATGAGGTCAAAGCTCTTTTCATTAAGGAATTAGACAAAATGTACGGACCTGAAGGACCTAACAAGGACCTCCATGAAAGGGCGGAGGAAATGGAAAGGATGAGGGAGCACTTCTTTAAAGAGAACGATCGCAACCACGACGGTTTGATTGAGTACAGCGAGTTCATGGCTGAGACACAGAAGGAGGAATTTAATCAGGATGAAGGTAATTGACTTCTTTTTTTAAAATTCACGCATTATCCCGCATATAGCAGGGTAGGTAGAGGGTTGTGGGTGCGATTCCCACTCCAGGAAATGTTATCTTTTCATTTCCTTGGTTTTGGTAACAAGGCAAAGTGCGGCGTTGAGTTCCGCCACTCAGCACGCATGCCTCAATTCGGCGAAAAGTGAGGAACTGAATTGTTGAAGAGACCGGAGTGTCTTAACACTAGGTTAACACTCTGTCTACCCTGCTATATGCGGGATACAGCGTGAAGCTATGTATGTATATATGAAAAAATGTTACATATGCGTTGATCAAAACTTCTCCCGCCCATGTAATGCATAGAAAAGGTTTTAAAAGACTTAATATTATATATGTGAATGTAAGTTTGCTTGTAACAGTTTTACGCCAAACTATTCAACCGATTATTATGAAACTTTGTACAAATATTCTTAGAGATCTTAAGAAGGACATAGGATACTTTTTATTACAAAAAATATATGGGACAAACAATCATTGTTTGTCAAAAATTTCGAAAATCTTACTTGAAGCCTTCAAGTTAAATTCACTATAAACTATAGTATGTAGTATGGATTGCCATTGACGATGCGAGCGCAGTCGCGGATAACAGATAGTTTCTTTATATTTAAGAAATATAATATGTAAAATTTAGTATTTTCATTTCTTGGGCTTGGTAACAAGGCAAAGCGCGGCGTTGAGTTCGGCCACTCAACACGCAATGCCTCTATTCGGCGGAAAGTGGGGAACGGAATTGTTGAAAGAGAATGGAGTGTCTTTACACTAGGTCCTCTGCCTACCCTGCTATATGCGGGTTACAGCGTAAAGTTAAAAAAATAATAATAATAAATATTTCCATTTTAGGATGGAAGCCAATAGATGAAAATCAGATTTACACACAGGCCGAATATGATGCGTATGAAAAGAGGAGATTGGAAACTATACACTATCTACAACAACGCGGATTGGTAAGTTATTAGATTTTTGTTTTGCTTCACGCTATATCCCGCATGTAGCAGGGTAGGCAGAGGGAACCTGAGAACCTAGTGTTAAAACACTCCGTTCCCCACTTTCCGCCGAATTGTGGCATTGCGTGATGAATGGCGGAACTCAACGCCGCGCTTTGCCGTGTAACCAGAGCGAGCAAATGAAAATACTGAATTATTATTTAATATTATCATTTCTTGGAGTGAGAATCGAATAAACTAAGTGTTGCGTTTACAGTCGCATGCTCGCTTGTGTCTCTGTGCCACGCTAGGCTTAAGAATAATAATAATGTTTTAATTTTTTTTAATATTCCAGATCGACGCCCACGGCCGTCCCGTGCCCGGATCTGAGCACCAAATCCACCAGGCAATACAGGAGTTCCAACACATGCAACAGCAAGCGTACGGTCAGTACCCGCCACACCACCCACAAGGACAAGCACCTCCTCCACAATACCACGGACAGATGCCTCAAGGTCAGATACCGCAGGGACAGTATCAGGGTCAAGGACAATACCAGGGACAAGGACAATACCAGGGACAAGGACAATACCAAGGTCAGGTACCGCAAGGCCAGTATCAGGGACAAGTGCCACAAGGACAGGTGCCGCCAGCTCAATATCAGGGACAGGGACAAGGTCAGTACCAAGGACAAATACCACAAGGACAAGGACAACACCAAGGACAAGTACCACAACCACAAGTACCACAAGTACAATCTTCACAGGGTCCTCAGGGGCAGGTACCGCAATACCAAGGGCAAAATACTCAAGGACAAGTTCCTCAAGGACAAGTCCCCCAAGGACAAGCCCCCCAAGGACAAGTTCCCCAAGGACAAGTCCCCCAAGGTCAAGTCCCCCAAGGACAAGTTCCCCAAGGACAAATCCCCCAAGGGCAAGGCCAAACATATCAAGGACAAGTTCCTCCAGTGCAGGCACAGCAAGGACAAGCCCCACCGGTAATGCAAGCCCAGACCCAAAACCAAGCTCCAGTTCAACCAAACATACCTAACCACTAAAATTATTATTGTTAAATAAATAATTACATACAATCGTATAAAATGTACTTCAGTAGATTTTTAGAGTGCAGAAATATATATTATGCATCAGCATATAGCCTTTTTTCTTATAAAAACTATAATTGTCATACCTATGTGTATATTGATAAAATATTCTTGAAACAACTTGCAGTTCTTTTATGTGTCTAATAATATTTTTTTTGTAGTGATTAAAATAAAGTGTCTCCGTGTTGTGCTTTTATGTGGTGCCAAATTCTAACTCATTTGTTATATATTTGATGGAAACTACTAAATTATTGACCATTGAGATTTTTTTTGTATTAAATTATAAGTGTGAGTATATTCGTGTTTTATTTTGTATGTCCCTTTTTTGTATTAAAGTTATACAATCGAGCTCTGTCGAGGTAAACGCAACAGGTTGTGGGTTTGATTTCCTCTCCAAGAAATATTAAAATATTAAATATTTATAATTTTTAGTCGAGTTGAGTTCCGCCTCTCGGCATACAATGCCTCATTCGGCGAAAAGTGGGGAAAGGAAATCTTAAAAGAACGGAGTATCTTAACACTAGGTTCTCTGGTACCCTCTGCCTACCCCGCTATATGCAGGTTACAGCGTGAAGTTAAAAAAAAAAAGAAAAGTAGACTTAGTAGGCAAATGGAAATCATATAGATGATTAACTTGTGTTACAATGTAATAATATTGTTTTTCTATTATTAATTGCGTTTATAGGTCAAGAATTTATTATAAACACAATCTATATGTTACATGTAAAAGACGCCTGTCGTGGCGCAGAGGCACAAGCGTGCGACTGTAAACGCGACAGGTTGTGGGTTCGATTCCCACTCCAGGAAATGTAAAATTTAGTATTTTCATTTCTTGGGTTTGGTAACAAAGCAAAGCGCGGCGTTGTGTTCCACCACTCAACACGCAATGCCTCAATTTGGCGGAAAGTGGGGAACGGAAATGTTGAAAGAGTGTCTTAACACTAGGTTCTCTGGTTCCCTCTGCCTACCCTGCTATATGCGAGATATAGCGTGAAGTTAAAAAAAAACATGTAAAATAAGAATCAATTGGCGAAATGAAAAATGTTGTTATTATACAAAATTTAAATTGTTATAAAAAATATAGTAAATGCTGAGATAAAGAAAGTGTAGATGGTAATCCGTACCAGGGGAATAAAATGCGCATTTTTAAGAATGCCTACTACATTTTTAAAATTTAATGTCTATAAATTCTTTTTTTCCTTATTGTTTAATTAGTTTTCTGCATGGAAGATTTGCTTCATGTTTTTAATTTAGTTATTTATACATCCTAAGAATATAAGAAGTCTAATATTAAAAAAAGGTATTAAGAAGTCGGCTTTTCAAAAAATAATCATATAGCCCTAATAGCACCTAAAAAATATATATCTTACCTTACCTAACTTCATGTTTTATCATTAATGAGGTAGTCAGAGAGAACGGAGCGCTAAACGCTACGATCCCTGCTTACTTCTTTCGCCTCGTCCACAGTCATTAACCTCTTCATGCATGTCCTCCCGGAGGTCCTCATGCTTTTTACGTGACCTTCCTCCAGTATCATTAATACTGTGTTCTCGAAGGTCAGCCGAAGCCTTCAAAAAATTGTAAGTAAGGAAATCGGCTTATCAACCTACTCACGCCTGGGCCTTTTACGCAAATACAATTTATTATTTCGACATGACTGTATTTCATAACGGTGATTTAAGAACAGAGAGACAAAAGTCTTATTTTTCTTAAAAAAATGCTTTGTTTCTCTTTAAAAATGAACAACCTTGGTAAATTGCATTCTGAAATTAGACTTGCAAATTTATCACAATAAGTACTGAAAGAGGCTTTCGTAACAAACAAATAAGTTTTTGACAAATAAAGATCGCAATTCATAAAAGTTTTAACCGATTTCAAAAAAGGAGGTTATCAATTTGACTGTCTTTTTTGTGTGTTGCCGCATACTTTTTACTGGGTGAACCAATTTTTATAACTTTTTTATGATATTTTTTAGTTTTTTATTCCTTTTTTCTTTTTTTTTTAACTTCACGCTGTATCCCGCATATAGCAGGGTAGGCAGAGGGAACCTGAGAACCTAGTGTTAAGAGACTCCATTCTCTTACAACAATTCTGTTCCCCACTTACCGCCGAATTGAGGCATTGCGTGCTGAGTGGCGTTGAGAGGTTTTTTAAGTTATTAATAATAATGTTACGTTTAGTGCAATTTACTTGAAGTTGGTCTTTTTTGAAAATCTTAATAAATAACATATCATATTCTTCCGTAGTTGTCACTTGCCAATTAAATATTAATATAATTTTCATAGACGCTGGCAAACTTGATTTGTTCATCTTCTGACCTTATTCCGAGTATCAAGGTAGTCAGTGAGAACCTAATGCAAGACATACCGCACATTCCCCACTTTCTGCCTGTACTAGGGACGTCGCGAGTTGCAGAACTCAACGCGCGCTTTTTGTTTTTGATAAAAGATCACAAACGAGCAGAAGGACCACCTGGTGGTAAGTGATGACCTACCGCCCATAGACATCTACACCAGAGCTGTTAAGTACGCTGCCGACCTAGTGTTCTGATGGGAGCGGGAGGAAATAATGTAGTGACTGCGGCAGTCCGCCATCGGAACTACCATATTCTAGGGAAAGGATGAGTGGGTATAGAGAAAACTTGGCCATACATACCATCGAACCGGAATCACATCATAAAGTCTTACCAAATCGGAGAAAAGAAAACAATTTAAATATAATCAATAGTTCGATTACTACTACAGCAAATGAAAGTATCAAATATTTATAATAATTAAAATTTAGTATGTGTAAGTGTAATTTTGCAACTTGAAATGCCTTAAGAGAACGGAGTGTCTTGACACAAATCAAATCATGCCCCCGAGTGGGAATCGAACCCAAAACCATTCGCGTTTACAGTCAAACCCCCAAAGGCCCCAGGCCCCGCAAAGTTCTTAGAGTGATATATTATTATTGCTTAGGTACATTATATCAGCGTTTTATCCTTGCCCCACTTTTGTAAGATGTAATGTTATCACATATGTCTCATACTTATTATTAAGTAAGAAATTGATTGATTGAGGCAGTGGCACAGCGACAGTGTAATTTCATTTGGTGGTGGTTGTGGGTTCGAAAAAAAAAACCTTAACAAAATATTAACATAAGATTTTAATAAAAAAATCGACTTCAATGTAAAAAAAGTAAAATTAATACGAATAACTCAAAAACTCGTCTGATCTTAACTAAATTTAAATGGCACCACATAAGAAGCATTACCTATCATACAAAGAAATAATCGTCAATATCGATTCACCTAATACAAAGTTATGCGGTGGCACAACAAAAAATACAGTCCAATAGATAACAACCCCCTTTTTTAAAATTGGTTACAAATTAATAACGCCTATCGTGGCACAGAGTCACAAGCGTGTGACTGTAAACACGACAGGTTGTGGGTTTGATTCCCATTCCAGGAAATGTTAGTATTTACATTTCCTGGGTTTGGTAACAAGGCAAAGCGCGGCGTTGAGTTCCACCACTCAACACGCAATGCCTCAATTCGGCGGAAAATGGGGAACGGTTTTGTTGTAAGAGAACGGAGTGTCTTAACACTAGGTTCTCAGGCTACCTCTGCCTACCCTGCTAAATGTGGGATACAGCGTGAAGTTAAAAAAAAATATATATATATTAATATCACCGGGTTACAATTTAAACAGTCGTTTACACAAATACGTTTTAGTTACATCCAATATTAGGTATTTTGTCGAAAAACAAAGTGAAATATACTACTTCTAATGATGCTGTCAAAATAATTTTTATCTTGTAGAATAGATTGTCAATTGAACATTTTAAATAAAAAAATCGCTACAGGTTGTGGGTTCGATTCCCACCCCAGAAAATGTAAAATTTAGTATTTTCATTTCTTGGGTTTGGTAACAAGGCAAAGCGCGGCGTTGAATTCCGCCACTCAACACGCAATGCCTCAATTTGGCGGAAAGTGGGGAACGGAAATGATGAAAGAGAATGGAGTGTCTTAACACTAGGTTCCCTGGTTCCCTCTGCCTACCCTGCTATATGCGGGATACAGCGTGAAGTTAAAAAATAGGTTCTTCCCTTATATTACACTTATTTTATGGGAAGTACCTAATATGATTTATTCATTATTGATTAAGTACCTATTATTAATAGGTTAAGATAAATCTATACTGTCAAACATTGTGTTTCAAGTCAACAATGTTTTGTTTATTATGTTATGATAAACATGTCCATGATTTACTTATTATTAAACTATAATAATAAAGACTTGAATATTGTGAAAATAATACTACAAATAGAAGCCTATCGTAGCGCGTGCGACTGTAAACGCAATAGGTTGTGGGTTCGATTCTCACTCCAGGATTTAAAAATATTAAATATTTAGTATTTTCATCTCCTTGCTTTGGTAACAAGGCAAAGCGCGGTGTTGAGTTCCGCCTGCACGCAAATCCTCAATTCGTCACACACCTTGGGAATAAAATGCTCGCTTCAGTCTGTTTCAAAGGTATCATTGCCACTAATAAAGAATTGTAAACCATTGACGAAAAAAAAAATCCCGCTGAGTTTCTTGCGCCGGTTGTTCTCAAGTCTGAGGCATTAAATTTAGTGAACCGGTGGTAAATTATTTGACCTTCAAAAAATGAAGCATGTAACTTCTTATTTTGAATAAAATTATTTGACTTTGACTTTGAATACCTTAATTCGGCGGAAAGTGGCAAACGAAAATCTTAAGAGAACGGAGTGTTTTAACATTAGGTTCTCAGGTTCCCTCTGCGTACCCTGCTATTTTCGGGATACAGCGTGAAGTTAAAACAAAAAAAAATACAAAAAAAAGAACACGGTAAACGATTCTTTGAAAATAACATGTTATAGTATCACGCTGTTGTACACTTTGTACGTCAATCTCCTTTATGTTTTCCAGTTAACGTGTCATTGGCGAGTTGACGTGTGTCCCAACTGACACGCTCGAAACGCCACAGTAAAGAACTGTACTGAACTGACATCGTATATTGAGTACTGCCCAACCCAAACACGAAAATATTTCTCTCTTATATAAAAACGTAATTTGTGTATGCAAGTGATGTTTATATATTGTAAATATAAAAAATATAATTCGTGGAAGTAAATGAATGAAAAAATAAATGAAAAAAATTGAAAGTATTATAAATATTGTTAAGGTTAAAAATTAAATAAAATATAAATTAAATTAAATTTGTTATAAATAATAATAAATATTAAAATTTCAGTGAAATGCAAAACCAAAAATTTAGAAAACGATAAAGAAATCCGTACAAATAAAATATATCAGGATTTAGATAATAAAATTGCCTCAATTCGGCGGAAAGTGGGGAACGGATTTGTGGAAAGAGAATGGAGTGTCTTCACACTAGGTTCTCTGGTTTCCTCTGACTACCCTTCTATATGCGGGATACAGCGTGAAGTTAAAAAAATAATTGATAATAAAGAATCATTAAAAAATTGCAAAAGTGGTGATCTTTATGCCATTGGAAGAATATGGATAAATATTTTAAAAACAGGATTAATTGGTTCCAAACTTAATTTATTTCCCATAGTAAATGCTGCAGCCTCTTTGAAAGAGTTACTGCATTGGCGTCAGGTGGCAACCGGCCGTAAAATTACGAGCCAAAACATTTTCTCCTTACATGAAAGCACAAGACTAAGAAACCGGGTAAAAATACTAGGGCGTACGAATGTGAATATGATGAAGCGGATGATCAAGCCGAATTGCTTGAACCGACCACCCAACGCACTTCTTGGTGCAGAAAAGTAAGGAGACCCGACCCCAAATAATGAGATAAGGGCTAGATGAAGAAAAAGATTATAAGTGTTAGGTAAACTATTATATTAAAACATATTGCTTATTTTTTTTTGGTACAATTTTTTTCATAATATAAAAATTTGATTTTCATATAAAATATTAGCTAATTTCTGTCGGAGTAGAATAGTTTATTCATCTATATACGTAAAGTATGCGTTAAGAATAAAGAAATACCTACTTATTTATAGAATGATAATATGTATGGATACAAAGTACACGTGATATGGATTTTTATTAGATATTTTTATTCATTACACGGAAAACTTATAGTCCAATGCAACCTACCTCTTATACCAAGTTTCAAAAAAGTTTATTAAAAATAAACTTTTTTGAAACTACGTCCTACGTATAAGTCCTAGTATATTGGGAATTTCATCATATTCAATCTTTGTTAAGCTGATTTGTGATGAGACCGTGCTTTGCGCTTTTTTTATATATTTTTTTTTATAATATTTATTCTAATCATTACAGATACGTGGTCCGTAACTTTTGTCAGCTTTCCCTACATTTTCATATTACATACTTAGCTAAACTGAGGAAATAAGATATTTTTTTTCCAAAGGGAGTCCAAGTATTAGTTGTTTATTTAATATATACTTATTATAACTTAATATTACTTAAAATTACTTAATATAATTATTAAGTAAAATATTACAATTTAAAATTCTATTTTAGTGAATCTTCAGTGGCATCTTTTGTGCTACACACTTTATTTTTTTCCCCATTGACAACGCGGGCGAAGCCGCGGGTAACAGCAAGTGTGTAATAAAAATAAATAAAATAGATGCCGAAAATGAAAAGAAAAAGATGGAAAAATAAAAAAACGTGTTTTTATTGGTATCTGTCATATACTGATTTAATAATTAGCATCAAATTAATAATTACAGTCGGAGAGGGTTTTTATTCATTTACGTTTAATTAGACTTGCCTATTCTTAGTTCATGGAGTAGCTTAGTTATAGTATTAATGGAGCGTATCGAAATCTCATTATTTTCGCCATTGTATTACGTTTTTTATGTGCTTGATTGAACGCAATGGTAGTGGATACAAATCTAACAACGATTTTAGAGAAGTTTTACTAACAGTAGTTGTGGATACAAATCTCACAACTTCTAAAGAAAGCTCACTTCTGTAATGTGCGAGAAATCATTAATGTCTTATAAAAAGTCTTTTAGATGGATGTTATAGTAAGAATGAAGAAGAACGTGCTCAGGAGGTTTGGGCACGTCGAGAGGATGAGTGATGAAAGAATGGTGAGAAAGATATATGAAGCAAAGGTGAGCGGCAAGAGAGGTAAGGGGACACCTCGGTTGACCTTCGCGAACACAGTGACCTTCCTCCAGTATCATTGATACTGGAGGAAGGTCACGTAAAAAGTATGAGGACCCCCGGAGGGCATGCATGAAGAGATTAATGAATGTGGACGAGGCGAAAGAGGTAAGCAGGGACCGTAGCGTTTGGCGCTCCGTTCTCTCTGACTACCTCGCTAGGGATAAAGCGTGAAGTAAGTAAGAAAGAAGCATTATTGGTATAAGTAATTGACATATTCACGGTCACACTCAGAGATATTAGTTATTTTTATTTATATAGAGGGATAACAAAATTTGTTACAAGTAAGTATAATTGTTTTCCGTTTTCCTACACTTGTTAGACAATCAAGGTATTTTGTTCCGCTACCAAGTACGCTACACCTTCTAATAGAAAAAATGGAAAGGACCTGTTTTTCATACCCCGTAAAATATTTAAAATTCACACAACTATAGAGTATATCAAATGTGTAGGCAATAGGGATGAGATCGGTATATCAAAACGTAACTAAAAACGGTTTTGACTCTTATATCATATCATATCGATATCTAAATGATCATATCCGATATCAAATAACTATACACAAAACGTAACGACAACTCGACGATGAGATATGAAAACTAAATTGTAACGAAAACTATCGCAACAAAAACTCGATATCTGAAAACGAATATGATATCGGATATGAAAACTTCATATCCGATATGTAACCGTTACAGCTAAAAAACGAAAACGCACATGTCTATTAGGCAATTATATTCATTCATATTTTTATTAGTAGTGTAGACATATATACTAACAAAGCTTCATCTACTTAAAAACTAGCTATATATGTACTCGTAAGTGTCATATACATCATTTGATATATTTTATATTGTACGTGTATGAATACATAAGAAAAAAAATATTATTATGGTTAGTTCACAAAGACGGACTCATCTCTAGAAGAGGTCTCTTCCAGTTAACTTGTGAATGTAGCTAGTAAGTACAGAACAATGCATTAAAATACATTTAATTCATTTAAATATATGTATATGTTATGTAATACCGGTATAGTATAATTATATAAGCATTTTTTTTTATTGTAGTGGAAGGTGGTAAGCGAGCAGAAGGACTACCTGATGGTAAGTAGTTACCCTCGCCCATGGACATCCACAACACCAGAAGAGTCGTAAATGCGTTGTCGGCTTTTAGGGTGTAGGTATCTGACAAATATATAGAAAAAATTAGATGAAATACAGTTTTACCGTCTGAAGAGACCGTCAGTTGCTTATAAAATAAAATCTTTTTTAAGAGCTTCACGCGTTATCTCGAAATCGTGGCGGTACTCAACACCACGATTTGTCTTACAAAGAGGGGAAATGAAAATAATGAATTTATTATCCCACGAGTGGAAGCCGAACCCACAACTACGTGCGTTTAATCTGCGTCCCACTGCTCCACAATGGCCTCTTTTACAAATGGTATTTAAAGAAAACTCCCCTGAAAATTCAATTGGATGGGCATTTCGAATAGTTCTACGTAGCTCCAAAGCGTATAAAAGAATTTTAGCAGGAATTTGGTGTTGCTCCTCGGCATGTCAAGTATCGGAATGACATACGACCGCCTTGAGGATGTCGTCGAAACGGGAACGCAGATAAAAAGGAAAATTCACAAAATTAAGAATCTTAATTAGTTTGTCGTGGTGCTGAGGCACAAGCGTATGATTGTAAACGCGACAGTTTGTGGGTTCGATTCCCGAGTGGGAATTAAAATATTAAATAATATTTAGTATTTATTTTCGTTTCCTCGCTCTGGTATAAAAAGCAAAGCGCGGCGTTGAGTTCCGCCCCTCAGCATGTAATGCATAAATTCGGCGGAAAGTGGGAAACGGAAGTCTTAATAGAACGGAGTGTCTTAACACGTGGTTTTCTCTGCCCACCATGCTATGTGCGGGATAAAGTATGAAGCTAAAAAAAAAGAATTTAAAAAAAGCAGAGAACGGAGTGCCTCTATGTACTCTCTGAATACTATCCGGGACAAAGCGTGAAGCTACTTTTTTAAAGAATCTTAAATCAAACAAAATATCAAAAATACATACATTTTTCTATGTCTATAAATAATCTAATACAATATAATTCAGAGCATTCTAGACTGTAGGCGTAACAATAGCCCGTATAGGAAACGGTTGATACTTGATAACAATTGTTTGCATCACCTGCTTGAGTCACGCCTTTGTATGCAAAGACCTTTACGATAACAAAGTTGTTTGAAATAGAATGAAATGAGTAAGAGGACTTCTCTCTATTATCATATTAAATTAGGTATAATTTTTAATAAAATATGATTTAATTTATAATAAACATTATTGTCGCCTTTTGGGTAATTGTCTGTACACGCAAGGGTTGTAGGTTCGATCCTCAGTCGAGGGATAATAATATTTTTTAAATACTTTTAAGACCATCGTAGTGCAGTGGGACAACGTCCGACGGTTGATTGGGTTCATTATTCCTCTCTGAGGAATTAGTGTATGTATTTAAGTGTTTTACTTCTTCGCTATGGTGAGAACGGAGTGTCTTGACACTAAATTAACTATTCTCTGATTGCTATACTGGAAAAAGCGTGAGCTGGAAAAAAGTATAAGTAAATAATCAATTACATAACAAAAAATTATACCTATATCTATATATATACACGTAAAGCAAAAACTTTATACCCTTTTTACGAAAAATAAGCGAACGGAGGAGCATGAAACTTGGCACATTTATAGATTATTTAGAGAAGGAGTGCAGAATGCTATTTTTTACCACCGGGGCCACTAGGTATATTAAATATATATAAGCACATATTACAATAATAATAATACTTTTTCTAAAAGTTTTAAAGCTAGAGGTTTAATTTGCTAATAGTTTGTAATATGATTATGGATATGAAAAGGTATGTGGAAAGACGAGTTAATAAGCAAACAAATCTAAAGCAACGGTAGTTTTAAGTTATATTATACGTACGTGTATTAGCTAGAAAAATTATTATTATTAGTGTCCCCGTAAATGCGTTAATAACGCGTCCTAGTATATGTCACTTTATATAAACATGGATGTCAAACCATGGTAGTGTGTACACATACTATTTTATTAATTTTATTTATAATATATTTTTATGCATTATTTTAAAAGGGCCCAAAGTTTTTCCTTCACGTATTTATATATATATATATTTTTATAGTATCAAATAATAGAGTAGTCAGAGAAAATCTAGAGACACAACACTCCATTCCCTACTTTCTCCACTAAAGAGACATTGCGTATTAAGCGGCGGAACTCAACACCACGCTCTGTCCCACCAGAGCGGGTAATATAAATAATTTACATATTATACAATAATTTCATCGAATGATATCGATATTAATTATTTAGAGAAATTTAATAATTAATTTTAAATAACGCATGTCGTGGCGCAGAAGCCCAAGCGTGCGACTGTAAACAAGGCTAAGCACGGCGTTGAGTTCCGCCACTCAGCACGCAATGCCTCAATTCGGCGGAAAGTGGGGAACGGAGTGTTTTAACACTAGGTTCTCAGATTCCATCTGCCTACCCTGCCTATATAAAATTACATAAGATTAACTATTATATAATGATATATTGTGTAAAGTATGTATTATTTAGGTATGTCAAGACAACACGTGATTCTTATTGTCAGGGTAACGTCCGGCTCGTTATCAATTAGCTCACAAAAATAACAATATTGGTGAACAAAACAATATTTATATTACTTTTAGTTTATAAATATATACCTATACGATAATTTAGATGTTAACACAACAATCGACTTTAAATATATTTTTTTCCTTTCTTTTTTTTCTTTTAACAGGCAGAGGGAACCTGAGAACCTAGTGTTAAGACACTCCGTTCTCTTACTCCGTACAATTACGTTCCCCACTTTCCGCCAAATTGAGGCATTGCGTGTTGAGTGGCAGAACACAACGCCGCGCTTTGCCGTGTTACCAAACCCAGAAAATGAAAATACTAACATTTCCTGGAGTGGGAATCGAACCCACAACCTGTCGTGTTTACAGTCGCACGCTTGTGCCGCTGTGCCACGACAGGCGTGAAATAAAATAAAACCTTATTGCCTTAACTAATTTAAATGGGACTACATAAAATGCAATAGCTATCATATAAAAAGTCATCAAAATTGGTTCACCCAATAAATAATTATGCGGTAACGCACATAAAAAAATACAGCGAGTATCCCCTTCTTTTGTAGAAGTTGGTTGAACAAAACATTGCAAAGTCATAAATGTTTTACAATTGAGGAACATCGAAGGGCGAATTCCAGTCGTGCATAAAGCGAGACCGCACAAGGAAATTGTAAGATACATTGAATCGCTGTATGTTGAGAAATGAATACAATATATTTTTGGAGGCTCAATACTAATAACATAAACAATCATGCGGCAAATTTTGAGGTAAATTCTTTTAGATAAATAAATGCTTTCAGTATGGGCATTATGGCGCAGTAGGACATCGTCTTATTGTAAATGCGTTATGGGTTCAATTCACCTCGGATTTAATATTTAAATTATTTATTTACACTCTTCTACTAAACGCCTGTCGTGGAGCGGAGGCACAAGCGTGCGACTGTAAACGCGATAGGTTGTGGGTTCGATTCCCACTCCAGGAAATGGAATTTTTCATTTTCTGGGTATGGTAACAAGGCAAAGCGCGGCGTTGAGTTCCATGACTCAGCACGCAATACCTCAATTCGGCGGAAAGTGTTAACTAACTTCAAAATTAGGAGGAAGTTATTAATTCGACTGTATTTTTTTGTGCGTTGCCCCATAACTTTTTACTGGGTAGCTTCTCATGTGGTCCCATTTTTTAGTTAAGATCTGACGAGTTTTTGAGTTATTATTAAATATTATACTTTTTAGTGACATTTATATGAAGTCGAATTTCATTTTTTATTAAATCTATATATATGATATATGTGAAGCAAAAACTTTGTATCCCTCTTTACGAATATTATGCGGACAGAGGACCATGAAACATGGCAAACTTATAGTTTATATAGCGAAGAAGCGTAGAATATTAATATCTTTATTAAATAATGCATTAAGAATATAATAAATCAATAAAATAAATGTTACACACGCTACCATGATTTGACATTCATGTTTATATATGTACGTTGCTATGCAACGCGTTGTTAACGCGTCAGCGGGGACACTAGTCCTAATAATAACTTAGCTAATCACTTAGCCTTCATTTATACTATTAATCTATATAAAGCAGAAAACCAAATCGATTATTATGATCGCCTAATGTATAACGATACAAACGTTCGTATCTAATTTCATTGATGGCTTGGAAATGCGTAAACAAGCTGTTGCTGCAGAGTCACCTTGATTTATAAGGCGTTAATTTAATTTGCTAGGTTTATATTTCTGAGAATATAAAACTCAATTACAATCATACTAGTATTTGATAAGAAAATAATTGAAATGGAAACTGAAAAGAAATAGTAATTTTAGCATATTTTTATGATTTTTCGATTTATTGTAAATTTTATTTAGAGCGGGAGTAGAGTGTATAAAGTTTGACCCTGAAGATTATGTTGTTAGATATTTTGTGATTTCCATATTTTTTTTTAACTCCACGCTGTATCCCACACATAGCAGGGTAGACAGAGGAAACCTGACAAGACACCGTTCCGTTACAACAATTCCGTACCACACTTTCCGTCAAATTGAGGCATTGCGTGTTGAGTGGCGGAACTCAACGCCGCGCTTTGCCTTGTTACCAAACCCAGGAAATGAAGATACTAACATTTCCTGGAGTGGGAATCGAACCCAAAACCTCGTGTTTACAGTCGCACGCTTCCATAATCATTTGTCCGTAAATTAAGTTACCTAAATATTTAATTTGATATATGATATTATAATATTCCCTTATTTCTAGTTGGACTGACAAAGGAATTATACGCATAACATTTTTTTTTTTTTTTTAGTACTCGTAGCAGTTGTCATTTTGATACCCCCGAACAATTTGGCTTTCGAGCCCAACACTCAAGCGTGAATCAAGTCCACCGCCTCACGGAAGACTTGATGAGTGCAGGTAAATGTAGGCCATCAGCCGCAGTCTTTTTAGATATCGCAAAGGCATTTGATAAAGACACAACGGTTTAATTTTTAAGCTGTTAAAAGCAAAAGTGCCAGATAGGCTCGTGCACATCATATGCACAGACTCATTCGATCAAATCGCTCTTCCGCTTCCGAGTCGAAGGTACTCTGTCCACCAGTCGTGCCCCATCAGGGCAGATGTTCCACAAGGTTCCATTTGGATAGATTTGATTGATGGATTTGATTGATGGATTTACTGATAGATTTGATTGATGGATTTGATTGATGGATTTGGATTGATGGATTTGATTGATGGATTTGATTGACGGATTTGATTGACGGATTTGATTGACGGGATTTGATTGATGGATTTGATTGACGGATTTGATTGATGGATTTGGATTGATGGATTTTGATTGATGGATTTGATTGATGGATTTGATTGATGGATTTGATTGATGGATTTGATTGATGGATTTGATTGACGGATTTGATTGATTTGATTTGATTGACGGATTTGATTGATGGATTTGATTGATGGATTTGATTGATGGATTTTACTGACGGATTTGATTGATGGATTTGATGGATGGATTTGATTTGGATTGATGGATTTTGATTGATGCAGATTTCGATTATTTGATTTGGATTTGATTGATGGATTTGATTGATGGATTTGGATTGACGGGATTTGATTGGATTAGATTTGATTGATGGATTTGGATTGATGGATTTGATTTGATGGATTTGATTAGATGGATTTGATTGATGGATCTAGATTGATAGATTTGATTGATGGATTTTGGATTGGATGGATTTGGATTGATGGATTTGACTTCTGATGCAGATTTGATTGATGGATTTAATTTTAAATGGATGGATATCTTCGGAGCACTATATTATATATATATACGCACGCTGTAACCTGAACCTAGCAGGTCAGCAGAAGGAACCTGAGAATTAGTGCCATGATGCCCTCTCTTATGTGTGATTCCTTCGTGCAATTTCGTCCCACTTTCCATCAATGAATTGTCAAATTAACTATACGCCTAACAATTCAATTCACTAAAATGAGTTACTTACCTTAGGTTACTTTTATATGGATAATATTCTACCGATCTTTGCGGCATCCATAGCGTCAATAGATTAGAAGGAAGCCAATCTAACAAAATGAGATCTGGATTTCATCTCCCGATATTCAGATCTTGATTAAGGAATTCCGTATTTTATTATAATAAAGGATTTTCTCTCGCTTCTAGTCATAGTTGAGGCGAGAGCAATAAGTTTCCTAATACTTCAACATATTTTTTTTATGGCTTCATGGTTTTGCGTGTATACAAGTCAAAAAAATCAAAAAAATCGTGATTTTGATTTTTCGCGACGAAACGATTTAAGACAACGATCTTTATCGACTTTGATTAAAACAAGGCTATAATTAAAATAAAATTCATTTCTTTTCAAAAAATCTAAATGTACAAATCTATTTTGACCTTTCCCAAAAAAATATATTATTAAATAGGTCACTATAATTCTATATGTCGTGTCGCCTGTCGTGGCGCAGAGTAAACGCGACAGGTTGTGGGTTCGATTCGCACTCCAGGAAATGTAAAATTTAGTATTTTCATTTCTTGGGTTTGGTAACAAGGCAAAGCGCTGCGTTGAGTTCCGCCACTCAACAAGCAATGCCTCAATTTGACGAAAAGTGGAAAACGAAAATGTTGTAAGAGAATGGAGTGTTTTAACACTAGATTCTCTAGTTCCCTCTGCCTACCCCGCTATATGCGGGATACAGCGTGAAGTAAAAAAAAAAAAAAACTATAATTCTACAGGTGCGAAGAGTAAGTAAAGAGAACCTAGTGTCAAGACTCTCCGTATTCCAGTCACCGCCCAAACACCCATTACGGGTTGGCTAGCGGAAATAAACGCCACTTTGCCTTATCGTCGTGTATTTCTAAATGTAATCAATCCCCATAGTGAGCCTAGTCTACAACCATCGGATTTACATTTCCTTAAGTGATGAGAACTTGATGCACGAGATAGTCCATTCGAATGTTCTCATGCAAATATATCAATCAAATACTTACTATCAATAACTGTTGAAGCAAGCCCCAAAGTCTGTCTTCCACTAGCATATATTAATGTGAAAAACAGTAGAAATGATAAATTTACATCAAATATTTGGATTTTAGTTGATTTTATTTAAGCGGAATACGGACTATCTGGACACCAGTGACGAGGGGTGAAAATTTTAGTTAGGGAAGCCGGTAAATTAAGGGAAGCCGATGTATATTTAGGGAAGCCGGTAATTTTTAGGGTAGCCGGTAATTTTTAGGGAAGCCGATATATTCAGGGAAATCGTTAAATATTTTTTTACGGATTAATTTTTTTTTAGGTCTCATACTTATACTTTGAAAAGTTAGGCAAGCCAGTGGGAATCGAGTTGTATGGACAACAAGGCAGAGTGCCGGGTTGACTTGTTGCCACTCAGCACGCAATACCTCAAATTCGGCGAAAGTGGGGAACGGAGATCATAAGAGAACGGAGTGTTTTAACATTAGGTTCTCAGGTTCCCTCTGCCTACCCTGCTAGATGCGAGATACAGCGTGAAGTTAAAAAAAATCTAGATATATTTGGTTAATATATTTTAGAAACGGAATTTAATGAATGTGTTTTCGAAATCAGAGTTACTATAGTATATAAAAACGCATGTCAAAGTATGCTTTTCTAAAAATAATTTAAATGTTTTGTGTGAATACCATACATATTTTTAATTGAATGATTATAAAGTAATTTGAAATTCGTTTTATTTGTCTATTAATTATTCTTTTGTACATTATAATGGAGACATAAGAAAATATTAAAATACTGGAATTTTAAAATTATATTTATATATTCATATTTCCCAAATATTTATCTTAAATTAATTTCATCGTATTGACCGTTAAAATTTCTCATTAGCAAAACTTTATATATACATCGATTTTTCCCCGATCTAATCAAATAACGAATGCCGGTAGCTGATTAAGCAGATCGGGGAAAAACATGTTAAGCTATCTCGCATGTAATGCCCCTAAAAAGGACGGCTAGTGGAGACCGAAACGACATTTCATTAAGTTACAACTACTAATACAAAAAATAGAGGAAATGCGAAAGGATATATAGGTACATTTATTATTTTTTTAATTAAATATATTTTTAATATTAGTTATATATATAAGAATATTAGTTATAAAAGCATTTAAAAAAAAACATGTCTTTTCACAAATTCTATCCCTTCATTTCATGTTCGTGTTGGGTGGGTTGCGCAACAATATGTATCCACCATTTTATTGTGGCGGCCATTTTGAATTATCAACAATAATGATTAACACATTGACCGCCGTGTCACCCACCGGTGGCCGACACGGCGTTAACTGTAATTTTTAACCATTGCGCCACGCCGACCACCGGTGACTGACACATACAAAAACACAATAAACCACCTCAAAAAATATCTCAATACAAGTAAAATAAATGCTTTCCCACTCATTATCGTAAATTAAACCTAAAATCGGTTAAACATTTTTTGGACATTTTACGAAAATCTTATTGGCGGTCAACGTGTCAATGATGCACTGAGGCGATCGTCGGTTAGTGGGACAGTAACCGTGATCTGCTGTGGGTTCGATTCCTCTTAGGAAATGATTATATTTAAGTTATTTTCATTTCTCCGTTCTGACAAGACAAAATTTCTGGCAAAAGATTCCGCCACTTAACATGTAATCTCGAATTCGGAAGGAAATCGGCAAACGGAGTATATTAACACTTGGTTCACTCTGTCTACTCTGCTATGCGCGATAAGGCATCAAGGTGCTTTTATAATTGCAATGTCATCAGGATTAAAGTGTATGATATCTAATTAGTTATTTTATAAATGATAACACGCCTTAGGAATGAAATGCTCGCTCCAGTCTATTTCAAAGATACCATTGTCACTAATAAATATTTGCAAAGCATTGAATTGTCAGAAAAATAAAAAAGAAGTCCCGCTGAGTTTCTTGTGTCAGTTCTTCTCAGATCTGAGGCATTAAATTTAGTGAACCGGTGGTAAATCATTTGACGTTCAAAAAATAAAGCTTGTAACTTCTTATTTGGAATAAAATTATTTGACTTTGACTTTGTATACCAAATTTTAGCTTCATAGGACACTGAGAAGGGGGTCTAATATTGCTTGTAGGTATTGACCCACACTAAAACAGGCGAATCAAATTACAGCTTGTAATAAAATATTGTTACATTGTATATGCCTTAATAAAATACCCTTTTATTGGTTATATAATTAATTACGACAGTAATGTGAAAAACATTTAACATGTTTTTGTTTGGTGGTAGGAGGTTCGTCCTCCGTCTGGCTCGCGACCACTATCATGTCAAAGACGAACCGCCAAATATCTTATGATGTGTTCCGGTTCGATGGCATGTAAGCCAGGTTTTCCCCTTTCCCACCCATCCTTTCCCCAAAATGTGGTGGTTCCGATAGCAGACTACTACATTGTCCTCCCTTTCCATCTGTATCCTCTAGGTTGGCAACGCATCTAGTACATCTCTTGTGTTGTAGATGTTCATGGGCGAAGGTAACCTCTTACCATCAGGCGGTCCTTCTGCTCGTTTGCCATCCGGTATCCATAAAAAAAAAAAAAAATGTCCTGTATAAATGTGAAAGAAAATCAATATTCTAGATATAGATTTTTTTACCCTTTTACGCGTATACGTTTACATATTTATCTTTTACGTTCGATATAATTTAGTTTTTAACAAAAAAAAAACAAAAAGTATTTGTTAGTTCTTAACTAAATTTAAATGGGACCACATCAGAAGCACCGCTAGTGCCCTTAAAGGAGAAGGTTTTAAATTTGTGTTTCAGTTTTTGGGTTTATATATAATCTTTATTGCACTTAAAAATACAAAAGAAAAAGTAAATACATTTTTTAGTTTACAAAGGTGGACTTATCCCTGAAAGAGATCTCTTCCAGTCAACATGTGGAAGTGGATGAGTATGTTACATGCGGGATTAAAGTACAAAAAATCAAAAATAGACATCCAATAGAATTTATGTAAACATAATAAATATATAAAATACCATACCTACATACAAATATACACATATACAAAAATATTAAATAAATAAAAAAAAAGGTAAAAAAATATATATATATATACATAAATAGACTATACAAATATATATTCATAATTTATATATAATAAATATGTACTTATAATATTAGTTTTAGGTCACTGAAAACTGTTACACGTTGTGAGTAAATGCTGTTTCAGTACCCTACACACGCGGGATACAGCGTGAAGTTAAAAAAAAATTATATATATAAGCTGAAATCAAAATAATTTATAACAATGATTATTTTATAACTGCCAAACAACTACAAGTAGGCTACATTCAATTAGCTAATAGTCGCTATCCTACGTTTGATAAATGTACCTACATATATATAAGTTGACAGAACGTCCTTATTAGCATATTCCGAGAAACGAGTATGATCTAAAAACAAGGAAAATTAGCTCACTAGTTGATTCATTTATCAATGATATTGTCAACTTGAAAAACAAGATAGCCGGCTATTTTAAATCATATTTTTTAATGTTCATATTTAAATAAATTATTAATATTATTTATTTAGCTTCACGCTGTATCCCACATAAAGCAGGGTAGGCAGAGGGAACTTAAGAACCTAGTGTTAAGACACTCCGTTCCCCACTTTCCGCCGAATTGAAACATTGTGTGTAAGTGACGGGACTCAACGCTGCGCTTTGCCTACCAATCCCAGTTACCAAACCCAGGAAATGAAAATACTAAACTTTAACATTTCCTGGAGTGGGAATCGAACCCACAACCTGTCGCTTTCACAGTCGCACGCTTGTGCCTCTGCGCCACGACAGGCGTAATAAATAAATGGTAAAATAAATCAATATTTAGTATTCTCATTTCCTCGCTATGGTAACAAGGCAAAGCGCGGCGTTGAGTTCCGGCACTCGGCGCGCAATGCCTCAATTCGATGGAAAGTGGGGAACAGAAGACCCTTTGAGAAAGGAGTGTCTTAATGCTAGGTTCTCAGGATACCTCTGTCGTTCTATTATGTGCGGGATATAGCGTGAATAAATAATGTTAGCTATTTTGCACATTGCTGTGTGCAAAAGATTTTTATATTTATACTAGTTGTATCCTATGACGTTCTTTGATTTATAAAACAAAAAATCCCGTCTTTTCCCGTTTTTTGTAGGAATTTCAGAAAATTTCTCTTAGTGCTCCTATTTTTTATAACCCAAGTAGTTTCGCTTATTGGTGTCCAATTTAGGAACCTGTGAGTAAGATTTAAATATTATATAAGTATTTTGGTTCTTCGAGGCTGCATTCTTAGCAAATATGAAATATATATATATGCTCCTCTTATATATATATGTATTACTTTGTACATCAATTCAAGTAAAGTATATTTTAGTTGAAGCAATAACGTAATTGTTGAGAAGAAATATGTAATAACTCAATAAGCTTACAGTGTTTTTATTATACTAAGATATAATACTTAACATTAACTTATCATTTCTTTGTATTTGGACAAGAATAAAAACAAATAGATAACGTAATCATCTTTTATTCTTATAAATTTATTTTATATTAGGTATTGGCTTTTACCATTCGTCGTGGCGCAGTGGAACAGCGTTTCACTGTTAACGTGAGTGGTCATGGGTTCGATTTTTTCTTTTTTTTATGGAAAGGACAAGCAAACGAGCGTTCGGGTCACCTGATGGTAAGTGATCACCGCCGCCCATGGCCCTGTGTAACACCAGAGGAGCTACAGGTGCGTTGCTGGCCTTTGAGGTGGGAATGGGCGCGCTTTTTGAAGAAAATTTGAAAAATCGATTCCCACTCAGGAAATATTATTAAAATATATTTGAAATACGAATATTTTTATTTCTCCCGTCTGGTACAAAGCACTATTTTTACACTTTATCTCGCAAAGCAAAAGAGAATCTAGTGATAATATACTCCGTTCTCTACTTTTCGTCCGAGTGCCAGAATTCACTAACGCGCTTGAAAAATGTAAACAATTTAAATATAATTTATACCCCGAAAGGGAATCGAACCCACAGGCACTCGCGTTTACGGACAGACGCTGTGCCACTGCGCCACGATTGCTTCAATATTTTTGTCTTTAATTTTTGTCTCATAAATTATAATTTGTACGAAATAATAATAAATAGACCATTCTAGATAATTTCTTTTATTTTATATTTTTTCCTGATTTATTTAAAAAGGCTGGTACTTTTGATGATAGGTTAATGCTTGGCTATTATCCTATTGTTTGTTTGTTTAATGGCTCGGAAACCGTTTAAGTCGACTTTATCTACACGTGAGTTTCATAGGTAAGTGAACTAATCGTAAAATAACTTGGAAACATGACTTGGATACATACTAGCTGTATCTCGCGATTTCGTTTGTTTGGACTATGATCTAAAATCTCGGCTTTTTTCCGTTTTCATAGGAATTTCGAGAAATTCTCTCTTAGTACTCTCGTGCACACCCTAAGGAGCATATAGGAATTTCAGCTTTCTATTGCCATAAGTTTGCCTGTGTGTTGTCTGTCAGTCGCTTTGTAACGCAAGCGTTTTATGTGTACCTACAGAAAAAAAATCTATATATTTTTTTCTATAATTAAATTTTACGAGATTTTTTCGCTTTCGCAGGTAGCTCAATTAAAATATTGTTTAGTCGTCGGATCCGGTCACGTGTGTAAATTTTGTAGTTATTTGGATGGCAAGAATTGGGTAAAAATAGCGAAGCAAGATATTCTCACATTGTACGACTGTATGTAGCTAGTGTGAAAGTAATAAAAGCTATTCTGATGAATCCCCCAAAAAGGAATCGAATTCATAACCAATCGTGTTTACAGTCAGATGCTGATCTATTGTGCCATGATGGCTTCTATAATTGAAATTAATAAACAAAATAGACATCAAATAATGCACTAAAAATAAAGTTATTATGGATAACTCAAAACTACTTGTAAGATCCTAACTAATTTTAACACTAGATTTACGGGTATTGTAACCCGTCAAATTGACGGATTGTCGTAAAAATAGGTATACAATACATAGAAATACTAAAATGTAAGTGTTTCGGAGGAAACGAATGGAAATATATATTCAGTACATTATATCATTAAAAGCCAAATAAATAATCATAATCATAATCATTTTATTGGTAATTTTTAAATTACAAGTCAGAACAATTTATAGTCTACTTACATTTTTAAATTTACATTTTATGGTAATAAATATTTCAAATAAACAAAAAAAAATATATTAAAAATAAATAATTACATTTCATTCTATGAACTCGTTATAACTATAAAACGACTTCTCGATTAGCCATTTTTTAAATTTATATTTGAAGTTATTTAAATTTGGAGCACTCCTGATATGTTCAGGTCTTCTATATCTAATATCTTAAGAATAACATTTACATGTCCGGAATTTTAAGGCATGAAATCGAAAATCCGTCAAATTGACGGGTTCCGTAAATCTAGTGTTAAGTAGGACCACATCAGAAGCACTAAGTACATAAAAACAAGAAGTTACCAGTAGTTGTGAAAAAGTTACCTATACTATGACACATAAAAAAATCAATCAAATTGATAACTTCCTCTTGTTTTCGAAGTAGTTTAAAAATGGATAATTGATATTAATTTTAAATTATCATTTTTACTATATATTGCGTTTGCTCTAAAAAGAGATTAGTAAAAAAATATATCATAAAATTTTATTACAATATTTATTTTAATGTGTCTTTTTTGGGTAGCAAATGCTAACAAGTTCTGTTAGCAACAATACCTGTTTTACGTACAGATTTAATACTTGTGTGGTAGGTTATTACATATTGACTTATAGAATGATGAAATTATTTATTTAGAGATTTGCCTCTATGTAAGTAAAAAGGTATATATATATATATATATATATATATATATATATATATATATATATGTATATTTATAAAACGGTTGACACTAGGTTCTCTGCTATGAGGAATAAAGCGGGAAACTCCTTTTTTAATGTGTTTATGTGTATGTGTATGTGTTTGTGTATGTAATGAGTGGAAATATAAAAAAATCCTACTAAAAGATCGGCCAAGCTATGTGAGATATACAAGTAGAAATGAAATCATCAAATATTTGATATTTTGAGCATTTTCTTAATATATGTATTTATATTACAGTAAAATAAGTGAACGTGAACTAAGTTTTGGATGCCACTTAGATTAAAATAAATTTAAATATTAATATATCAACAGACGCACAACAAACATTAAGTAGATAATCTTACTATGAATGTTAATAAGTAATTCAAATTTTGCAAAAAAATACCTATTCAACTAAAAATCATTATAAAACTAAATTATTACGAATAATCCAAAAACTATGAGAACACATCGGGAGCACTACCACTGTATAAAAAAATAATTATCAAATTTGATTGACACAGTACAAAGTTATACGGTAACACACATAAAAAATACATACGAAATGAGAACCTTCTCCTTTTTTGAAGTGGGTTAAAATATTCTAATAGAGAACAAATTTGCCCCTGTGAGGGGACAGGTGTGTAGGGTTGGTGGTAGGAGGTTCGTCCTCGTCTGGCTCGCGACCACTATTATGTCAAAGACGAACCGCCAAATATCTAATGATGTGTTCCGGTTCGATGGCATGTAAGCCAGTTTTTATCCTTCCTCACCCATCCTTTCCCCAGAATGTGGTGGTTCCGATAGTGGACTACCTTGTCAACAATGTCCTCCCCTCTCATTTGTATTCTCTAGGTCGGCAACGCATATACAACATTTCTGGTGTTGTAGATATCCATGGGCGAAGGTAACCACTTATCATTAGGTGGTCCTTTTGCTCGTTTGTCATCGGGTAACTATAAAATAAAAATATATGATATACTAATTGTACTACTTCCTTTTATAATATGCGTATATTGTATATGTATACTAATAAATATATAAACATTGACAATTCACGCTCGACCACCTGATTCCATATAAAGCATAGGTACATATATATCTATACTTTATTAGACGTATATTAATATATAAAATATTATTCGAAAAACATAGAAAAGTTACCCTGGATGGTACCTGAACCTACCAATAAGGTAAGCTTAACTTATTAGTATGTTCCCATTTAGTATACCTATTGAAAATAACATTATATAAGAATAATATAACGATTTGTATACTTATCATATTATTATTAAGCAAGAAATCTTAAGAGAACGGAGTGTCTTAACACTAGGTTCTCAGGTTTCCTCTGCCTACCCTGCTGTGCGTAATACAGCGTGAAGTTAAAAAAAAATAAGAAAAAGTACTAGATTAGGCCTAACGCCTGTCGTGGCGCAGAGGCACAAGCGTGCGACTGTAAACACGATAGGTTGTGGGTTCGCTCCAGGAAATGGAATTTTTCATTTCTTGGGTTTGGTAACAAGGCAAAGCGCGGCGTTGAATTCCGCCACTCAGCTCGCAATGCCTCAATTTGGTGGAAAGTGAGGAACGGAGTGTCTTAACACTAGGTTCCCTCTGCTTACGCTGCTATATGCGGGATACAGCGTGATGTTAGTTAGTTCGGAATAACTGTAGTCATACAAGATCAATAAAAAAAACGTATTAAATTAAAATAGATGACTTCTTAAATTAGTATCTGTAGTTTTAATATTGTTTACATATAATAAAAATAAATAACCCACAACCCTGGCCTTTAACCAACTATTAAAATGAATAATACATTCCCATTACTTTCTAACGAAATTTCATTAAAACAGTAATTTTTAAAGAATTTTTATAATGATCATTTACGACAAAAGAACAAATTGCCTAACATAATGACTATGGCAGAATGCAGAAAATGTTAATGTGCTCATTACCCAGATAGTACTCAGGTCTCGGAAGATTAATAAGTGAATGGTAATGAAAGAAATTTAACAAGAAGCAAGCTATCTCAACCATACAAAATGACCAGCTGCAAATATTTTATGGCCACAGATATTATTTAAAATTTAAAGAAATATATATTTTTTAATTATTTTAGCACTTTTTAACACTTGTGTTGATGAAATGTTTTAAAATTTTCTTACAAGTTTTCATTTTTTTTGTTAGAATAATTAAAATTCTAACAATTCTGTTAGTCGCCTTATAATGGGGCAAATGCGTGAAGATAAAAACGTCATATATGTAGGTATCGTCGTACATGTAGGTATGAATATGACGTATGAATGTACCTGAAAGATCTTGTAAATTTTTCATTTATTATCATTTTTAATAGATGATAAAATATACTATGCGATAATATATATATTTTTACTATTTACTTAAAAGCATTTTATCTATATATTAATACGAGAAGCAAAAACTTTGGATCCCTTTTTACAAAAATACGCGGACGAAGGAGCATGAAACTTGGCACACTTATAGTTTATAAAACGAAGGACTGCAGAATGATAATATCTTTTTAAATTAATAAAAAGTACATTAAATTAATAAAATAAATATTACACACACTACCATGATTTGACATCCATGTTTATATAAAGTGATATATACATTTATAAAGACAACGCGTTGTTAACGCGTCAACGGAGAGACTAGTAAAATATCATTGTATGACAAGAAATATGTAAATTAAACTAGAGAATTTTCAAGAAAATTTTTAATTTTTATATTTCTATAAAAGAAATATAAAAATTACATTAAATAAACAGTTTTATACGTATTATAAAACTGTGCTTATTGATATAATTAAAGTTTAAACAAAAAGAAAACTTACTGCAAATAACATGCATTTAAAAGTACAATTATTACGAATAACTAAAAAACTATTGGAAACGGAGAATTGGCGCAAAATCGTATGGACAAGTACAGCTCGTACTTATCCCCTCAAAGTATACATGTTAAGCCAAGAGTGATACGAAGAAGAAGAAGAAGAAGAAACTACTAGTCTGAGCTTAACTAAATTTAAATGAGAACACATTAGAAATACTAGCTATAATGTAAAAAAAGGATCATCAAAAGTGGTTCACAAAGTAAACGATTTTTTTTTATGAAAAGGACAAGGTTAACGAGCGTTCGGGTCATCTGATGGTAAGTGTTCCCCACCGCCTACGACCACGTGTAATACCAGAGGAGCTACAGGTGCGTTGCTGGCCTTTGAGGTGGGAGTAGGCGCGCTTTTTGAAGGTACCTATTTCGTATCGACCTGGAAACGTTGTCGCAGGTAGGCCATTCCACAGTTCAATGGTACGTGGAAGGAAATGCCTACGAAACCGCACAGTACTGGAATGCCACATATCCAGATGGTGTGGATGATATTTAAGTTTGTGACGTACTGTGCGGTTAGAAAATCCTGCGGCAGGAATCAGATCAGTTATGCGGTGACACAAATATGAGTCCTCGTTTTTTGAAGTCGGTTATATATAAGGAAATAAACAAGACTAAGTGTAAATGACAGTCTATTTACTCGAATAGATTGTTCAAAAAACGCCTAAACCCTACTCTCAAGGTTATTACTACTAACTATTTATACCTATATAATATTTTAACAACTGAATGATTTTAGCAACGCATAATGATTTTAAAGTATAGGGATAATGTATGCAATGGTATTATTTCACCATAGTAGTGTGTGCGTTACGATAGTTTTGGGTACTAATCCTATTGAGGGAAATTTCAAACAAAATATTCTTTATTCAAATAGGCTAATAAAAGCACTTTTGAATCGTCAATTTACAAAAGATGTTAGGAGTGTCAGTCCTACCGGAAGCTACCACCGGCTCGACAGTTCTGCTGAGAAGAGCCGGCAAGAAACTCAGCAGTTGCTCTTTTGAAATAAAATTTTATAATAAATTTACAGCAACGATAAGCCTCCTGAGCGAGCATCAAAAGCATTTAATTCCACGCATTAACATCTGTATAGTATTCTTGGACAGAATAATATACTTTCCTTAATAATATATTTTTAATTTCGACTTTGAATTTTGAACTTTTAATTTTAAATTTGATATTTATAATATAGGTAGGGTCATCGTAGTGCAGGCCATCGTCTGACTGTAAACATAAATGTAGCGAGTTCTGTTCCCCACTCGACAGAGTGATTTAAATTAAACTATTTTTATTTCAGGTATAAGCGAGGATGTTACAGTAAGAATGAAGAAGAACGTGCTCAGGTGGTTTGGGCACGTCGAGAGGATGAGTGATGAAAGAATGGTGAGAAAGATATATGAAGCAAAGGTGAGCGACAAGAAAGGTAAGGGGAGACCTCGGTTGACCTTCGAGAACACAGTATCAGTGTTACTGGAGGAAGGTCACGTAAAAAGCATGAGGACCCCCGGAGGGCATCTATGACTGTGGACCAGGCGAAAGACGTATGGAACGGAGCATTTGGCGCTCCGTTCCACAATGTTATCACAATGTTTTTATTGCCTGTTCAGCAATATGCTGTAATCATTGACTTACTATAAAAATGTATTATTAAATAATTATTTATTACAGGAAAAATTAAAAATGTATGTGATATATTTGAAAAAGTTAACTTTTTCTTTTAGCTTCATACTGTATCCCGCATATAGCAGGGTGACAGAGGGAACCTGAAAACCTAGTGTGCTAAGACACTTTCCCCACTTTCCACTGAATTGAAAAAAGTTAACTTCAGATATGACTATAATTATTTTTCTTCGAGAATAAACAAAGTGAATCATAGTAGTTACTATACTTTAATGAAGGGCTAAATTCAATAATGTTATGAATATTTGAAGCTTTCTAAAATAGTTTTTTATACCGATAATAAACACGTTTGGAAATTTCGTAATATGCTATATACATACATTATGTATAGCTGTGGCAGGTGATTGCGCTAAAACATTTTGCTCACTACTAAGATGACATCATACAAAAGTGGCAAAGAGTAAAAATAGCACTGATTTCGCAAATTTATGTAAGTTTATACCTAAACAGAGAAGTTAATATTTATGATGAAAAATATTTTAAAAACTAATATTTACAGCAATAATATTATTTATTTTATTTTATCTCACATTGAATAAAGCGAGTAGAGAACGGATTTAGAGAACGGAGTGTCTCAACACTAAGTTCTCTGATATCCTCTGCCTACCCTACTATGATGGTATGCGGCGTGAAGCTAAACAAATAATATAATAAAGAACAAAACTGAAGTTGAAATATCGCGTATTTCTCTCATTTTTTTGCAGTGAAGGTAAACTTAACTTTATTTATTATAAATTTACCTATTATAATTTTTATAAAGCAATGAACACAAAACGCAAACAATTCAGCAGAATTGAGTAAAAACAATATTTTATACGTGACCCGTAACTGGCGGTCAGCAGATTGTCACGGCCATATCGAGAAGTAAACATTCGACGTGTATAATGATTACTAATCTTTGACCTTCTTAGAGAGTCGCGGTCATTTGAGCTTGGTGAGTTGAGTCTCATTCGCCACATAGACTCCGCGTAGTTCAGTTGTGAGCCAGCATGAAGGTCCTTCTACCACTTCTGGGCCTCTTCGCCCTGGCCGCGGCCACACCAGCCGTCTCCCAAAGCAAAGTTGTTTGCTACTACAACAGCAAGAGCTATATAAGGGAATGTAAGTATAATGCGAATGTTTTGCACCAATATGTACAATTTTTACGTATTTTCGTTTAAATAGTTAATAAATAGTTGCTGAGCGCTTAAGACACACAATTAGCGACTTTAGTTTGCATTCGGGACAGGTTCAGGAACTTCTGAAAGCGTCTTGAGATGAATTATTTATAAGTTAATCATTGATTCAAAAGCGATAAGATACAATTGAACTATCTATGTTTCGAATTATTGTTTGGTTTAAAACAAAACAGCTTATAATGAGAGGGTAGGGTATATCTTTTACAAAAAAAATAATAATTATTATTATTATTTATTACTGTAGTTACTTGCTTGCACAACAATATTCGGTTTTCAGAATTCAATTACTTAATATTTGTAATATTAACGATAATTTTGTATATAAAATTTTATGTTGCAAAGTTATTTATGTACCTTAAGCTTATATTATGACAGACTATGTACGGCCCAGAACATTCTGAGGTCAGGGCTATTAAGTGACCTCCATCTTAGTTATTATGATCATTGATCTTTCCTCTTCACTTGTCAAAAACCATAGAAAAATTTAATTCTATATGTATTGCTTCATATTGTTTTGAATAATTTAATATTGGTAAAAAATAAATAAATACGTTTGATAAAAATTGTAATACACGTTACGTGATACATTATTGTATTATAATAGATTGACGCCATTGCGGTGCAGTGGGAAAGTGGGATTTGCTTAAAATAATTTATATAATAATTTATACTAGTGTTCCCTTTGACGCGGTAATAACGCGTCCTAGGTACGTATGTATATGTCACTTTACATAGACATGGATGTCAAGCCATGGTAGTGTTTGTAATTTTTTTTCTTTAATTTTATATATTTTTTATGTATTATTTTAAAAAGATACTATCATTCTGCACTCAAGTAAACTACAAGTGTGCCAAGTTTCATGCTCCTCCGTCCGCGTAATTTTTGTAAAAAGGGGTACAAAGGTTTTGCTTGTCCTATTAATATATGATTTGACTAAAATGTTGCTAACTAATTCAAGTAAATATCTTAAAAAATATTATTTAAATATTTTATATAATGATTAAAAACTCGTATGCATCAGTAAATAATCATGTTCGTAAAGTATCATATGCTATTTCATAGTAACCCGATGATGTTATAAGTGTATGCACAGGAGAACCTATAATGATTAACTTTTATTAATGTTCTCTGAATTTAAATTTATAATTTTATTTCATTTCGATTTTATCTTCATTTTTCTACGAAATTTATATAATTTTTTTTGTTCTATATAGAATTCATTTGCCTATTTCCGCCATCGTGGCGCAATGGGACCCTGTGTTTCCGCTGATTGTGGGTTTGATTCCAACTTAAGGGAATTTATATTATTTTCATTTTCACGTTCTGGTAAGATAAAACGCGGCGTTGAGTTCCGATACTCAACACGTAATTTCCAGAATTAGGGTGGAGAGTAGAGAACGGAATATTTGGACACTAAATTCGCTCTGATTACCCTGTTGCCAGAAAAAGCGTACACCTGATAATATGAATTTAGTTTAATTGTCACTTGAATGTTTATCTGTGTTGTCCCGTTTAATTAAAAATGCTGGATCGATTTTGATAAAATATTTCACAATAATAATATTAGATAGAAAATTAAACGATAACTTTGCAAGAATTTTTAATATTTTACCAATTACGAGTTTATGCTATTTTGATTTGACAAGGTCTTCAGCTTATATAGCAAAATTAATGATTATTTGTATTTTTATATAGCTTATATAGGGTTATATATAAAAAGAATACGCATTTCCAAGGTTCGTGGGTTCGATTCCCACTCAGGAAATGTAAAAGGTTTAGTATTTTCATTTCCTGTGTTGAAGATGGCACAAGGCAAAGCGGCGTTGAGTTCCCGCCACTCAGCGCAATGCCTTGAATTCGGCGGAAAAATGGGGAGCAGGTGTAATGTAACACTAGGTTCTCCAGGTTCCTCTACCTACCAACTATATTTGCGGGATACAGCGTGAAGCTAAAAGAAAAAGAACATATAAAAATATTTACAAAAGCAAAAATCTTGAATTCGAGGCGGCGAAAAAAGAGAGTGTCTTACAACACTGAGTTCTCTCTAACTACCCTTTATGTAAGGATAAGCTGCACACAAAAAAAATATTTACAATATGAAACCTTTGCAACCTCGTACACCTCTGGGCTTGTAGAGGAGAAAATATCGTAAATAAAATATGCTTATTCATATTATGATACAATTTTTTACCTGTCCCAGAAGTATTTTTTGTTAAACAAAAAATTCAATAACCAAATAATATTTCCTGGTACGCTTCCATATCATACACAGATTCTTATGAAATACTTATATATAAGCATTATTAAATGATGTTTTCTATAATTTATAATATTAAGCGACTTCAAAGGAGGAATGTACTCTGAATTCGACTGTATTTTTGTTTTTACAGCATAGCTTTTTTTCTGGGTGGATTTTGATGATTCTTTTGTTTATATGATAGCTAATTGCTTCTGATGTGGTCAATTTAGTTAAAGACCTGATTAGTTTAGGTTATTCATAATCTTATTTTTAGTGCATTTTTTTATTTTCTTTTTTTTTCAACTTCACGCTTTGTATCCACGCATATAGCAGGGTAGGCAGGAACCCTGGAGACTTTAGTGTTAAGACACTCCGTTCTCTTTGGCTGAAATTCTATTCCCCACTTTCCGCGGAATTGAGGCATTACGTGCTGAGTAAATCAACCGCTTGCACTTTGCCTTGTTACCAAGCCCAGGAAATGAAAATATTAACATTTTCCTGGGTGGCTAGTGAACCCACAACCAGTCGCGTTTACAGTCGCACGCTTGTACCTCCTGCGCCAGGACAGGCGTCATTGCCATTACTCCAGACTTTCTTTTTTTTTTTATTAATTCTAACTGAGTATAATTCATATCTGCTTTCTATGAGTTTATTGTTTTATTTCGAGATAAGAAAGGTGTTTAATACTTGAAACATAAACGTTGTGGAGATATGGCAGGATTTGATCCCGGGCCTTTAAGTCTATGTATGTTTTTATTTCAAATATTATTATTCCCTCGGTCTGGTTATACAACGGAATTTTTGCAGCGAAAGTTCTAGGTTACGTTTTTGACATATCTGTTTAGGTGAAAAGTCGAGAAAGAATATCTTATTATAATGTGGTATGAATCGTGCGATGATAAAAATAACAAAAATTATGCTTAAGATACCTACAACGTATGAAGGGAAGCCATTTCCATAATAGATTTCTGACTCCATTGTTTGTCGTTCACTGTATCTTCCTTATGTGGATTAAGCATTTTTGCATCATTTAATAATGATGGCATTACATGACTAACTCATCTCAACACTACCCACAGTAATATAGACATACACCAAATATGATTATTACATCTTTAATAACCATCAGTGTTTGTTGAAAAGCCAGGGAAAAATATGTTGTAAAAATAAAATAAAAAAACAGTATAAAAAAAATAACGCAACCAGGATTCGAACCTGAAGCTGTCCGTTTAAAAAGCACTCTCTAGCCAGGAATTTACTTTATTTCAGTTTAATTTTTATCCCGAGCTTCCGTCGAAGTTCTTATACGCTTGGCGTTGCGATTCATTAATATTTTACTGCTACCAGAATATTTACCTTATACCAAATGAATATCAGATTTAAATCGCTCAATTTGAGCCAAAGTATAAAGGGCAAAAATTTATTTTACGCTTATTACCATGACATTTCCTGGCTGAATATTTATTATACTAAATAATAAATACAGTGTAAACATACTTGGCATACATTTGGTTTCGAAATCTGGTGAAAGATAAAATAATAAGTGAGTAAATATTTCTGAGGCCCTCTAAAATGCGCATTAATTCTAAAAAGGACATATAAATCAACAATGGAAGGTTTACAAAAATGACCCCATATGTGATAGTGGCATTTCTAAATTACAGTAGCAATGCAGAAAGGTATTAACGAGTCGAACCATTATACACACGATGACGTCGGGAGTTGTACGCCGAAGGTGCAGGAGATAAAATTAGAGGCTCAAAATACCAGTAGGTTTCTAGAAATTCAATATTATTATCATGAGCTTATATAATATACTAGCTTTCCGCCCTCGGCTTCACCCGCGTGGGATTCCGTGCTCGGTTATATCGCTCATGCTTTGACATGAAAGTAAGGAGTAACACAATCTTACATGATTTTATGTTTGAAGCCAATAAGGAACTTCTATACAAACTTTTCATCCCTTATTTCAGCCCCTTCTACCCTTTTTGCGATAAAGATATCCTAATCTTCATACAGAATTTCATCAAAAATCGGTTCAGTGGTTAGAGCGTGAAAGCGTAACAAACAGACGGAGTTACTTTCCACGGTATAATAAACATTGCAGCATATATACAGCAAATATATATCTTATATATATATATATATATATATATATATATGCTATAATATATATATATAACTAACACTATATATATATATATATATATATATATATGTAACTTAATATGTATGCCTATATATAATATTATATATAATATAATATATATATAATATAATTAAGTAGGAAGTAGGGATTTTTAAAAGGAAAATTATGAAACTTGAATTCGGTTTATTTATTTGTATTTACATTTTCACTTTATTCTTGTTATTCAAATAATTAGATATTTAAATAATAATGCGTCAATATGTTACCATTTTCTGTGAATTTCATACCTTTTATTATGAAATTAAAAATTTGCAAATGTATTTTTTATGCAGTCCATTATATATACTAGGTCCCCGTTGACGCGTTAACAACGCGTTGACTTATGCAATGTCACTTTATATAAACATGGATGTAAAACCATGGTAGTGTGTGTAACATTTATTTTGTTAATTTAATATACCTTTTATGCATTATTAAAAAAAAAAATTATAATAGCATTATGCACTTCTTCTCTATATAAACTATAAGTGTGCTAAGTTTCATGCTCTTCGGTCCGCGAATTTTTCGTAAAAAGGGGTCCAGAATTTTTGCTTTACATTTATATATAGATATCAAATTTACTAATATATAAGCAACATTGAGTTAATTGATAAAAACAAATTATAATTTTCAACAGCCTTCATGCCCAGGCAGTTAAGGTGAGACAGTACGCCACTGTATTTCGAGGTTATGTTAAATCAGAATTCAAACTAAGTCATATTTGATGTAATGAATTATAAAGCGAATCATTCCATTGCAAATGGTAAACAAGATATAACTATATTATATACACGACGGAGTAGTTTCTAAATTCATTAAATTAATAGATTCTAAATATATGCTGTTCGTACCAAATGTATTTTATATATTCAACCTGTTCGAGTACTGTTTATGATTCTTAATTCGAAAGTATTTTTTATGTATGTTACAGCATAAGCTTTTACTAGGTTAACCGATTTTGATGATCCTTTTTTTATATGATAGTTAATTCTTCTGATGTGGTCCCGTTTTAAGTTGGTTAAGATTTGACGAGAAGTTATTGAATTATACGTAGGCTTACCATACGTTATATACCGGTTTGACCGGGATAGTCCCGGCTTGAGATGTCTGTCCCGGCGCCCCGGTCAAAGTTGAACAGCACAACCCCAACCAATCGTCTCTTTTCCTTTTTAATAAAAAATATATTTACATTTATTAATATGTTTTCAATTCATAACAATTTTGATTGCAATTCAAATATGAAAAACACAAATTAAGCGAAAAGCAAAATGAAAATGAGCTTCTTTCTCTTCTGCGTCCCGGTTTGGCTCTTCGTAATTATGGTAAGCCTAGTTATACGTAATAATGTTAACTTTTTATGCATTTTACTTGAAGTCAGTTGTTTTTGTAAAAATCTTTATTATTAGCTTCACGCTTTATTCCGCATAGTAAGATAGACAAAGACTACCTAATGTCTAGACGTGCTCCTTTATCCTTCCGAATTCGATACATTGCCTTTGCCTAATGGCGGAGCTCAACGCCGTGCATAGTTACCATACTTACCAAGCGGAGAAATGAAAATAATTTAAACATGATTTCCCCCCAAGTGAAAATTGTATCCACAACCACTAGCGTTTAGTCACTGCGCCTCAAAGGGCCTTTTATATAGATCTAACGATATTTGATAATTATAAATTATTATATATTTTTTTTACTTTACGCTGTATGTATCCCGCATATAGCAGGGTAGGCAGAGGACACTCCGTTCTCTTTCAACAAAACCGTTCCCCACTTTCCGCCAGATTGAGGCATTGCGTGTTGAGTGGCGGAACTCAACGCCGCACTTTGCCTTGTTACCAAACCCAGAAAATGAAAATACTTCATTTCCTGGAGTGGGAATCGAACCAACTACCTGTCGCTTTACAGTCGCACATTTGTGCCTCTGCGCCACGACAGGCGTCATAAATTATTTATACAGTTTAAACATTAATTAAATAATGGTTCGGGCTATTGCGTTTGTAAATATTTTTATAACACGTATTTACTAGAACAATACCAACAATATGGAAACATGACGATACTTACATATAACATCATGATATATCGTTTTTCACTTTCTAGTCGCTTAGAAACTTTTACCAGAATGACGTAGCGTCATTTTGTTGCAGTGGGACTGTAAATGCGATTAGTTGTGGGTTCGATTCCTCGGAGAGTGATTAATGTTATTATTTTTACAAGTGTTCTCGTTGACGCGTTAACAACGCGTTGTCTTTAGCAATGTATATGTCGCTTTGTATAATTTTGGATGTCAAACGCATGGTAGTGTATGTAACATTTATTTTATTAATTTAATATACTTTTTATGCATTATTTTCAAAAAATATTCGCATTCTGCACTCCTTCTCTATATGAACTATAAGTGTGCCAAGTTTTATGATTCTCCGTTCGCGTAACTTTCGTAAAAAGGGGTACAAAGTTCTTGCTTCACGTATAAATATATAGATTTCACTGTCCTTGTCAGACAAACTACAGCTTTGAGTATCGCTAGTTAACATGCATCTCAGCTACTATTAGAGGAAGCTGTAAAAAAACCAAAATGTTATTACGTTTCGGTCTGGCGGCCTTTATATCTTCGTGCAGATAATACCAATGCAAAAAATGAAAATTATGTAAAACTAGCTTTCCGCCCGCGGCTTCGCCCGCGTGGAATTCGGTAATTTCGCGCGACGTGTAAGGAGTAACCTATAGACTTTCCCAATGTCTAGATTATTTGTCAAAAAAAATATATAAAAAAATTAAAATATTTTTTTATAAAAATTTTTCGCGATAAAAAATATCCTATGACCTTTCCCAAGTTCAGTTCCACCTTCATACTGAATTTCATCAAAATAGGTTCAGTGGCTTAGGCGTGAAAGCGTAACAGATAGACAGACAGAGTTACTTTCGCATTTATAATATAAGTAAGGAAGTAAGGATATTATTAACAGCTTATACCTTTCAAGTGACGTTTAATCATTGTCTTATAGCTCTTAACCGTTTCTTCATATTTAAAAACAAAATAAGCGTGAAACCTCTTTAAATTTTTCACAAATTAACTCAATGACATTTTGACAAATTACATGTATCAAAAAAAATATTTTTCTTTTAGCTTCATGCTGTATCCCTCACATAGCAGAGTAGGCAGAGGGAAACTGAGAACCTAGTGTTAAGACACTCCGTTTCCCACTTTCCGCCGAATTGAGGCATTGCGTGCTGAGTGGCGAAACTCAACGCCGCGCTTTGCCATGTTACCAAATCCAGGAAATGAAAATACTAAACTTTTACATTTCCTGGAGTGGGATTCGAAACCACCTGTCGTGTGTACAGACGCACGATAGTGCCTATGTGCAACGACATACGTTTATTTTTTTTAGAAAATTTATTTCCATTTCATAAAACGTTGGAATATGAGTGGACTAATTTATGCAATTCGACTTGCGTTAACCGGTGGGCAGCGCTTTGACGATTACGTCATTCTCAGTGCTAAAATAAAAAGACACACTTCGCCAATGATTCGTCTCTTTACCGGCAAGTGGTTAATAAGGAACTTACAATGCCACGTTTGCTCCACACCTACGTTCATTTATAACTTCGTCCTTTTAGTTTATGTGAAATCGTATACGGCTTACTTTAGTATGTAATGTAAATTAAATAATGATAATATATTTCTTTTCACATAATATAAATATTTTATTGAATAGCGTTGTAAGAAAGAAATTATTACTTATATTGTGGTCAAAATTGATCCATTCATAATTACAAGCTTTTTTTCGATTATTGTTCTCAACACTCCACAACCACCAATTATAAGCTTCATATGGTCAGTAGTCCAGTGCCTGGACATTGTCGCTCAGTAACGAAAACGTTTTATATATATATATATATATATATATATATATATATATA